>CM077151.1:133626494-134147826 GCA_039583875.1 Platanthera guangdongensis | reverse complement strand
ACAACATCTAACATATTCATTCAGTTTGTTTTTGCTATAATGCTTTACCGCCTATGTCAATGTGGGTATCAGATAGTTGTACCCTCTTTGTTTCCCCGTAGACTGAGTCTTCCCCCAAGTCCTCCCACTTATGACCTGAGTCTCAGCAGTCTAATAAATTTCCTCCTCCACTTTACTGAAAAAGATCCGTCCGTGGTTCTTTCGTTTCTATCCCGATTTATTTCTGACACAAACTTTCTTCTGTGTCGCATGTTTTGAGATCTAGAGTATTGTATTCGACACCAACTTTTAACGCTGCACCTCTTTGATTGCGGACTATGCACTTTGTCAAGCGCGAATTGTGCTTGACACATAGTCTTGTCCCTGGACTTTTGTCTAGGGCTTATAGGTTTTTTCTTCATACCGAGTTTTGAATTATCCGCCGACAAAACCTTACCCATAATAATTTTCCATCCATCATTGTGTCGGAACTAATTGTTCTTCGACACTAGTCTTGAATCTTATGTGTTTTAGCGGCTTGTCAGATTGTACTTGACTTAGTGTCGAGTTAGCTGACTTATGTCGACACTGCTATTGCGAAGGTGTCGACACAGTTGAAGTGTGTTGAGACATGTACTTAACCAATTTATGCCTATACTGTAAGTTTCTAGATGCTGACGGTGTTGATTTCACTTAACATTGTGCTCACTTCACTCAGCACTGTGCAGACTTCGCTCGATGCTTTTGTACTTGGACAATTTTCTTCACTTTTAGTCAGCTTCTTAGAATCCACCTATCAATGTGACTTGGACCACCTGTCATATCAATATGACTAGGCAACCTGCAAGCATAAACTGGAAATACATCAAATACATATTTTGTATATATCATTGAGTTGAAAGGGCTTCTTCAAATCCTGTACATTATGTCCAATGTACCTAACAACATGTAAAATGCGATTTTTCCAATTTCTTTAGTATTTTCTTCAGATCAGTCCAGCAAGCTCCAAATTGATATTGAAGGGCCAGATTTTTCCTGAAAATAGAAAATAAAGGAATTTTTAACAATATTCATTAAAATTAAATAAAATATAACTATTTATTTGATAAAAAATTTATTAAAATAACTATAATTATGACTTATCAAATACCCTCATACTCAAGCTTTCGCTATTCCATAGCAAAACTATGAGTACGTATAAGAAATTAATATAATTTTTTTAAGTAAACTAAAAATTCAATAAATCAAAAGATAGTTAAAAATAAAATTTAGGGATTCAAAATTAAGTCCTAAAATATGATATTAAAATGAGGAGTGCGAAATATTTAGCAAAACTTTTTATCAAATAAATTAATTAGACTTCAAAATTATGAATTTAGCAAACAAATTTAGATTAAAAATATTAAAATGTCTAGCTAAAAAGAAACTTAAAGGAAAAATTCGAACTACTACTTATGCTCTCTTAGAATTTTAATTTAATTTTAAGGCAATTATATTGACTATTAGGATTTGGGATCTTGCAAATTGAAGAGTTTTTGTATTGTAGGTGATGAATTTTATCCTCTCACTCCACAAAATATTTTTCTATTTGATATTTTCATATGTTTATCAAGAAAATGATGAATTTTATCCTCTCATTTTTCATGACATGAACAATTATTTTTCTCTCTTCAAATAAAAAACAAAATTTATTAGGAGTAATGAATTTTATCCCTCTTACTCCGTTTTTTATTTTGGGGTTGCATATGTATACCAAGGAATACTTGATTAACATGACATATGATCTAACAAAAAAGAGAAAAATTTCATATGTGTATCCGGAACTATGAATTTTATTCTCTTATCCACATGACATATGATCTATCAAGAAAAATTTAAAACAAGGGAAAGGCTAGACAAATTTTTAGATTAAATTTAAAATAATTAGAGAGTAACTGTAGTAAATTAAATTTCTTTAGAATCTTAAAGCATAAGGTGCATATAATTGCAATATAGAAATGTTGAGCTAAAAACTACAAAACTGACAATAATTAGAAATAGAGTGAAAAAGAACTTAATAAATTTCTCTAAACAAATTTAATTCATAAAGTATATTTTAAATCAAATCACCTAAAAATTAAATTTAACTATCTATGATGAAATAAAAGATTAGAAAATAAAAATTTATAAAAATTCTTATAAATAAACTCAAAATAAATTTCTAAACATCACAAAAATTAAGTATGAGTTTATTATAATATTTTTATTTTTTTAAACATAAATACCCAAAATATAAATAAATTATAATCCTAAATTTTTTGTTAATTCTTGTACTACCCGAGAACTACCCAGTGACGGGTTCGCAAGATAATAGGCGGTTTTGTCGGATGAAAGCCCAACACGGCCCTTTCCAAAAGTTAATTTTCGATTATATATATATTTTTTATTTTTTTGGTAATAAAAAGAAAACAATTTTTAAACTATTTTAAGATTTTTCAATAATTGTTTTTTGATTTTTTTAACTAAAAACAATAAAGGAGACTCCACCCACATACTTAAAAATAAATATTGTCCCCAATATTTATATGCAAGTAGGAGGGGGTAAACAATAAAATTTTTAAAAAAATTTCAAAATAGAAATGCAAGAAATTAAAGGTAAGCAAGGGTGTCTTCCAAGAGTACTTTTCATGTTCCCTTTCTTTAAGCTAGACAGTTTTTGTTAAGAAAAAGGAAAATAAAAGAAAGTGTGCACATACAACTCTCTTAATTCATGCTTAGGTGATAAACCGAAGTTGATCACTCGGCTACTCCTCCGCTTGATTTTTGACTTGCCTTCTTTAAACGGTTGACATGAAAATATAAATTCAAATCACATATCCATACCTTATGTGATTTGAATTTTTATAGAGGAGCGGCAAATGGATCTTGGAAGATGTTTAATTACAACGGCTCCTCTCTTTCCTGAAACTTGTTAGTAAAAGGATAATCAAAAATAAGCGCGTAAGAAAAATCTTCGCCAGGAGGAGGCTCTAGCGAAGCTAAATGATTAGGCTCCGATTGTTTATTTTCTAAATTCAAATCATTATCTAAAAATTCATTAAAAAGAAAATTATTGGGCATATCATGTTCATGAATTTGCATTTCTAAATATTGATAAGTGGAGTTTGAAAATTTATGATGAGAAAGATAATAGGGATAAATAGGAGAAGAAACATGTTCATCTTCTATTTCACCATGTGTGCCCATAATATTAATAAATTCTTGACATAATAATTTTTCTTCCTCTTTGGAATAAGATACTATGGAAGCACATGAAGATTCATGTTACGCCATAGGTGAAATATTCAAATAAGGGAAAAAATCATTAAAACAAGAAAAAAAATCATTTAAATTTGGGGAGGAGAGGGAATTTAAATTTACGATGATTCCCCAAAATTTGAAGAATTATTAGAAAAAGTATCAATTTTTTCTAAATTTTGGGAGGAGGATCAACCTAAAATTGTGAAAAGTTCCCAAAATTATAAGAAAAAATTTGTCGCGCGATTAAAGAAGAACAAAAATTAGGATCTAAATAATACATTCCCATAACTCCGGTATCCTTCCGTTGTTGATCTTGCGAACAAAAGATAAACCATTTTCCGAGGAGGAACGTAAAAGTATTTAAATCAAAATTCTTATTCGTTTTAAAATTTGAAAAATTAATTTTTCATGAAAATTAGAAGAATTGAAAAAATTATTTTCATAAAAATTTGAAAGAATTATCAGAAAGTGAGAAAAATTATTTTCATAATAATTAACAAAATTTTTTTCATAAGAAAATTTTTGATAATGATAATAATTATAACAATCCTCACTTCGATGAGGGGGCACCACAATAATAACAAGAAATTTTTTCACCTGCGTGCGGCTTCCATAATATTTAGGTGATTTTCAAGCCTGACAAGCATGGCGGCCAAAGTAGATAACATTTTTTTGAAACAAAAATAAACAACCTTTAGCTAACGAAATTGAATTAAAATAAAAATAAAAAAATTGGAGGGAGAGAAAGAGAATGATAAAAGTAATAAAATTTACGATTTCAAAATATCACAAAAATAACCTCTCCGACAAAGGCGCCAAAAACTTGATGGTTAAAAATTCACGATAGAGCATGATTCTAAATCGATAAGGAAAGTGTACCTATCATTCTAGAGTATAGGATCAAGTGACGTATTAGACTCGGGGCCTGTTGACTATTTTTACTCACGTAAATTAATATTGTTTTATCGAAATATAAATCGAGGTTAATTAAACTAAAGAAGAAAAATGGAATAAAAGTTAGCACTTAATCAAGACTCCCTTGAAATAAAATAAACTTTTCATGAAGACAAACTTCTAAATTAGCTACTTCGACCGTGGAGCTTCCAAAATTACGAAAGCGCCTCTCTGAAGAATATGCTATTGACTATGCTTAGGTTGACGATATAAAGACCTCTCAACCAATCAAAACCCCTTGGTTTGCTTTATGCGGTGAACCTCATTATTGGATTTGACTACAATCCGGAAGATCCATGTCATCCTCTCTCGAGGAGTTTGTAAGTATCTAGCATCTACCTAAATTACCTAGAGGGGGGTGAATAAGTGATGTTTCTGTCTTTTACGGAATAAAATTATCCAAAACTTCAAGCACATAAACAAAGATTTATAGTGATTCCCTATATTGGGTACGTCCACTGTCCTACCTCGTCTATCTATCACGGAGGTTAAGATTCGGCTACTTCACCTTTCTCAGATTATCACAATCTTATAACTCGGAGCAACGCTCCTACACCTCAGAGATAACACACTCGCCTACACCTCGATCCACAACCTGATCTATAACCGAATCCACAAACTGGATCTACAAACACGATCCACTAACGGATCAACACTCGAAAGAACAAACTTTCTACAATCTCGGAGACAAAGCTCCTACAAAAGTTAAAATAATCTTTAAATCAACAATAAAAATTTTACTCTTCCAGATCTGAAATCTTCAAGGATCTTCCTTCTTGAAAACAAAAAATCTCGGTGAAGAAGGTTGGGGAAGAAAACCCGAGGAAGCTTGATCTGAAAAACTTAGGATCCCACAGAATCAAGTGGATGTTGAAGAATCTTTGAATCTTGGATCTATCGAATCTTTTCTCCTTTTGAATCGATGGATCGAGAGATGAGCGACAGAGAAGAATGATGATGAAGATGGTATGGCTTCTCCTGAATTTTGGAAAGTGCGAATGCTATTCTGATTGTTGTAACAATTCTCCTTGTTATTAGGGTTAGCGAATCTTTGAAAGGACTATTTATAGATCATCGTCTAACGGTCATAAGTCATTAAGGAAAGATCCATGTGAATCAATCATGAGAAACTTAAATGAAATTTGAAATCTCATTAGAAGATTTAAAACAAAATTTCTACAACTCCATTTCTCGAGAAGAAATAGATTTCTCAAGAAATCATTTGTTTTCTCGATAAAAGACACGACATTCTCGAGAAAAGACTTAACGAAATTTCTTTGAAGTGAAAACCTAATTTCTCGAGAAGGATAGGATTTCTCGAGAAAAGTACTTAGCGTAAATTTAGAACTGAAGACAGATTTCTCGTGAAGGATATGATTTCTCGAGAAATGAATTGCTTTCTCGAGAAATGGCCTGACCTTTTCGAGAAATTTACTTAACGAAAATTATGTGAACTTAAGGACTTATTTCTCGAGAAAGAACTTGATATCTCGAGAAATACACTTGGCTTCTCGAGAAACACATTTGATTTCTCGAGAACTACTTTCCTTTCTCGAGAAATGAACTTGGTTTCTCGCGAAATCTTCAGGGCTTTTCTCGAGAAAAGACTTAGAATATTTTCAAACAATTTCCTGAGAAGTCTTATGGTTTCTCGAGAACAGCTTTGCTTTCTCGAGAAATATACTTAGACTTCTCAAGAAACAGTCTTCGATTTCTCGAGAAATGGACTTTGAAATTTTCCAAAAAAAATTTATTTTCTTCTTTATTGAACATCAGCAGCCCTTCCTTTCTTCTATTGCTCTAGTAGTTGAAAATGAAGTGCATCCTAATAGATAGGTTACACATGACTCAACACCATGTATCACATAATGGAGGATTACATTGCATGGTCTTGTGTTTAGTGACTCATTGTAAACGGGTATTGGTCTACCCTTAGCAATAATGACCTGCAAGCACTAAACTAAAATACTGTATTAAATACAAACTTAATACATCTTAGTTTAAGTGTGACTTCACACAATTCTAAGTTATTGTGGATACAATACCCAAAAGAGTACATGGAAATCCTTCTACCTTTGAGTGATCTACTCGTATCGACAACCTCTCGTAAAAATCTCGGATATGGATCTAAAATTGAAATAAAAGATAGATTGAAGCGGAAATAATAGAAGATTGGAAAGAAAGAAGAAATTTATTTTATTAAAAAGTTTTCATGATCAAGTGCTATAGAAATTATCTACTCATCATTATAAAAGATATACATAAAAGAAATGCATAATAATTGAAAAATAGCCACTAAAACTTCCAAAATTCTACTTCTAGATGATCACTTAGCTCCGTCTCAATCTGGTATTTATAAGAATTTTTCTGGAGAGTCACGCCCCTCGCTCATGCTCTTGACTTGTGGAGTGTAAGGTGCAGAACTGTCCTCTTGAAAGCCCAAGAACATTGGGAGAAAACCACCAAAATTCACCGTTCTGCGGGTTACGCCCCTAGGTCATGCCCATGACCTAGGGTCTGTCTTTACTATTATTGGAGACAACAGGAACTGGAAACGGAGGGAATTAAATCGGGCATTGCTGAAGAGATTATGCACCTAGGTAAGGCCCGTGACCTAAGGAGTGCAAGCCGAAAACTGTCTGGATCTGAAACTGGCTTCATAATGTACGTCACGCCTGGCAGTCTTGCTCATAACCTGATGGTCATGCTCGTGACCTGGGCGTGTAAAATGCGATTTTTCAAGATTTCTTCAGTTTCTTCTCCTGATCAGTCCTGCAAGCTCCAAATTGATATTGACTGCCCAGATTTTCCTGAAAATAGAAAATAAAGGAATTAGTAATAATATTCATAAAAATTAAATAAAATATAACTACTTATTTGATAAAAATTATATTAAAATAACTATAATTGTTGACTTATCAGAGACATATGAGGACTTTTCTCCAAAACATTCCTTTCATTGGTGAGATCGTTCATTTTCAACGTTGCCTTTGAAAGACTTGCTTTTAGCTCTTCGATCGTTGCAATCGAGTGAAGACACTCTAGTCACTCGATCTTTTCTTTGCAGCATTTTATCAATTCACTCATTAAATTTTCGAAGTCCTTTTTGATTTTCTTATTTTCATTTCTAATGTACTTTTTCTCAGATATAACACTATCTAACTTATCACATAGATGCTCATAAATTTCTAGTTCATTATAAGAAGGTGGGGTTACCTCAGTGTCGCTTTGGACACTGGACTCATCTTCAGACTCATTCTGATTCCTCCCCATGAGGCACATATTTGCCTCATCTTCACTACTTGAGTCGGTGGGTCTTGACTCGTCGGATCCATCCTCGTTTCAAGTTTGTGCCATTAGCACCATCTTATTTCCTTTGTGCCGGTTTTGTTTCTCCTTTTCTTCATTTTGGAGCCTTGGACATTCCATCTTTATGTGTCCAGGCTTGTCATAGTGGTAGCACTCGGGTAGGGACTTTGAAAGTATTGTTTTCATGGCTAGCTAAACACCTAGAGGGGGGTGAATAGGTTTTTATCTCTATTTAAGTTCTCTTTTCTTGTTATCAGATTTCTGTGCCAGGTGATTAAGTTAGTTATCAGCTTTCAAGAACAATCACAGACGATGCAATAATTTTATAATGGTTCCCCAATCTTGGGTACATCCACTAGCCCTCTGTGTCTATCTAATAGTGTTTTAGATTCGGCTCTCCCTTCAGAACACAGTTCCTCAAGAGCTTACAACACAGATCCCACAGGACCACACAGACCTACAATTTAGTCACTAAGACAAACCCAAGTCACCAAGACATTTCACCTGCCACAAAGCCAAACACAGGCCACAAATGCCTCAGCCTCAATAATACAGTCTTACAACTATAGACTCACAAAGAATCTTTACAAAAGAATGTAAAGGTGAAATGATTTGACATCAAAGCAAGATCACTAAGTCAACTTCTTCCTGGACTGGGCAGATATCAGTCCAAGCAATTATTGTTGAAGACAATGGATTGGCAGTTGAATCTTCCTTCAAACATCTTTCTTTTTCTCTGCAGAACTTGTAGATCTGCTTCCTTAGAATCTCTTCTAAACCTGCTATTGTAGATGGTGATTCTTCAGCTATCTCTTTCTAAACAAAGGTTCTCTGTGCAGAACAACTTATTCAGGATCGACGAAAATGGAGAGGAAGAAGAAATATTCGGCACCACTTTTGTTTTCAGAAAACCTAGACAAGGATCGATTGATTGCTCTGACCGATTTGCATCTTTTTATTCTCTGAAGGCCAATTGAGTCGTGGGTCCCACCACTAGGATTGATGGCTGAGATTAAGCCATTCAACGCATTCTTTCTATTTAATTTTGATTCAACGGCTCTTTGTAGTGTGTGGGCCCCAGCACTTAATGGTGAAAATATTCCTTGGAAAGTGCAGAAGATGATAAATGCTGGACGCCAATGTCTCTGGTAACATTTCCGCAGCATTTGAATATTGGTTGACTTTTTGACTTTACTGACGTCAGCATGACTCAGCATCTGTGGACTTAGATAAAATTCAATCATTAGAACAAAAGGCATTGAGTGAGTAGGTATCACTCAATGACGCAACACTTAGACAATATTCTATCTATCTAGGTTTTGAGCTCGATGAATGCTGAGCTCCGTTCGATGAATGGCAAGCTCAGCTTGACAAAAGCATAAATTAAATTCGACGAACTTTAGACTTAGTTAGACGAAAGGGTAAACTCAGTTTGACGACGAACTTCATCCTCAGTTCGACGAAAGTTGAGCTCAGTTTGATGAAGCTGAGGTCGACAAAAGCCAAGCTAACCACGCATTTGGACTTAGCCAATTTTCTACTTCAAGGTGTTGAGAATGTTTAGAGAGTTTAGTGATCTTGCCTCACTCAATGCTATTTGCCTTAGCAAATATTCTTCTCCTTGACGTTAAGAGAGTAAGCTCCACTCAACGCCAAACTACTTAACAAAATTTTTTTATTAGCTGACGTTGAGTGAGTAAGCTACACTCAATGCCTGTGGACTTAGTGAAAATTTTGCCCAACTTTTTTGTGGAGTTGTCTGGCACAGCAACACTCAACACTAAAAGCTATATGACATTGAGTGAGTATACTACACTCAACGCATGTGGACTTAGCTACATTTTTAGCCAATTTCTCTAGGATTAGACTGACTCAGCCTGACTCACAGCCTTTTTGTTGTGTGGCATTGAGTGAGTAGACTACACTCAATGCTTTTGTACTTGGACAAATTTTTGGCTCTTTCAGTTAGGCTGAGATAGACTCAACGCTATATGTTATATGGCGTTGAGTGAGCTGTCCTCACGCAATGCCTGTAGACTTAGGCAAATTTATACTATACAATATTGAATCCATTCCTATGGTGTTGAGTGAGCTTGCTCAACTCAACGCCTATGGACTTGGTCAATTTTTCGCTATGTCCAGCAACCACTTATAGTGTACACATGTCCAATCAATGTGATATGGACTAACCTGCACTCAAGACATCAAATGCACATCAAATACATTTGATGTGTGTGACATTGACCTATTTGACTTCTCACAAATCAGGGACATTGGGAACAATGGACCCAATAATCTCCCCCTATTTGAAGAAGTCAAAACCTCATTTCTTTCCTTGGTCAATGACACACACAACCTATACAGCAAAAATTAATATTGAAATTATGATATGCTATAAGTGTACCTCATTTCCTGTCTGTATGGTGAGCATCACTTACTCCCCCTATTTCTTTCCTTAGTGAATGACGCACACAACCTATACAGTAAAAAAGAATATTGAAATCCTGATATGCTATAAGTAAGTGTACCTCATTTACTGTCTGTATGGTGAGCATCACTTACTCCCCCTATTTTGCTGCAAGGTGGTTGTCCTTACTTGAGTGCGACATGTCTTACTTTCCCCTTTGCCATCTCTCCCCTTGCTATGTCTTTCCCTTGCTAAGACCTTCTCTCTTCTCTCCCCCTTTTTGACTTCTGTAGAATAAGCAGATAGGGGCTAGCCCTTCCACTGATAGACCTTCTTTCTTCTCTGCAGAGTAACTTACTCCCCCCTAGTAGAAGCATCAGTGAACTGATACTATTGGGGAGTCTATATGTCCAGCAAGAAGAGCAATACCTGCACCACACAAAAAGTATGCAAAAGGTAGTGCATGAATCTATCCCAAGTTAAACATACCCAGCTCAAATTTTAGGGTGTTGAACTTTGCTTCATCTAATGGCTTAGTGAAGATATCAGCCACTTGCTTGTTTGTGGGGACAAACTCAAGACTGATGTCTTCCTTCTCCATATGCTCCATAATAAAATGATATCTGATTTCTATATACTTAGTCCTGCGTGTCCCTACCCGTGTCGAATATTGAATCGACATTATAACCGTCGGTAACACTCCACCCGAGCAGGACACGGGTAAGGACACGGGCGTGTCCCTACCCGTGTCAGTGAATTGAATTGACATTGTAACCGCCGGTAACGCTCCGCTCTTGTTATATATATGGATTGTGAAAACCATAGCCGTTTCCACTCCTCTTTCCAGCCATTTTCCCTGAGAGAAATTCCTGATTGAGATAGAGAAGTTACTGGAGCAAGTTCTGGAGGAGGAGATCCACCAACGCCGCAAAGGAGAAGATGCCGCCAAGGAGAATTACGAGATCCATGGCCGGAAATGGATGAACCGCTGGAATCGAGGTGAGCTTCCTACCCTCTCCCTTGGTGCTAGATCTGTAGATATCTAGGTGAGACGTCGACTCAAAAGAGTCTAGACATGTGAGAAGATGCTTTCTCTAGGGTGAGGCCAATCCAGGGCTTGTGCTCTTGGTTAGTGGTGTCTTCAACCTCTCCGATCTTCTATGTGTGATGGGGGATGGTTTCGTGAAGAGCAAAGGCCTCATGAGGGTGAATAAGGGTGGAGGAAATTCTGGAGGTGATCTGAGAGGATCGACTTGAGAAGGAAGATGAACCGATGCTGTTCATTCCGCCTCAAGATGCGTGCTGAAACTGTATTCTGAGCGCAGCAATCATTTAGGCCATTTTCATGAAGGATATGGCCATATCTGGGCTTTCGACTAAACACGAAAGTTGAAGCCCTTGATAATACCTTTCCAACGAGTAGCTGCACGACTTCAGGCGATGTCTGTAGCCACAGGAAAGTCTGAATGAAAACGGTGTTCAATAAATCCTGTATGCAGAAATTATGTTCTGTACGCAGCGGACCTCAAGGCTGGTTTCTAATAGGATACAGTCAAATCTGGGTTGAGGTCTGAATACGAAAGTTGTATCCCATGGAAAGACCTTTCCATCGATGGTTACACGTCTTCACTAGATTCCTGTAGCTTTGGGAATCTCTGGTCGATGTTGCTGCCCAGATTTACTCTGCACCTAAATTCTGGGCATATATATATGGATTTGGATTCGGTGGAATTAATATTGCAAGTTACTTGGTTGGATGAACTCTTTTATGATTAATCATTTTAGTTGCATGATTGATGGAGTTTATTAATCAGATTTCATATAATCCAATTGTGAAGCAAGCTTACTTAAATGAATTGACTTGATAGAAATTGATAGATTGTTATTTGTGCGCATCATGTTTATAATATGTCGTTACCATTTGGAAAGATTGATAGATCTTTATATGCGCATCATGATTATATTATGTTGTCATCATTTATAAAGTCATGTAGAAGAATAAATTGTGGCCATGAGTATGTTTGACTAATGGAATGAGTTTAGTAGTCCAATACTTAGAGCGTCGTCTCCCTACGGGTAGTATTGTGAAAGGATGTAAGTGCGGTGTTGACCGTCACTTGTTTGGTTTGTGTTGAGATAAGGTATGGATGGATTGTTGGGTTGTGCCCTCGTGCCTTCTTCCGAGGCCCCTTCCATGCCATGGTGGTGTGAAATTGCATGTAGTTTGAGTCGACACGCGGTGTCGTAATCCTGGGTTAAGGATAGTGTGGCAGGTCTACGGGCTCACCGATCGTCACACCGACGGGAGTTGACAGTTAGAATTTGGGCAATTTGGCTTGGTCCTCGGTGTTCATGTCCCGGGGCTCCTTTCGTGCCAAGTGAACGGTTGGGCTTGGTCCTCGTGCTTACTTCCGAGGCTCCTTCCCGATCACACAAGGTCAGTTCGGGGCTTGGTCCTTGGTGCACATCTACCCGAGGCTCCCGCTGGGCCATAATACGCATGGGCTCTGCTGTTGTGTTCTTAGCGTTGAGGCGTACGGAGGCCTAGGTGAAGTAGTGTGGATACCCGCCTAGTAGTAGAAGTGCCCGTTGTACTGTCACCACCTGGCCACAACGGCTGATGCCTGAGAGGTTAGCTACGTGCTCGAAAAGTGGGAACTATAGTCTGTGTCGACATAGCAATTGCATGTGTGTGATCATGGGTGAGTCATTGCATATCATACATAGCATTTCATAACATTGCACAATAAGATCCTCATCGTATAAGTTTGTATGGGCACTCTTATACGATGAGTTACCTTTATGTAACCCGATCCTTAACTTATAAGTTTGTATGGGCATTCTTATAAGTTAAGTTACTTTCCTGCTGTTACTTATACTTGTTAGTTTGCTATAGCTCTTAAATATTTGCTAGATCGTGATATTGTTACTCTTACACTATTGCCACCTGCTTGTACTTCTTTTACTTGCATATATATATTACCCTTGTTCCTTCTCTCCGCCTGGTGCCGAGGAGTTGATGGGGGAGCGGATGTGAAGCCGCTTAGTCGTTTCAACTAATAGTTGCTACGTCTTCCTTTTAGGAGGTCACGCCGCAGGTAGAGCAGTCGCGGACTACGCAGCAGGACAGCCAGGCCAGGACGACAGGGCCTGAAGTGACGGTGTAGTCGATACCGTCGGTCACAGATGTGAGTGTTAAGAGGTTTTGATGTAGCCCCTTTTTGGGCAATTTCTATAGCTGTACTCTGATATGTCGAAGCATGTTTTAGATTCTCTTTTGTTTAGTGTGGATTGACTTCTCTTGCTTATATTTTGGTTGGGTTGGCATGTTATATTGATATTGTTGTAGCCGGCGGTATAGGTGTCCTGTGGTACAGGTTAGCCCGTATGCTAATAGCAAGCCGTACTACCGCAAGGCGGCTGTTCCGAGCATAAGACCCCCCCCCCCCCCCCCCTTGTGCCATGTTTTGGGATCCGGGAGGGGGGGTCTTAAAAAAGGTATCAGTTTGCCATGATCCTCAACTAAAGAAGTCATTCAACAATGGTGCCACCCCCGTTTGATTAGTCAGTTTGGGGACAACCTGACTTAGCGGAAGCAGTGGTGTGCCCATATGTAATTCATGCTAAGTATGTCCAACTTTGACCCTAAGATTAGCCAACCTGACCATATGTTTGTGTTTTATGTGTAGATTCCAGCGCTCATTGAACAGATGGGAGGCACTCATGCGCCCTCCATACCCACTCCCACTAAGTTCCAACAATCTGAGTTGGGGGAGACGCTCACTGCCATCCTCGATGCTTTTAGGGCGCAGCATCCCCCGGTGCAACAACAGGTCCCGAGCTCCAACTGGATGAGCACCTTCCGGGCTCTCTCCCCTCCCACCTACCTTGGGACGGAGTCAGCCGTACGTATAGAGGAATGGATAGACACGGTACAGGAGTTGTTGGCTGGTATCCGTTGCCCGGCCAACATGGCAGTGAAATTGGCAGTGTCCGTCTGGGACTTACATGCTAAGAGGTGGTGGAAGTCCCTCATGGGCTCTACCTTCCAAGGTCGGGTCTACACAGAGATAAGTTGGAGTGAATTCTCGGGTGTTTTCTTGGAGCACTTTATCCCTACATCGGCCCGAGATGAGCTTGAGCAGAGGTTTCTTCTACTAAAGCAGGGATCAAAGTCGGTTACAGAATACCAGCGGGAATTCCATCATCTCGCAAGGTTTGCAGATTCTTACGAGTTGGATGACAGAGGTTATGCCAAGCGCTTCTACAAAGGGCTGCGAGATCCCGTAAGGCAGTCCCTTTTGTTTATAGCGGATGGTAGCTTGGCGGAGATCATTGATATGGCAAAACGATTAGAGACGGACCAGTTGGGATGTAGTAAGAGGCCTGCGAAGGACGTGATGGAAGCCGTCCCAGGCAATAGAAGGAGGCGGGACTTCAGAGGAGGAAGAGGATATCAAAGAGGTGGAGGGCGTGTCCACCGGAACTATAGAGTGGAGCATCCGGTTCAGCAGTCGCCTGCGTTGTCTCCACCGCCACAGCCACAACAATTCCAGCAACCTGAAGGGCGTCGTGGGCTGGTGTGCTTTGAATGCAACCAATCGGGCCATATTCGACGTTACTGCCCGCAATTGTTTGGGAACGTCCCTCCCTCTCTCCCTCGGCAGCTCCTCGAGGGCGGGGTCACGTGCGTGGTCAAGGACGAGGACCGCGAGGAGGTAACCCCGGCCCTGCTAGGGATCAGGTATACGCGCTTAACATGGCGCAGGAACGCAACCCCCAAGATGTGATTGCAGGTATGATTTAATTAATTAACATATTTTCATGGTCTAACTTGAACTGATTACGACTTACTAGACACCTAGCAATAAGTTTTGGCTGTTGGTACTTAGGCACCGTGATAATTGGCGGGAAGACGGCCTATGCGTTGTTCGATACCGGTGCCTCAAACTCCTTTGTGTCCGAGGATTTCATAAAAGACGTGGAGGGTGTATAGTACTTTATTGGCATAGCACGACGAGTATGCCTTCCGGACGGCTCGGAGATGATCGCAACCGCCAAGTGCGAGTTGGAGTTATTCATTGATGGAAAGGCCTTTGATACACCTGCCACGGTCCTGAGAATGCTGGAGTTTGACATCATTTTGGGCATGACATGGCTGGACTGGCATTTCGCGAGGATCGACTGCGCGGAGAAGCGGATCTATTTGAGACATGGAGACTCCAACATCATCTTCCAAGGTATTGGCTTCGCGCCTCGCATGATGTTATCTTCTGTTCAGGTTGTAAAAGCTCATATGAAGGGGGATGAGGTCTTCATGATCTGGTTCGGGTTGAAGGAAGAAGCATTGGAATTAAAGGATGTACAGGTAGTGCGGGATTTTCCCAAGGTATTTCCTGAGAAACTACCAGGATTACCTCCACATAGAGAGGTTTACTTCCAGATTAATCTAGTGTCGGGTGCCAAGCCTGTATCCAAGGCCCCATACGGAATGGCCCCGAAGGAACTCGCGGAGTTTAGAGTTCAATTGCAAGAACTGGTGGAGTCAGGGTTCGTTCGCCCCAGTTCGTCACCCTGGGGAGCCCCTGTACTGTTCGTGAAGAATAAGGATGGAACCCTACATTTGTGTATAGATTATCGGGAACTCAATCGGTTGACGGTGCAGAACACTTATCCACTACCTCGGATCGACGAGTTATTCGATCAACTAGTGGGAGCACATTGGTTTTCTAAACTGGATCTGCGCTGTGGATACTATCAGTTGAGGATACGAGAAGGGGGCATCCAGAAAACGGCCTTCAGTTCAAGATATGGTTTGTATGAGTTCACGGTAATGCTGTTTGGCTCACAAATGCCCCTTCAGCCTTCATGATCCTGATGAACAAGGTGTTTGAACCGTATTGGACATCTTCATCATTATTTTTATCGATGACATCTTGGTCTACTCAATGATGGAGGAGGATCATGTTGAGCATCTAACCTTGGTGTTGAAGAAATTGAAGGAGCACGCCTTGTACGCCAAGTTTAGCAAGTGTGAATTCTGGCTTAAGGAGGTTGATTTCTTGGGGTTTGTGATCAGTGGAGCAGGATTAGCAGTGGATCCAGCAAAGGTGCGAGCCGTGAAGGAGTGGTCGCCCTTGAAGTCGGCGGCCAATATACGAAGCTTTCTTGGACTTGCTGGGTACTACCGCAAGTTTGTGAAAGGATTTTCCAAGATTGCCCTTCCTCTTACTTCTCTGACGAAGAAAGGTGTGCCATTTGAGTGGACTACCCAATGTGAAGCGGTGTTCCAAGAGCTGAAGGATAGGCTTACCTCCGCCCCCATCCTTGCACTTCCATCTGGGAAGGAAGGATTTTAGATTTACACGGACGCGTCATATCAAGGGATGGGAGCAGTATTGATGGAGCACGGGCATGTAATCGCTTATGCTTCAAGGCAGTTAAAGAAACATGAAATCAATTACCCGGTTCATGATTTGGACTTGGGATCAGTGGTGTTCGCTTTAAAGGTCTGGAGGCATTATCTATATGGCGTCCACTGCGAGATCTTTTCCGATCACAAAAACTTGAAGTATGTCCACACTCAGAAGGAGTTGAACCTGAGACAATGGTGGTGGTTGGAATTTCTATACGACTATGAGTTCACCATGAACTAACACCCCGGGAAAGCGAACTCGGTAGCCGATGCATTGAGTAGAAAAGTGCCAGGCTCTAGCCCAGAGTCTCGGTTGATGAGTATGGAGTTGGCTCGGATGATTGAGAAGATGGATATTATTCGGGTATTCAAGGCTCCTTCGGCAGAGTATGCGGAGTATTTGGCAAGCATGGCCATAGTTTGTGATATCCGGGACCAGATTCGGGTGGAGCAAGGAATGGATGCGGCCTTGGCCCCGACAGTCAAGGCAATTGAAGATGGGACCACCGATGAGTACACACTAAAAGACGGCCTCGTTTATTTTCGTGGCCGTCTCTATATTCCCAAGGGCGGCAAAATCCGAGAGGATATCTTGAGAGAGGCACATTGCTCTTAATATTTTGTACACCCGGGTATTGCCAAGATGTACGCCGGCTTACGGAAGACCATGTGCTGGCCGAGAATGAAGAAGGATGTTCGTTACTATGTTACACATTGCGAAGCTTGTCAAAGGGTGAAGGCCGAATGTAAGAGTCTCGGTGGTTTGTTGCAGTCGTTGCCCATCCCCGAGTGGAAGTTTGAGGATATCTCCATGGACTTCGTCCATGGGCTACCTCGATCCCGCTCCGGGAATGATTCAGTGTGGGTTATTGTTGATCGACTGACAAAGGTGTCCCGGTTCATTCCAATGAAGAAGGAAGCACACGTGGACGTTTTGGTACGCCTCTTTGTGGAGCAATTCGTACGGTATCATGGCGTGCCCAAGACAATTGTTTCGGATCGGGATAGTCGGTTTACTTCCAAGGAGTGGAAGGCGGTACAGGCGTATTTGGGCTCGCGCCTAACCTTTAGTACTGCATTTCACCCTCAGACGAATGGGCAGTCTGAGCGGACCATCAGAACACTGGAAGATTTATTGAGATTATGAGTATTGGACAGAGGAGAGCCATGGGAAAGGCTCTTGCCACTAGTGTAATTCTCCTATAATTATAACCATCAGGCGAGCATCGGTATGGCGCCCCATGAAGCCCTTTACGGAAGAAGGTGCAGGACTCCCTTATCTTGGGTGCAGGATGAAGATCCAAAGACATTGGGAAATGAATATATAGATGGTACTGATGCGGCGGTTAGATTGATACGGGATCTCATGCTGGAGGCTCAAAGTCGGCAGGCGGAGTATTTCAATGCAAAGCACCAGATGGTGGAGTTCCAAGTGGGTGATAAAGTGTTCCTCAAGATTCGGCCGATGCATGGAGTGTCGCGGGTGCGTGGAGTGAAAAAGCTCAGCCCAAGGTATGTTGGGCCTTATACTATACTGGAAAGGATTGGCTCGTTGGCCTATCAGTTGGATTTACCGCCAGAGCTGGAGAACCTCCATGACGTGTTCCATGTGTCGTCACTTTGAAAGGCGTTGTTACGGCCCGATCAATATACCCCCACTACTAATGGTGTTGTGGCGTCTGATAGGTCGGTGCAACTGGAGCCGGTGCGGATCGTAGATAACGAAACGAGAATATTGCGCCGCAAAAGTGTTCCCTTGGTGAAGGTGCTATGGTCTAACCATGGGAAGGAGGAGTACACATGGGAGCCAATGGATTTGATGCAACAACGCTATCCGGAGTTGTTTGCTCCAGGTAATTTTATTTAAAAGCATATGTTGATTTTCCTGTTATGCTTTTCTCCCCTAGCCCAAGCCTGATTTCGGGGACGTAATATTTTATTTTGTTTATAGAATTTGTAACGTCCCGAATCGCACTAAGCCCCTCGTGTGTGTTTTGAGTCAGGAGAGCTGACCTTGGTCTAGGGAGGTGCTGGAAATTGGGAAGCACAGGTGAATGTAGGAGAAACCAGCCCTCGAGTTGTCCAGAGCAGGACACGGGTAGTGAATTCTCGACTTAGTGAGTTTCACGCCCATGTCACGGGCGTGACCGGTCCGAAACAGGCGTGACCATACCCGTGTCTGTCCAGTCAGTTGTAGAGTACTTGAGTAGTTGTCAAGTACTCGAGTAGTTGACCACGGGACATGTCCCCTATCACGGGCATGACCATGGGCGTGACCGGGGCGTGTTCTCCATTCGACGATTTTGGTTGAGATCGACAAAATGTATGACACGGGTAGAGACACGGGCGTGTCCCTACCCGTGTGAGTGTGTCTATCGAGTTGAACTCGACATAGTGTGTCGAGTGTAAGACCTCCCTCCCCCTTACCAAGGAGGTCTTCTCAATCTTATGCCCATAACCGCCGTCTTACGGTGGCACTAACACATGGGTTAGTCAACACCGCAACACGCCGATTCTGCTGGCTAATACGATCATAAAACCTGTAGGCCAATATGAGAAAAAGAAGTATAGCAATATATCAAATCCACTAGTCCACAAGTCACAGAGTACATATCATATATATAAATGAAGAGTACAGAAACATAGTCCACAAAGAGTACAAATGAAAGAGTAATTAGGGCTTATGCCCAGTACATCATATCAACTCTCTCTCTCAAAACAAAGCGGAAGCTAATCTAATACATCAAAACTCGTCCCACCTGAGGACGCGTAGTAGTAGTAGTCTGCGGTAGCGGTATCTGCTCCTCAAGTCCTGCCTCCTCGTCGTGCTGGTGCTCCATCTCCACGAGCTCCTAAAATAGTATGGTCACCGACCATTAGTCAAAAAGACTAAGTCATTTCCTCCGCACCTCGCCCCGCAGCTCCTAGGCACCGAGCAGAAGGATGAAGCGGAGGATAACAAGGGGTAGCAAAAGTGGAACCAGGTGACAAGAACTAACTAGCTGTTGTAATAGATATTATTATTCTATTCTAGCAGTTCTAAGTATATAATACAAGTAAGTAAAATGCAGTACTAGTAAAGGAAAGAACTGAAAGAAAGAGCAGAAAAGTAAAGTAAAGCTGAAAGGTAAAGCTATCTACCATCACAAAAGAACATTAACTTATAAAAATGCCCATACAAATTTATAAGTTAAGGTTTCCAGGAAATTTAACTAATCATATAAAAGTGCTCATACTAATTTATATTATAAGGATCTATGAAGTGTATGACCTAATATGAATGAATGTTATGATGCAATTTATGCACAGGCAAGTGCAACTCACACACAACGACTCTGTGATCACAGACCTTTAGTTCCCACTTTTTGAGAGCTAGCATCACTCTCGGGTACCACCGCTGTGGCTACGGCAGTAGCGGAGCGGGCGTCTCCACTTCTAGGTCGATATGCACACTACCACACCTTAGACCCCTCTCATACGCCTCTGTACATGTCCAAGGTGCACTCTAGAGTCTCTGCGTACGTACTTTGCTGACAACCCGTCAGTCTTGTTGGGTCGGATGTGCGTTATCGGCGATCATCCTCCAGACCGCAGTGTAAAACAACCCACTGGCCCCTCTAACCCTCACAACCGCCTGGTGCACTGTACTGCCATCGGTGTGACAAACGGCTAGTACCACATGCCCCGCCACTAAATTTATGCACATGCAAGTATTTCATTCCGAGCCTCCAGCTCGCAGGACCAACCTGTCCTGAATCCCTCAAACCCTACACGGGTGAGCATTTATCACAATCCCTCCAACCCTACACGGGTGAGCATTTATCACAATCCCTCCAACCCATCACGGGTGAGCGTATTACACAAGTCTCCCTCCAACCCATCACGGGTGAGCATATTACACAAGTCTCCCTCCAACCCATCACGGGTGAGCATATTACACAAGTCTCCCTCCAACCCATCACGGGTGAGCATATTACCCAAGTCTCCCTCCAACTCATCACGGGTGAGAATAAACCACAATGTCTTAACCTATTAGACTACTCTTGTCTACGGTTATTATACTTAGTGATTTAAGGTTAATCCCAGGACTGCCCAGGGTATACCAGGTGAAGGGCTCTTGGGGGCACTAGGAACTACGATGGGATTACGCCCAAAGTTTCCTTTCTCAAGGATAATTATTTTTATTGGTGTCTACCCAGGATTTATACGTAAACTCTCGTATTACTTTAGAACGACCCTAAAGACTTAAGGTGTTATTAGGAGCATGGCGGTCTTTCGCCGGTCCCCATTATTGTTGCTGTCACGGGACTTGCACTCTTCCGCACATGGTTAAGGAATCCTCCAGGAGACCAACCAGGGTTAATTCCTCCACTAAGATCCTCACTTACTAGTTATTCAAATTTCTCCCCTCGTGGCCCTACTAGTACGAACATCGGTGCTAGACCCTTACCCATGTCCCGATACCACCCACAAATGTGACCTTCTAATTCCTCTGGCCATATGCCTCAAATTATTTATCCTAGGATGGTATGGACCTATATGATGAACATGATGAATTCCATAATTTTCCAAATTACTTACACCATTAAATTAATTTCTTTAAATGTAATCCCTAGTCATTTTGCACATGAAGTATTGTCAATATTAAACCTACTATCCTAGGGATTCTTCCAGGTATATAATATGATAATTAATAGGGCCTACCAAAATTTCATGCTTTTTCAATTCAGATTTATAATTAATTCCTATTTAATACTATATCCACAAATCTAGCATTTTCCAAATGAAGTACATAAAATATTATCTCAAAAATTCCAATTAAATTATAGAGCCTTGATAATAGTGAAATAATGCTATGTCCAGATTTACATTTACATCTAGGTTGAAATGGCCTATCCATGATCAATTATAGTTATTTACCAAAATGACATTATGGGATCTAAGTACATTATTTGGCACTCCAAAATTCTGATATAATTGCACAAGGTATAAAACATACAATTACAGCAATATGAATTTTCTCAGATTTTTCAAAGGAATATACCCATCATTTCTACACAAAATTCCATAAGGGTAAAATGGTCATTTTGCTCTTTAAACTACTTAAACTCCATCCAACAGAGATATAATTTATTTTTAGTGCTTATTTTGTCACTCCTTAGTCTTCAACAGAAATTGAACCTTTTATGATATGGGTAAACCTATTTTAAATTTATTTCCTAAAAAGGACCAAATTTTCAGAAATTCAAAATAATGGGATTTGTGTTCCCAAAAAAACCACCATTTCTATGAGAGGTGTATTACACCCTCATGTGTCTCCATAATGAAAATCATGATTTTTGAATGTTCCAAATTGGCTGAATTCACATTATTTCATTTTAGGCTAAATGCACACCAAGCCTATAACAAGCCAACACATGCAAGTGGGTTTACCTAACATGCAGTGGTCCAAATTGGCTGAAATTTAAAACATAAACTTATAATGTCCCGAAGGACATGACACGAAAATTTGGGGCCATTTGGAGTCCCACAACTCCAAATATTTCATTTTGGGTATTTTAGTAAACACTATAGAAAACGTTTTCCCAAAAAATCTCAGTTTTGTACAGGGGTTAACCAAGCCCTAAACATGCATGCACCCAAAATTTTGGGCCATTTGGATGACTGGTTTGACTTGGGTATCATTTTGAAGTTCTGCCCTAGCTAAGGACCAACCCTAGCAAAATGGTCCTACAGGTCAGACCGCTGGACTAAATCTCACGTTAAGGGTCGTAAATTAAATTTAACACAAAGGGCTACATTTTTCATGTTCATGTCATCCTCTAGAAATGGTTCTAAGAGCCCTATATTTGACATGCAAGATCACTGAATTAATGTGACAGAAATGTAAATTTCATTTCATTAGATAATAATAGAATTTAATTGATTTTAATAAAAAATGCAGCACGAATCTTAAATTGATTTTGGACGGCATCCTTTCATCTTCCCCAAGTGTTCAACGGCTGAGATCGAGCCGACCTGGGGGATATTGCGGGACCAGTTTCGGCCACCTGAGGTGGCGCCACCCCCGGCCAACGGTGCCATCACCTTCACGGTGGTGGTGGCTATCCTTTGCCGGTGATGAGGCGGCGGGAAACGGTGGTGACGGCGATCCCGAGCGGTAAGAATAAGCTTGGAAGCTCTCCCATTTCTCCCGTGGCATCGGGCTCAATTGAGCTTGATATCTCCCCTAGTTGATCTAGGATTCTAGTACGGGTAGAGGGACGGTGAAACGAACCCGAATGGCGGCACGGCGGCGAGGTTGGCGGCGGTTGGCCATGGATGAGCTGCTCCGGCGATCTCCTGCTCAAAATCCCGATCCATTACCAAATGCTTGGCTCCAGGACTTGTTCTCCACTCGTTTCCACTCACTGAAGCTGATGGTGGGGTTGATTTGAGCTGGGAGTGGTTGTATAGGGAGATACAACCAAGGTGAGCTCGGTTTGCGGCTTTGGAGGCTTCACCCTTGGTGCCAAGTGGCCACCATGCTGCCAAAGTCTGTTGGATTTTACTGAGGAGGCCGACCCGCACCTTTTTCGGCAGAAGAAACCAAGGCCAAGTGGCCTCTGCCTCTTTAATTCACCTGTCAGCATCAAGTCAAAATCTGCCCCAGAAGGACACGGCTGGTGACACGCCCTTGATATGCCAGTGTCACAGGCCTTCTACCTCTTACTTGACATTCGACGATCGTCGAACGTAGGATTTCACAATCGTCGAACGAGCAAATTTCGTCGATCATCGAACGCGGGGTCACTCGACGATCGTCGAGCAGCTTTCGTCGATCATCGAACTCAGGGGACACGCGACAATCATCGAGCAGCGTTCGTCGATCGTCGAACGCAGAGAGAATATGCTACAATCATTGAGCAGCTTTCATCGATCGTCGAATGCAGAGGGACATTGGACAGTCGTCGAGCACCTTTCGCCGATCGTCGAACGCAGGGGGACACGCCCTCCAGACACGCCCGTGTCTTCTAGCGTGTTCTTCCCGAACACTTTTCATCGAACGCATTTTGTCGAAGGCGCGATGACTCTGTACCTGAGCAGGACACGCCCTGGGACATGCCCGTGTCCCAGGCCGTGTCACCCAAAATTTTGCGTACTGAAATTGGGCTGATTGGGCCTATAGGTATAGGTTTGACCAACTTAAGGCCATGATTGACTTTGGTCAACTAGGGTTAAAGGGTTGACCTAGTGACATGCCTTAGGGTCCACTTAGATTATTTTAGGGTTAGGACAATGTGGTGGGGTCATGGTGTGGCTAGGGTTCCTATTTAGGCTAGTTTGACCTAGTTTGACTTAGGCCCTTACAATGGGCCCCACCTGGCTACAACCCACTACTTAGGGTCAAACCTAGCTAATTTCCCTAACACCCACCCCATGTCCAACCCAATCTGAGTTAAGGGTTCTAGAAGTAACATGAGATGTTACAAATCACAATAAACAAAAGAATAATTTCGTCCCCAAAATTCAAGTTTGGGTCTACGGGGTTTTCAAGTATACTTCAAACATTAATTAAAGCGTTACCTGAAGTGAACAGCTCTGGGTGTTATTCTTGCATCAGATCCATCGACTCCCAGGTGTGCTTCTCCCATCCGTGGATGAACCACATTACCTTCACTAGGTGAACCTTCTTCTCATACAAAGCTCTATAAGGACTCATGTTGGGTATTGTATCCACAATTACCTGGATTTGAGGAAGCCACCTGTCAAGCTAAGATGAATTCACAATGTATTTGATGAAACATCTTAAGTTGTGCTTGCAGCTTTTCCACGCTAAGTGCACACCAATGTCAGGGTGCAGTAGGTCAATATACACAGGTCTGCATGACGTAATCCCTCGTTGAGCAGATCAGTGTGTTGGCCTACGTGTACTCTCTCTATTGGAGTGCACTTACTTTCAAGTACAGGGTCATGTTTATGCAAGAGAAGACAAGGAGCAAGGATGGGTCAAGGAGCAGCTCTTGAGTGGAATGACGAAAATTCGTCTAAGTATAATTCGACGAGAATCACCAAGTGATTCTCGCCGATTCGGCGAGAATCACTAGTGATTCTCGCCGAATCGTCGAGAATCATTAGTGATTCTCGCCGACTTCTTCCGGCTACCTCAAATGGTGCCAAGTAAGATTCGGCGAGAATCACTAATGATTCTCGCCGAACCCGTCGCTGGGCAGGTCTTGAATACCAAGTGAAAATTGCTGAGAATCAACAAGGGAATCGTCGAGAATCACTCGGTGACTCTCGACGAATCGTCGAGAATCGTTAACTGATTCTCGCCGATTCGTCGAGAATCACCAATGATTCTCGACGAATTTTACTTGGCGTTTTCTCTGGATGTTCCTGAACCGGATTCTGCAGCTGTCAATTTTCTGGACCGGGATTTAGGGATTTCTATTATGGGTCCCACAAACGGTCATATTGGAGTTATCTACAGTATATATATTCGGGTATTTTGAACAGTAAAGGGTATACAAAAAAGATGCCGAGCAGAGCAAACCCTAAAATCGCGAAATCGCTCCGCCGCATCCGTCGCCGCTCGCGCCAGTCAGCCGCCGCTGTTGATCGTGTTTCTTCCCGATCTCCGGCAACAGAAGCTTAGCAAAGCTTGAGTCTCACGCGTCTATCCAGAGATCCCTTGTCTCTCGATTTGTTGATCGGGAAAAACTTCCCATCTGAATCGATCGAGACGACCGATCCTCGTGTGACCGTTGGTAGACCTAGCTTGCTTCGCTAAGAAGATTGGATCTCTATTTTCAGCAGCCGCTCATCATCATAGCCGCTGAACCCGAAGCTAGCCGCCGCTCGTGTTGCCGCCGCCGGTTCCGGGGAGATCCTCTCCAAGATAGACCAAGGTTGTAGACTCTTCGTTGACTTCACGAACACGTCGTCGAATGAAGAGGAACACCGTAGTCTCCAAACGAAGTTTGTATCTCGTGTACATTCTATATTTACTTTTGTTGTAAAGGAACGTTTGTTCCGTATTGTAAGGGTTGGGTGCAACCCGTTTTGTGGGAGTGTTGAATCTCACGTATGGAAGGGTTCCTTCCGATAGTGACGGGATTGGATTTCAATCCTGTTGGAGAAGAGACCGAGTCGTCCCTTGGTGGGAGATAGGTCGAAGGGGGAAAGTGGATGTACCCAAGTCGGGGAACCACTATAAATTGCCTGTGTATTCTGTGTGCTGTGCTTTTTATTTTTATTGTGCAGGTACATTCGTAAATTCCGCAAAAGCGCTACTCGTCACCTATTCCCCCCCCCCCCATAGGTGAACATAGTTGACACTATGTGGACTTTCAAGTGGTATCAAAGCGAGGTTTCTCATCAAAAAGGTTAACACCTTGAGTAGAATCCTGCCACCAGTGTCAGAGGCATGGAGCTGGATTATGAGATCCCGCCACTCAAACTCCCCGCATGCACAAAGGATTATTATCCCATCTGGAGGATGAGAGTGTCATTTCACCTTGATGCAATCGATCCTCGAGCATCCTTTATCCTGGAAGAGGGTCCGTTCATTCCCATGAAGACCTCCGACTCTGGGATCCAAGTGCCCATGTGCATTGCTGAGATGTCAGAGACAGAACTGTCCCTATTTAACTTGGACGAGAGGATTCGTCAAATTATCTTGGATATCTGGTCTGGAGCTTCTCGCTCTAGATTAGCAAAATGTAGGATGGCTAAATCCATGTGGGTGATGATATCAGAATGGATGGGGGAGTCAGAGAAAGCTGGAATATTCTGTCAACCTGAGGAGGAAGCCTATGTGGGGGTCCTCACCTCTGAAGATGAAGGCAAGCATCACTCGGACAGCATCAGAGCTCCAGTGTCCGTGTAGAGACTGACGAGGCTAGTGAGGAAAGCAGCTCTGATGAGGATGAAACAATGGTCACTGGCTCTAATGACAATAACACAGATGAGCAGGTAACATCTTCATCCTGCCCCATATCTTCTGAACCTTCTGAAGACAGAAACTGCTGTCCTCCAGAAAATTCTGATTCCCTGAAGAGAGCCCTTCAGGAAAGCAACCTACTTGCTTAGGAGCGAGCTCAAGAGATTGCTCGACTGAAGATCTTGTTGGTTCTCCAATTGGCGTCCAACAAGGTCAAGGACTCTAAGATCTCAGCTCTAGAGAGTAGTCTAGAAAATGAGAAAAGAATAGTATCAAACTTTTCCAAGGTTGGTGCTATAAAGAGAAAGCAAGAAAACAGGTGGATCTCCCGGATTATTAATTCGTGGAGAAATGGGGAAACGGTATTCCGACCCCCCACTCCAAGCAGGAAGGCAACTCATCATGCCTTCAGGTATGACCACAGGAATAGTCGTGGTCACTGCAAGGGTGATCTGTCCCCATGTGGAGACACCCGTAGTGCAAGGGCCGTCGTGGCCACCCATGAGACAATACCTAAGGCTCCTTCTGAGCCCTTTGTATTCACTGCCACTGCCTCAACTCGGTGCGAATCTGCATGTCCTAGCTCACAGAACATTTCTCACCACCCGAGGACACAGGATAGGGAGGTTAGAAGTCATGGTGTAAGTTTTCATGGGGCCTCTGAAAGGGGGATGCCTGAAAGGAGGGCACCACCTTCCCGGCCTCATGACGCTCACAACATACAATCCTTCCACCCTTCCACGTGTCATGATGGAAGAGGAAATTTTGTGAGGAGATCATGCTCTATCCCGTTTAGACCTAGGACCGTGACTACCTCAGTCACTAGATCGGGTCGGAAACGACGATACAACATTCACCCATGTTGGTGTTGTGGCAAAGTGGGGCACTTTGCCATCGACTGTTGGCACAACCCCTCTGTGCCAGCGGCAAGGGCTTATCCACATTCACGGGACAGAGGTCGTCTTCCTGGCAGGTTTTCTGAAGGAAGGCAGTCAAGTGTTTATGCTAACAGGAACCTAGGACCCAATATGATTTGGGTCCCTAAGGTAAGGTAATTCCTTTTTGCAGGGTAGTCTAGGTTCCCTTAAATATGATGGGAACTAGACAGTAGGTGTTCCACGACTGAAATGGAACATGCATTTGGAATAACAGAAGTGACATATATATCTAACAGCATACTCACATCGAGCACCTGGTATGTTATAGTCAGAGGGACTCATTGTTAACTCTCATAATCCCAGGTACTTATGATCAGTTCAAGGACTTGCGTCATATTGCATCCTCATTTACATATATATCTCTATCTATGTGTATATTTATACTTATGCTTATACATGTATGTGTGCACGTCTAAGGATAGGTTAACTCGATACATGCAAACCTTTATACATCAATAAAGAGTTAACGAAGATATGTCACTGTGAATCTCGACAACACACAATTGACATCAAGAAATGTTTGGAAAAGCCTCGTTCAAACCCAAATAGATTGGCTTTAAAATATATATGCATTTATCATTTTTTTTTGACTTGACATCAACAGAATTCGAAAATGTTGCAATGCTTCTTAACATGAAAATTCCTAGTTAAGAAACCATTCAATTTCGACTTAGACAAATCCCGCCGACCCTTTATATACTTGGAATCTCGCCGGCTTCCGTCGAATCCGACCCTTCACCTTCCTTAAGAATCCCGCCAAAGAATCCCGCCGAATCCCGCCGAAGGAGCTCGTCGACCCTTGACCTTCCTTAAGAATCCCGCCAAAGAAGCTCATCCCGCCGACCTTCGCAGACAACTTGCCAAATCGCAAGGTTTCTTCCGCCGACCCGCAGGAAGCTCATCGCACCGCCTTCGCAAACTCCCGTTGATTCCCGCCGAACCCTGCAGGAAGCTCATCGCTACACGAATCCTGCTCTCCATCTTCTTCTCGTAAGTTCTCGCAAGGTTCTCGTCGAATCGCGAAGTGTCTCTGTGACCGCAAGGTTCTCGCAAGGTCCATCGTCAAATCGAGAAGGTTCTCGCAAGGTTATAGCAAGGCCGAACCCCGCAGGAAACTCTCCTATCCACCGAAGGTCTTCCCAAAGGACGCTCGAGGAAGAGTTCTCGCAGGAAGCTCCCCAACTCACTTCTGTATAAGCCCTTAGGTAACCTCTTCCTCACCCGTACTTGGACGCTCTCACCAGTGACGCTTTCTTTTTGAATGTTCATTAACGCTTAGAGTAGGGCTTCTCTCTCTAGATCTACAATGGCTCCAAGGACAACTGCTGGGTTGGTCACTGGTTGCGAGCTTGTTCGGACTGGGTTCTCTCACGCCTCGGACGAATTCCGCAACATCATTCTGATGCTGGAATAGGCTGGGCTAACATTCATCCTGGAGCACCCTTGCAAAATCTTGGACAAAGAGGTACTGGAGTTCTTCGCCACCGCAAGACTCCGAAATGGCGACTCACTAATCAAAAGCAAGGTGGCTGGGGCAAAGGTCAAGCTGTCTGCCAGCAAGCTGACTCGCTACCTGCAGCTTTCTAGCTCGGAGCATGAGGACTATCTGGAGGACGAGGACAAAACCAGAACTCTCTTATTCTGCGGTCTCCCACGAGGAACTCTGTCAATAAAGAGAAAGGATATGAATGAAGAAGGGAAGCTCCTGTCTGATATTATTGGAAAGGTGCTCATCTGCAAGCCGGGCTCTCATGACCATATCTCAGGAGATATGTTCAAGATCCTGATAGCTGTTGTCTGCCGTAAGAGGTTCAACTGGGGGGAGTTGCTGTTCGAGAAGATCAAGGACACCTTGGGCACTCCGAGTTTTGGTCGCATCATAAGTCTATATCTAAACCAGCTAAATGGAGACAAGTTTGACATGAGCAAAGGTGTCCCTCTCCACTACTTGAAGAAGATGGACACAAGTGTGTTTGATCGATGGGAGAGGCGTATTGGGTAGACTGCAGTGGAAGAGCAACAGGGAGTATCTCCAGCAGTCACCCCCGGTGAAATTCCTGATACCTTGACTGCAGGAATCGAGGGGGAGCCTCTACCCCTTCATACTGATGTAGTATCTGCAATCTCCCAGGTGGCCAGGGATGTTGTGGCCGAAATTCAAGCAGAACGTGACACTGTACTGGAGACTGCTAACAAAGAATTGGAAGAGGCTGCTGATGAAGATGAGTTCATGGATGATGACGAAGAGGATGACAGGCATGAGGGACATGAAGCGTTGGAGGCTCCGGATCTCATTGAACCTCCATCTGACAAGCATGCACCTGAAATCGTTCCTAAAAACATTGCTGCACCAGTGGAGGGGGAGTCAGACAAATCTACAGAGGCTGCCAGCATTCCTCCATTAGAGAATGTGCTTGTATCCAGCTCTACAGATGCGTCTGCTGAAGGGCAAGGTCCACAAGTGCCTCCGGCTCTTCCATTATGAGATGAGCTAGCCACTCACACAGTAAATGTCATTAGGGGAATTGTGAATGAACTCAAAGACTCCTTTGCTAACGCTCAGAATAAACTGCTGAAAAGGATTAAGACTTCTGAAAATCTGATGCTCAAGAATATGGTGGAGCTCAATCATAAACTTGACGTGATGGACAAGAAATTTGAAGAAAAGTATACCACGGCCGGCGAAGCTGTCACACTCCTTATGGCCGGATTGAAAAAGAACACTGATACTCTTGCTGTCGTAAATCATAATGCACATGTTGTCGCCAACAACATTCAAAAGTTTGATGGTAATATGGTCACTCTCAACGCCAATCAGCAGGCCTTGGTCTCTGAATTCTCCAAGACCACGAAGCATATTGATGACTCCCTACATTCCTATGCCAACTTCATAGCTATAGAAGCCAAAAAGGGGGAGAAGGAATACATAGCTAAGATGGCTGAGCTCCGAGAAGTTATGATCAAAAAATTCGAGCTGTCAAACAAATACGTCTATGACAGTAACTGGTGGATGCTCCACCAGGCGTTAGGCATCGCCTTGCCTGAACATCCTGCAGATATTCAGGCTCCTGAGACCTCTATGGCTGCTGAGGAAGTAAGAGCTGCTGAGGATTTAAGTACACGTGCTGCAGATGTTCCCACAAATGAAGCTGATGCTAGGGCTCTCTCCAAAGCTAAACTGAGGATCATGTTTGACCAAGAGGCTTTAGCAAAAGCCAGGGGAAAGAGAAAAGCTCAAGAAGGGACCTCCAAGGAGACACAGGCTGAAAAGAGAACTCGAATGAGTGAGGAGGAAGTTCGAAACGAAAAGTGGAGTCCAGTTTCAAAGAACATCATCTTGGACACCTTCTGGCTACAAGATCAGGGAGAACTCAATCGGAACGAAGTTTACAGCCAGTATGAATGGGAGAGGCATAAGACGTATGAAGCCAAAAGGAACATATTCTTCAGAAACAACACAGATGCAGATAAAGTTCCTCCTCCCAGATATTACCCGAAGACTAAGGAGTACATGGAGAGACAAAAGAAGATGTTTTTGGCGCAGAAACTCAAGGATGACTTAGCTAAGGAAAGATAGTCAACAACTTGTAGCTTGTCATTCTCTCCTAAAAACATTTAATGATTATTGTTATGATATGAACAATTATGAGATTATATATGTATATACATTCGTATTTGAATTTGTGAATGACTCAAGTCCTGATCTGGTTGCATATATTCTCTTGTGCTGCATGTTTAATTTTTGAATGCTATGTTTATTATTTGATAGGTGTTATTCATCTTAGCTAGTAAGGTTTTGGCTTCGTCAAATAGGGGGAGATTGTTGGGTAATGTATCCACAATTACCTGGATTTGAGGAAGCCACCTGTCAAGCTAAGATGAATTCACAATGTATTTGATGAAACATCTTAAGTTGTGCTTGCAGCTCTTCCATGCTAAGTGCACACCAATGTCAGGGTGCAGTAGGTCAATATACACGGGTCTGCACAACGTAATCCCTCGTTGAGCAGATCAGTGTGTTGGCCTACGTGTACTCTCTCTATTGGAGTGCACTTACTTTCAAGTACAGGGCCATGTTTATGCAAGAGAAGACAAGGAGCAAGGATGGGTCAAGGAGCAGCTCTTGAGTGGAATGACGAAAATTCGTCTAAGTATAATTCGACGAGAATCACCAAGTGATTCTCGCTGATTCGGCGAGAATCACTAGTGATTCTCGCCGAATCGTCGAGAATCATTAGTGATTCTCGCCGACTTCTTCCGGCTACCTCAAATGGTGCCAAGTAAGATTCGGCGAGAATCACTAATGATTCTCGCCGAACCCATCGCTGGGCAGGTCTTGAATACCAAGTGAAAATCGCTGAGAATCAACAAGGGAATCGTCGAGAATCACTCGGTGACTCTCGACGAATCATCGAGAATCGTTAACTGATTCTCGCCGATTCGTCGAGAATCACCAATGATTCTCGACGAATTTTACTTGGCGTTTTCTCTGGATGTTACTGAACCGGATTCTGCAGCTGTCAATTTTCTGGATCGGGATTTAGGGATTTCTATTATGGGTCCCACAAACGGTCATATTGGAGTTATCTACAGTATATATATTCGGGTATTTTGAACAGTAAAGGGTAGACAAAAAAGAAGCCGAGCAGAGCAAACCCTAAAATCGCGAAATCGCTCCGCCGCATCCGTCGCCGCTCGCGCCAGTCAGCCGCCGTTGTTGATCGTGTTTCTTCCCGATCTCCGGCAACAGAAGCTTAGCAAAGCTTGAGTCTCACGCGTCTATCCAGAGATCCCTTGTCTCTCGATTTGTTGATCGGGAAAAACTTCCCATCCGAATCGATCGAGACGACCGATCCTCGTATGACCGTTGGTAGACCTATCTTGCTTCGCTAAGAAGATTGGATCTCTATTTTCAGCAGCCGCTCATCATCATAGCCGCTGAACCCGAAGCTAGCCGCCGCTCGTGTTGCCGCCGCCGGTTCCGGGGAGATCCTCTCTAAGAGAGACCAAGGTTGTAGACTCTTCGTTGACTTTACGAACACGTCGTCGAACGAAGAGGAACACCATAGTCTCCAAACGAAGTTTGTATCTCGTGTACATTCTATATTTACTTTTGTTGTAAAGGAACGTTTGTTCCGTATTGTAAGGGTTGGGTGCAACCCGTTTTGTGGGAGTGTTGACTCTCACGTGTGGAAGGGTTCCTTCCGATAGTGCAGGGATTGGATTTCAATCCTGTTGGAGAAGAGACTGAGTCGTCCCTTGTTGGGAGATAGGTCGAAGGGGGAAAGTGGATGTACCCAAGTCGGGGAACCACTATAAATTGCCTGTGTATTCTGTGTGCTGTGCTTTTTATTTTTATTGTGCAGGTACATTCGTAAATTCCGCAAAAGCGCTACTCGTCACCTATTCCCCCCCCCCATAGGTGCACATAGTTGACACTAGGTGGACTTTCAACTCATTTCAGTACTTGTCTCGCGTATGTTCTTTATAAGAAAACTCTATCAGCGGTAACCGTCGCTTCCAAGTGTATTTTCGTTATACTTTGTGATATTCATAATCAAGGTTACGTGAGCATATTTCCAAGTCTTCTGACACATTATCATTAAATAAACCTTAATCATAGGTTGGTTCAAAGTCCCTTACGAACAAGGATCACCAAGTACGTGAGAATTAGTAATCTTATATGTAGAATTGAGCACATAAATCTCATATTTCTCTTCCACAATCGCATCATGCCTTATGCCTTATACCATATAGATTCTTCCAATACAAGTTATCGTGATATCATTTATGACGAAGATCCAACTTATGCATAGTAATTAACCAACTTCCAAGATTATGATGTGATGAAGAGATCATCATCTTGTTTCTTCTAGATTCATGACTTATTACATCTCTATATAAATAGTAATACATGATTTATAGAGTGTTCACCTTTCAAACGTACATCAAGCGATTAGTATTGATATTGATGTTGATACAGATGACTCCCAATCGCTTTTCACATATAATCTAAATCATAAATTTGTAAGCGTATCTTTTCAGAAATGGTGAGGTCTGACACAAATCATTTCCATCATAACAAGAATCATATAAACTCATTACTTCTCGTGTAATTTCACCGTATTCACCTTAGCAAACAAAGATTGGTCTCTTCATAGTCATGAATTTCCTAAAATGATCATGATGTTATCAATGTATGTGCCCCAGTTCTCGATGTTGTCATAATCAAGGGATCATACCTATGCGTATGTTTCAACTAATCATCCACCTCATTTGAATTTTTTGTTGAGTTGTTACATTTTTTATGTCATGCCATAGGAGATTAATCTTATCTATCATAACGTTACCTCATTTCAATTCTTAAGTTCCAATATAATGTCTTTTGCATAATTGAGTCATTCAAGGTTATAGTTCACCATTATGATCAAGTGACTGGCTATATCATGTACGCATGAATAGTAATGATATTTCATCATTGTGTTTAATTCTCCAAATCCCAGCCCCATTTAGGATCAAACAAGGTAGTACTAAATGAAACAATAACCATAGCAAACTTAATCATTATATTCTTAAACGCAAGACTTTATCCTATCAAGATTTCTTATTATAACTTAACTACCTGCCAAGGTATAAGGGTGAGTAAACCATTTAAATTTGGAAAGGATTGATTCTTTGAGAGAATACACCACCTGTAAATCATCATCGAACACTTTTGTTTTGATTCTTATGATCATCAAAGTCACATCCAAAGGATCATACCTATAATATATGTCTTCCAATTTTGATTTTTCACTTGACTTTAAGTTTCTCTGGGATTGTTATACCCCTAGTGTTATAGACATAATTACTCAAATATTTCAATCCTTACTTGATGGGCTCCAATCAAGTTATAGTTAAGACCCGTAATCACTCCTTCACATTACCATGATGTTATTCTATTTCGATCCGTATGTTTCTAATATTGTGACCTGAGCATGTCAGGTAGGCGCGGATTTCAGTGATCCATCATCATTTCCACTTCCCCCAATTCTACACATTTAGTATGTGAAAGTCATAGTCACTTTCCTAAGAGCCACAGCTATGCAGAATTTCCAACTATCATTCTGACTTATACTGAATTCTCTATTCACATTGGTTTTCTCTTGCAATATATCTGAGTTCATTAATCAAATACGTAACCGATGATATAAATATTAATCGCGTGTCACGTCAATTAGGTTAAGTTGTTAGGGCATCTAGGAACGTGATTTGCTGAGGTAACACATTCCTTTAATTATACATAAAACCTTTTGTGTCGTCGTTACTGCTTGATTTTAGTTTATCGAAAGACCACTTGTTCGATTTCTTGTGGATTATACGCAACCTGTTTCGACCTTTGGGATACATCATGTCATAATGCAATGACGAAATTATAATCTCTCTTAAAGTTGTGCCAAGTAATGATCTAATTCACGAGTCCGTGGAAGTTTCTAACATCTCATGGGGACTTTCCTTGTTCTAGGATTGTAATATATCTAAGCGGCCAACCCTCTACGTATATCCCAAACTTCTAGGGAGGGTTGATTATCTTGTCGATTATGCGAATGCAAAACCTCGTCTTTACTTGAGCAACATTTGAATTAATCAAGTCTTCTAGATTACTATGTTTGTGACACATGTTTTATAAACCAGGCCTAGAGAAATTCAAGTCGTTACCAATTTAGCCCAATAAACAAAAGGATGAGCCCCCATACCTTTCGGGCTAAATTCCCTTAATATTTACAGTGCATTCCTTTATATGTGCACACAATCCTTAGGTTTAACAATCTTATACCTGGATTTCAACCTTAATTGATATGTAATATACCTTAGACCTTCAAGGTTACTATACGACCAATTTTTCAAGATCAGCACGTGACCCAACCAAAATGGGTTTCTTGAATTCTTATTCTACCATTGGTATTTGCCACTGTGGTTGTCTTAACGTAATCAAGTCATTAGTATGAGGGTTAAGTTTACGAGTACTCTACTATCTCACTAATATATTACATGCATCAGTTCTCCTTAAGTGGGTCCTATCAGCTTGGGTAAGAAGTGATAATATCACTCGATAGGTAGAGTAGGGACATCAGAATTTAAGCCTTAAGCATTGACTCTTGCGTCAAATTCTTCCCTTGGTGAAATTGGGTATCCCCATACCTTAACCAATCTATCTCTGAAGTCGATTTAAAACTCGGATGCACTACGAAATCCTCTTGGTAAGTCAAGCTAAGGTGGTATCCTAAATGGATTGGCCTAACACATTGTACTTAATGGATTGTTTTATGTGACTTTTTACACATGGGCACACCACTGCTTCTGCTGCATAGTTTGTCCGCAAACTAATGCTCGCGCGGGGTGGTCCAGTGTTGTGGACTTCATTCTCATATGATTGTTTGTTGAAGTGATACAAGTTTGTAAGACACCCATCTCCCTTACCAAGGAGGGCTCCCGGGTCTTATGCCCAGAACCGCCGTCTTACGGTGGCACTAACACACGGGTTAGTCGACACCGCAAGACGCCGATTCTGCCAGCTAATACGATCATAAAACATGTAAGCCAATATGAGAAAAAGAAGTATAGCAGTATATCAAATCCACTAGTCCACAAGTCACAGAGTACATATCATATATATAAATGAAGAGTATAGAAACATAGTCCACAATGAGTACAAATGAAAGCGTAATAAGGGCTTATGCCCAGTACATCATATCAACTCTCTCTCTCAAAACAAAGCGGAAGCTAATCTAATACATCAAAACTCGTCCCACCTGAGGACGCGCAGTAGTAGTAGTAGTAGTCTGCGGTAGCGGTATCTGCTCCTCAAGTCCTGCCTCCTAGTCGTGCTGGTGCTCCATCTCCACGAGCTCCTAAAATAGTATGGTCACCGACCATTAGTCAAAAAGACTAAGTCTTTTCCTCCGCACCTCGACCCACAGCTCCTAGGCACCGAGCGGAAGGACGAAGCGGAGGACAATAAGGGGTAGCAAAAGTTGAAGCAAGTGACAAGAACTAACTAGCAGTTGTAATAGATATTATTATTCTACTCTAGCAGTTATAAGTATATAGTACAAGTAAGTAAAGTGCAGTACTAGTAAAGGAAAGAACTGAAAGAAAGAGCAGAAAAGTAAAGTAAAGCTGAAAGGTAAAGCTATCTACCATCACAAAAGTACCTTAACTTATAAAACTGCCCATACAAATTTATAAGTTGCGGTTTCCAAGAAATTTAACTTATCATATAAAAGAGACCAAACTAATTTATATGATAAGGATCTATGAAGCGTATGACCTAATATGAATGAATGTTATGATGCAATTTATGCACAGGCAAGTGCAACTCACACACAACGACTCTGTGATCACAGACCTTTAGTTCCCACTTTTTGAGAGTTAGCATCACTCTCGGGTACCACCGCCGTGGCTATGGCAGCAGCGGAGCGGGCGTTTCCACTTCTAGGTCGGTATGCACACTAGCAAACCTTAGACCCCTCTCATACGCCTCTGTATACGTCCAAGGTGCACTCTAGAGTCTTTGCGTACGTACTTTGCGGACAACCCATCAATCTTATTGGGTTGGATGTGCGTTATCGGGGATCATCCTCCAGACCGCAGTGTAAAATAACCCACTGGCTCATCTAACCCTCACAACCGCCTGGTGCACCGTACTGCCATCGGTGTGACGAACGGCCAGTACCACATGCCCCTCCACTAAATTTATGCACATGCAAGTATTTCATTCCGAGTCTCCAGCTCGCAGGACGAACCTGTCCTGAATCCCTCAAACACTACACGGGTGAGCATTTATCACAATCCCTCCAACCCTATATGGGTGAGCATTTATCACAATCCCTCCAACCCATCATGGGTGAGCATATTACACAAGTCTCCCTCCAACCCATCACGGGTGAGCATATTACACAAGTCTCCCTCCAACCCATCACGGGTGATCATATTACACAAGTCTCCCTCCAACCCATCACGGGTGAGCATATTACCCAAGTCTCCGTCCAACCCATCACGGGTGAGAATAAACCACAATGTCTTAACCTATTAGACTACTCTTGTCTACGGGTTATTATACTTAGTGATTTAAGGTTAATCTCAGGACTGCCACGGTATACCCGGTGAAGGGCTCTCGGGGGCACTAGGAATTATGATGGGATTACGCCCAAAGTTCCCTTTCTCAAGGATAATTATTTTTATTGGTGTCTACCCAGGATTTATACCCCAACTCTCGTATTACTTTAGAACGACCCGAAAGACTTAAGGTGTTATTAGGAGCGCGGCGGTCTTCCGCCGGTCCCCGTTATTATTGTTGTCACGGGACTTGCACTCGTCTACACATGGTTAAGGAATCCTCTAGGAGACCAACCAGGGTTAATTCCTCCACTAAGATCCTCAATTTACTAATTATTCAAATTCCTCCCCTGGTGGCCCTACTAGTACGAACATCGATGCTAGACCCTTACCCATGTCCCGATACCACCCACAAATGTGACCTTCTAATTCCTCTAGCCATATGACTCAAATTATTTATCCTAGGATGGTATGGACCTATATGATGAACATGATGAATTCCATAATTTTCCAAATTACTTGCACCATTAAATTAATTTCTTTAAATGTAATCCCTAGTCATTTTGCACATGAAGTATTGTCAATATTAAACCTATTGTCCTAGGGATTCTTCCAGGTATATAATAGGACAATTAATGGGGCCTACCAAAATTTCATGCTTTTTTAATTCAGATTTATAATTAATTCCTATTTAATACTGTATCCACAAATCTATCATTTTCCAAATGAAGTACATAAAATATTATCTCAAAAATTCCAATTAAATTACAGAGCCTTGATAATAATGAAATAATGCTATGTCCAGATTTACATTTACATCTAGGTTGAAATGGCCTATCCATGATCAATTTGAGTTATTTACCAAAATGTCATTATGGGATCTAAGTATATTATTTTGCCACTCCAAAATTCTGAAATACTTTCACAAGGTATAAAACATACAATTACAGCAATATGAATTTTCTCAGATTTTTCAAAGGAATATACCCATCATTTCTACACAAAATTCCATAAGGGTAAAATGGTCATTTTGCTCTTTAAACTACTTAAGCTCCATCCAACAGAGATATAATTTATTTCTAATACTTATTATGTCACTCCTTAGTGCTCAACAGAAATTGAACCTTTTATGATAAGGGTAAACCTATTTTAAATTTATTTCCTAAAAAGTACCAAATTTTCAGAAATTCAAAATAATGGGATTTTTGTTCCCAAAAATGACACCATTGCTATGAGAGGTGTATTACACCCTCATGTGTGTCCATAATGAAAATCATGATTTTTGAATGTTCCAAGTTGGCTGAATACACATTATTTCATTTTAGGCTAAATGCACACCAAGCCTATAACAAGCCAACACATGCAAGTGGGTTTACCCAACATGACTTGGTCCAAATTCGTTGAAATTTAAAACATACACTTATAATGTTCTTAAGGACTTGACACCAAACTTTGGGGCCATTGGGAGTCACACAACTCCAAATATTTCATTTATTTCATTTTGAGTATTTTAGTAAAAACTATAGAAAAACGTTTTCCCAAAAATTCTCATTTTTGTACACGGATTAACCAAGCCCTAAACATGCATGCACCCAAAGGTTTGGGCCATGTGGATGACTGGTTTGACTTGGGAATCATTTTGAAATTCTGCCCTAGCTAAGGACCAACCCTAATAAAATGGTCCTACAGGTCCGACCACTGGACCAAATCTCAAGTTAAGGGTGGCAAATTAAAGTTAACATAAAGGGATAAATTTTTCATGTTCATGTCATCCTCTAGAAATGGTTCTAAGAGCCCTATATTTGACATGCAAGATCACTGAATTAATGTGACAGAAATGTAAATTTCATTTCATTAATTAATAAGAGAATTTAATTGTTTTTAATAAAAATGCATCACGAATCTTAAAGTGATATTGGACGACATCCTTTCATCTTCCCCAAGTGTTCAACGGCTGAGATCGAGCCGACCTGGGGGATATTGCGGGACCATTTCCGGCCACCTGAGGCGGCGCCACCCCCGGCCAACGGTGCCATCACCTTCACGGTGGTGGTGGCTATCCTTTGCCTGTGATGAGGCGGCAAGAGATGGCGGTGACGGTGATCCCGAGCGGTAAGAAAAAGCTTGGAAACTCTCCCATTTCTCCCATGGTATCGGGCTCAATTGAGCCCGATATCTCCCCTAGTTGATCTAGGATTCTAGTATGGGTAGAGGGACGGTGAAACGAACCCGAATGGCGGCACGGCGGCAAGGTTGGCGGCGGTTGGCCATGGATGAGATGCTCCGGCGATCTCCTGCTCAAAATCCAGATCCTTTACCAAAAGCTTTGCTCCAGGACTTGTTCTCCACTCGTTTCCACTCACTGAAGCTGATGGTGGGGTTTATTTGAGCTGGGCGTGGTTGTATAGGGAGATACAACCAAGGTGAGCTCGGTTTGGGGCTTTGGAGGCTTCACCCTTGGTGCCAAGTGGCCACCATGCTGCCAAAGTCTGCTGGATTTTACTGAGGAGGCCGACCCGCACCTTTTTCGGCAGAAGAAACCAAGGCCAAGTGGCCTCTGCCTCTTTAATTCACCTGTCAGCATCAAGTCAAAATCTGCCCCAGAAGGACACGGCTGGTGACACGCCCTTGACACGCATGTGTCACAGGCCTTCTACCTCTTACTTGACATTCGATGATCGTCGAACGCAGGATTTCACGATCGTCGAATGAGCAAATTTCGTCGATCGTCGAACGCGGGGTCACTCGACGATCGTCGAGCAGCTTTCGTCGATCGTCGAACTCAGGGAACATGCGACAATCGTCGAGAAGCGTTCATCGATCATCGAACGCAGCGGGAACATGCTACAATCATCGAGCAGCTTTCGTCGATCGTCGAACGCAGAGGGACATTCGACAGTCATCGAGCACCTTTCACCGATCGTCAAACGCAGGGGGACACGCCCTCCAGACACGCCCGTGTCGTCTGGCGTGTTCTTCCCGAACACTTTCGCCGAACGCATTTCGTCGAACATGCGACAACTCTGTACCTGAGTAGGACACGCCCTGGGACACGCCCGTGTCCCAGGCCGTGTCACCCAAAATTTTGCTTACTGAAATTGTGTCGATTGGGCCTATAGGTATAGGTTTGACCAACTTAGGGCCATGATTGACTTTGGTCAACTAGGGTCAAAGGGTTGACCTAATGACATGCCCTAGGGTCCACTTAGATTATTTTAGGGTTAGGGTAATGTGGTTGGGTCATGGTGTGGCTAGGGCTCCTATTTAGGCTAGTTTGACCTAGTTTGACTTAGGCCCTTATAGTGGTCCCCACCTGGCTACAACCCACCACTTAGGGTCAAACCTAGCTAATTTCCCTAACATCCACCCCATGTCCAACCCAATCTGAGTTAAGGGTCTAGAAGTAACATGGGATGTTACATCGAGACTGGCGATCGTGGTGCCGAGATTGACGAATTTCCTATGTTCGACGATTTTGGTTGAGTTCGATGAATCCTCAAGTAGTTGATAGGGGGTCAAGCCCGGTGTCACGGGCGTGACTATGGGCGTGATCGGGGCATGTTCTCCGGTCGACGATTTTGGTTGAGTTCGATGAATCCTCGAGTAGTTGATAGGTGTCACGCCTGATGTCACGGGCGTGACCATGGGCGTGGCCAAAGCATGTTCTCCGATCGACGAATTTGGTTGAGTTCGACGATCGAAGTGCTGAGATCGATGAATTCTCCCTGTGCGATGACTTGCGCTCGACGATCGTCGAGTGTCAAGTAAAGGGGTAACACGGGTGTGTCACAGGCGTCACGGGATGGGACACGGGCGTGTCCCTACCCGTGTCGAATATTGAATCGACATTGTAACCGTCGGTAACGCTCCACCCGAGCAGGACACGGGTAAGGACACGGGCGTGTCCCTACCCGTGTCAGTGAATTGAATTGACGTTGTAACCGCCGGTAACGCTCCGCTCTTGTTATATATATGGATTGTGAAAACCCTATCTATTTCCACTCCTCTTTCCAGCCGTTTTCCCTGAGAGAAATTCCTGATTGAGAGAGAGAAGTTGCTGGAGCAAGTTCTGGAGGAGGAGATCAGCCAACGCCGCGAAGGAGAAGATGCCGCCAAGTAGAATTACGAGATCCATGGCCGGAAATTGAGGAACCGCTGGAATCGAGGTGAGCTTATTACCCTCTCCCTTGGTGCTAGATCTGTAGATATCTAGGTGAGACGTCGACTCAAAAGAGTCTAGACATGTGAGAAGATGCTTTCTCTATGGTGAGGCCAATCCAGGGCTTATGCTCTTGGTTAGTGGTGTCTTCAACCTCTCTGATCTTCTATGTATGATGGGGGATGGTTTCGTGAAGAGAAATGGCCTCATGAGGGTGAATAAGGGTGGAGGAAATTCTGGAGGTGATCTGAGAGGATCGACTTGAGAAGGAAGATGAACCGATGCCATTCATTCCGCCTCAAGATGCGTGCTGAATCTGTATTCTGCGCGCAACGATCTTCTAGGCCATTTTCATGAAGGATATGGCCAGATCTGGGCTTTTGACTAAACACGAAAGTTGAAACCCTTGAAAATAAAATTCCAAAGAGTGGCTGCATGACTACAGGCGATGTCTGTAGCAACGGGAAAGTCTGAATTAAAACGATGTTCAATAAATCCTGCATGCAGAAATTGTGTTCTGTACGCAGCGGACCTCAAGGCTGGTTTCTAATAGGATACAGTCAAATCTGGGTTGAGGTCTGAATATGAAAGTTGTAGCCCATGGAAAGACCTTTCCATCGAGGGGTTACACGTCTTCACCGGATTCCTGTAGCTTCAGAAATCTCCGGTCGAAGTTGCTGCCCCGATTTACTCTGCACCTAAATTCTGGGCTTATATAATATGGATTTGGATTCTGTAGAATTAATATTGCAAGTTACTTGGCTTGGATGAACTCTTTTATGATTAATCATTTTAGTTGAATGATTGATGGAGTTTATTAATCAGATTTCATATAATCCAATTGTGAAGCAAGCTTACTTAAACGAATTGACTTGATAGAAATTGATAGATTGTTATTTGTGTGCATCATGTTTATAATATGTCATTACCATTTGGAAAGATTGATATATCTTTATATGCGCATCATGTTTATATTATATTGTCATCATTTGGAAAGTCATGTAGAGGAATAAATTGTGGCGATGAGTATGTTTGACTAATGGAATGAGTTTAGTAGTCCGATATTTAGAGCGTCGTCTCCCTACGGGTAGTATTGTGAAAGGATGTAAGTGCGGTGCTGATCGTCAATTGTTTGGTTTGTGTTGAGATAAGGTATGGATGGATGGTTGGGCTGTGTCCTCGTGCCTTCTTCCAAGGCCCCTTCCATGCCACGGTGGTGTGTAATTTCATGTGGTGTGAGTCGACACGCGGTGTTGTAATCATGGGTTAAGGATAGTGTGGCAGGTCTACGGGCTCACCGATCGTCACACCGATGGGAGTTAACAGTTAGAATTTGGGCGGTTAGGCTTGGTACTCTGTGTTCATGTCCCGGGGCCCCTTCCGTACCATGAGAACGGTTGGGCTTGGTCCTCGTGCTTACTTCCGAGGCTCCTTCCGGGTCACACAAGGTCAGTTCAGGGCTTTGTCCTCGGTGCACATCTACCCGAGGCTCCCGCTGGGCCATAATACGCATGGGCTCCGCTGTTGTGTTCTTAGCGTTGAGGCGTACGGAGGCCTAGGTGAAGTAGTGTGGATACCCGCATACTAGTAGAAGTGCTCGTTCTACTGTCACCGCCTGGCCACGACGGCTGATGCCTGAGAGGTTAGCTACCTGCTCGAAAAGTGGGAACTATAGTATGTGTCGACATAGCAATTGCATGTGTGTGATCATGGGCGAGTCATTGCATAGCATACATAGCATTTCATAGCATTGCACAATAAGATCCTCATCGTATAAGTTTGTATGGGCACTCTTATACGATGAGTTACCTTTATGTAACCCGATCCTTAACTTATAAGTTTGTATGGGCATACTTATAAGTTAAGTTACTTTCCTGCTGTTACTTATACTTGTTAGTTTGTTATAGCTCTTAAATATTTTCTAGATTATGATACTGTTACTCTTACACTATTGCCACCTGCTTGTACTACTTTTACTTGCATACATATATTACCCTTGTTCCTTCTCTCCGCCCGGTGCCGAGGAGTCGCCGGGGGAGCGGATGTGAAGCCGCTTAGTCGTTTCGACTAACGGTTGCTACGTCTTCCTTTTAGGAGGTCACGCCGCAGGTAGAGCAGTCGCGGACTACGCAGCAGGACAGCCAGGCCAGAACGACAGGGCCTGAAGTGATGGTGTCGTCGATACCGTCGGTCACAGATGTGAGTGTTGAGAGGTTTTGATGTAGCCCCTTTTTGGGCAATTTCTATAGTTGTACTCTGATATGTAGAAGCATGTTTTAGCTTCTCTTTTGTTGTATTGATTTGGATATTATTACTTAGTGTGGATTGACTTCTCTTGCTTATATTTTGGTTGGGTTGGCATGTTATATTGATATTGTTGTAGCCGGCGGTATAGGCTTCTTGTGGTACAGGTTAGCCCGTGTGCTAATGCTACCACAAGGCGGTTGTTCCGGGCATAAGACACTCCCTTCGTGCCGTGTTTTGGGATCCAGGAGGGGGGGTCTTACATATGTTTTCCCTTTCTCTTTGAATAAGCAGTCCATCATCATTTTCTTGGACTGTGGGGGTAGCTTCCTTAATGGTCAGCTTGTCCATCATCTGCTCTGTACCTGCAATACTATATGAGGAGGAGCTTGGGTAATGTCCCGGTTTAGAGCTCAGAGGCCCACGACGTAACCGTGCAGCTTGTCTCACCCCGGTGCCCTGCTACAGGACTGTAGTCTGCGGTACCCAAACCCATTTTCGGCCTGTTTCTCAACACATTGGGTTTTTGTAAATGTGGGGATTCGAACCCACACCGCCTTGATAAGGCACCTTCCACAGTCCTCATCACCAACTGAGCTGCTACATGGTTGGTTTTTGCAAACGCGGGGATTCGAACCCACACTTCCTTGATAAGGCACCTTCCACAGTCCTCATCACCAACTGAGCTGCAGCTCAGTTGGTGATGAGGACTGTGGAAGGTGCCTTATCAAGGCGTAGCTTAATTGGTGATGAGGACTGTGGAAGGTGCCTTATCAAGGCGGCGTGGGTTCAAATCCCCGCATTTGCAAAACCCCGCCGTGTTAACTAACAGGCCGAAAATGGGTTTCGGTGGCACGGACTGCAGTCTTGTAGCGGGCACTAGGGCGAGACAAGCTGCACGGTTACGCCGTGGGCCTCTGAGCTCTAAACCGGGACGTTATATAAAAGTGCACTTTTTATGTTACGGTCCAGGTTTAGAGCTCAGAGGCCCACGACATAACCATGCAGTGTGTCTCGCCCCTATGCCCCCACTATAAAACTGTAGTATGTGCCACCCAAACACATCTCCGGCTTGTTTCTCAGCACGGCTGGTTTTTAAGCATGACAGGTTTCGAACACAACACCTCTGAAAGATATGGTACCTAAACACCTAGAGGGGGGGTGAATAGGTGACCTAATCCTTTTCTAACTTTGTTGGCAGCCAAACAGTTATATCACAGATTTCTAACTAATTTATTACAGCAATCAGCAATAATCAAACAAACACAGATCATCCACAGCACAAACACAGCACATCACACAGTGTTTTATAGTGGTTCCCCAAGTTATGGGTACATCCACTTTCCCCCTTCGCCTATCTAGCAGTGTACTAGATTCGGCCTAACTTCTCCACTGTATCAGAACCCAAATTGGTTCCTACCTCAGGCCCAAAGCCTTACACTCAGCTTTATCCCAAAGCCTACACTCAGCCAATCAAGGCCTACACTCAGCCAATCCAAGGCCTACACTCAGAGATCTATATCTCCTACACTCAGGCTAACAAGCCCTACCCTCAGCCTTTATAAATATAGGCTTACAATCACTCAGATCCAATGGATCCTACAAGTTACAAATGTAATACAGATAATGACTCTACAACTCAGAATTACAGGAGGGGAGTTGAGAGATTCTTGATGAGTTCTTGGAAGAACTCAGCTGGATTCACCCTGACTTAGCTTTCTTCAAAGCTTCTTGAGTAGAACTGAATAAGGCTGAATCCTCTGCAGTTGTTCCTTGACCTCTGCTACTTAAGATCCAGAATTGATTCTGAATCCTTCTTCTCAGCCTAGTTCCTGAGGCTGATTTCTTGGAAGGAGCCCTCTCTCTCCAACTTCTTAGATCTGCAGATGGAATGCAAGATCTTCTTGTGTTTATTACTCTGTGTATCACTTTACAGATTACTTGAATAATCTGATCAATTACTTTAATTACTCTCACCACGCTTTCTGTAAACTGTGGGTGCCTATTTATAGGCTTTCTTCATGGTAACCGGCTGGTCCGGTTCATAACTGACTTCTGACATCTCTGACAGTTGCTGTAGACCGGCTGGATCGGCAGCTGTCATGTCAACCAGTCACTTCTTGAAAATCTCTAACTGTTTATAAGTGTCGAGACTTTCTGTCTTTAAGTGTTGACACTTATAGTCCAAATGTCGACACATGTTGTATAAGTGTCGACACAAGTCTACAAGGTGTCGACACAATTCCTTGTATGTCTCGACACAGATTCTTCTGCATGTGTCGACATTAAAATTGAGTGTCGACACAAATACTTGTTCTTCTAGCTTTTGCTGAATTCTTCTATGTGTCGACACATCTCCTTTTGTGTCGACACAATTCCTTGTGTTGAATCTGTCAAGTGTCGACACTGCTTCTTGGTGTCGACACATAGTGTTCTATCTTGAATCTTGCTGAGTGTCGACACAGCTCCTTGTGTCGACACACCTTCTTGTTGTTGAGACTTCAGCTGAGTGTCGACACATTCCTTTAGTGTCGACACTTGTACTTAGAATAATTTGCTGCTCTTTCTGTTTTTTGCTAAGTGTCGACACATCTCCTTTGTGTCGACACTTTCTTCAAGTGTTGAGTCTTCAGCTAAGTGTCGACACATTGTGCTGGGTGTCGACACTTACTTCAAGTGTTGACTCTTCTGATAGTGTGTCGACACATTGTGCTGAGTGTCGACACATTCTTCAAATGCTGACTCTTCAGCAAAGTGTCGACACATTGTGTTGAGTGTCGACACATGTACTTAGACTCTGCAGACTTTTGCTGAGTGTCGACACAGCTCCAAGTGTCGACACTTTCTGGTGTAGACTCAGCTTCACTGGGTGTCGACACAGCTCCTTATGTCGACACTTTCTGTCTGCACTTTTCTTCACTGAGTGTCGACACAGCTCCAAGTGTCGACACTTTCTGTCTGGTGTCGACTCTGCATCCCAGGTGTCGACACAATGACTCCAAGTGTCGACACTGCTTGTCTGGGTGTCGACACAGGCTTTCTTAAGTGTCGACACTTTCCCTCTGAGTGTCGACACATGGACATAGAAACTTTTTGCTTCAGTCCAGTGATTTCTTAACCTGCACAAGTAACTCAAACATACATCAAATACATTATGATGTATATCATTTAGATGGGTGAGGCTTCTTCAAATCAGGTACATTTGACCAATGTACCCAACAATCTCCCCCTATTTGGAGAAGTCATAACCCTTAGTCAATGATATACACCATTCATAATTAAAAATTACAAAATGATGTAAAGCAGATTATAATCAGCAGGGTTAACATGAACATGTAAAACTTCACACATATACACATTCAACATTGCAGAATGAACAAGAAATAGACACATACTCAGAACAATCATGAAAATATAGTTATCATAAATTGTTCTAACATTTTTCTAATACATCTTTAATGATTTACAAAAAATGTTTCTCATACAAAAGATTACAACAATCTTCAAATTAATTCCTAATCTATTTCTAATCAGGTTCTTTGATAACAATTCCTTTGCCAGATTTGACTTTAGCCTTGACAGCAGCAGCAGCAGTAGGCTCAGCATCAGCAGGCTTCTTGCCTTTTGAGTCCTTCTTCTTTTGTTCTTCAGCCTTGATCTTTTGTCTCTCAAAATAATGATAGGGCTTAGGAAAGTACTTGCTAGGATCCACAGCTGTAGGAGGTATCTTTCCCATCTTAGCCTTCCTTCTGTGCTGAACAATGGCTTCTTGCCTGATCTCATGCTTCCTCCATTCTGCTTTCAGAGAACCACTTGTTTCTATCAGTAGTGTTGTCTTTAGCAGCTTTCCAGGCAGTTAGAATTATTTTTCTAGAGGTAGGGCTCCATTGTTCAAAGTCTGGCTTTAGTTCAGCTTGTTCCCTAAACCTCTTCTTTGACAACCTTGCCTCTTCTTCTTTGTCTAAGGCCTCTTGCATAGCTGCTGTGATAGGTTGAACAACCTTTTCTAAATGGACATTGTCCTTGCCCTCAGATGGGCTATACATTGTGCTCACCTCTGCTTGAATCATTTCAAAATTTGGAGGTGGATAAATGACTTGAGCTACTTCTTGTGGCTCACCTCCAAAATATGCAGGGTTCAGTCCAGATTCAGCAACTTCATTGTCATCACACAGGGGAGGATATCCAAGTGTAGCCCTGATGGAATTGGATATCCACTTAGCATGTTCAGAACTGGCCTTGACTAACACTCTCTCCCCCTTTATGACTTCTTGGGCAACATGATCTCTTACATCATCCTTTTGAAACCTTATCTGGCTGTCCAAATATCTGATCCCCTCTTTAAAGAATGGTCTCAGCTTAGTAAGCTGTTCAGAGATGGCCTTCTGGGAATCTTTAATGGCAGTCTTGACAGCAGAAATCTCAGCTTGAAAGACCTTATCAAAGTCAGCCTTAGCAGCAGCAGCAGAGGTAGAAGGTTCAGCAGTCTTATTCTTCAACTCAGTGACTATAGCATTATGGGAGGCAGTCAAATTATCATTCATTCTTAACTGATTCTCCAGCACATACCCTTGCTTTAATGCTATATCATCTACCTGAGCCTTGATCTTCTCCTGGTGAGTTGCCAAATAGACTACTGCATTCCCACCTTTGTGGAAGCAGTCAGTCATTTCTTTCTTGTTCAGGTTCATCTCAAACCTTATTGATTTTATATCTTGAGCTAAATCAAATTGTAAAGACTTTTGTCCTTCATCAATATACGTCTCTATGGCTTTCCTGTGCTCATCCAGCTTGATTTGCATGGCTACCATTAAGGCACTGTAATCAGGTGATGGAGCTTGTGTGACTAAGGATTGTTGAGCAACAGCTTGTAGAGCCTTCTTGTAGCTCTGACTTCTTCTTTTGAATACAAACAATTTCTTCTTCTTGGCCCTAGCACTTTCCTCATCTTCAGAGGCAGAGGTGCTGGCAATATCAACTCTATTCTTAGGGCTCTCAGGCATCTCAGTTTGCACAGCAGGTGCTTGCTCAGTTTCCAGCCTAATAGGCTCTTCCAGAACTTTCATGTTCTCCCCCTCAGCAGCAGCACTCTTATCTTCAGCAGCAGCATCCTTGTCCATATCAAAATCCTCTTGATCTAGATTTAAGAATAAATCCTCCATTGTATATTCAGGTGGAGATGGAGCTGGAGACAGTCTTTGCTCTTCAACCACTGATTCAGGTACCACTTCTTGTTCAGCAGATTTGTCTTCTAAAACAACATCTGGTACTTAACTGTCTAGCTGATTTTGCTAATGGACATCAGACAAATTAGCATCTTTTATAATATAGTCTAAAGTTTTTAAGTCAGTGAGTACCTCTTGGATAATGACTGTGGCTTGCTCACTGTCCAGAGTAGATGGTTCTTCTACTACTGGAAGCTCCCCCTGGCTGTGATCCCTATGGATGGGGCTAGCTTGAGGCAGCTCCCCCTGGATCTCAGCTACATCTCGAGCAGCAGGGGTCTTTACCACTGTCTCTTCCTCCTGATCATCAGGTGTGAACACCACCTGTTCTTCACTTTCAGAACTGCTGGAGGACTCTTGTGCCACAGCAGCAGTTTTTCTCTTCTTCCTGGGAGGAGTGATTTTCTCAGTAACTTGCTTCTCAGGGGTAGGCATGTCCTTTGACAGCACCCTTTCCCACCTAGACAAGATCCTCATATCCATCTTTCTCATATGATTGATCTTGCTTCCAGCAGTTGTGCTCATTACCTCTGGTATTGTACCAGCCAGGTAGAGACTTATAATTCTGCCCAGGTTGGGCTTCTTCAAGCTCTCCTTGATTTTCTCATAGATTACCATTGACCAATCTGTTCTTAGGGTGAAGATAATTCTGGTCATGACATTGAACATTGAGGCTGACACCCTGTCATGCCCTCCAGGCTTACTGAGAATGACCTTTCCCACAATTTCAGACAGGAATTTTCCTTGACTGTTCATGCCTTTCCTGTTAAAGACAGAACCTATCTTCAGCTTTGGATCTAGTCCACACCAGGTAAGAGCTTCCCTGGTCTTGGATGTAGAAACTTCTTCTTCATCTTGAGTCTTAGGTAGCTGGAGTACCTTCCTCAGACTTTTTGGTGAGACCTTGACTTTGGATCCATGCACTCTGGATTTGATTCTATATCCAGAGTCATCAACTGTAGCTCCAGTAAGGAATTCAAGAACTTCCTTCTTCCAGATCTTGGTTGGTTCTGAAACCAAATATTCTAGTCCAGAATCGCTGACTAGGTTTACCAACGATTGAATTTCTTGATCTCCATCATCGAATGCGCCGCGCACAAGTTCATAGCCTTCGTTAACGTTCTCCTCGAGCTTGGGAGCCATTAGGGTTTGGAGAATTAGTCTTGAGAAAAGAGAAATGTCGACACAATAGTTTGGGTCTCGAAACTTTGAAAGCGTGTCGACAATCAGAGACAGAACCCTATTTATACCTGTCTAATTTTGAAGATGAACAGGCGGGATATCAAGCTTAACATGTGTCGACACTGGCAATAAGTGTCGACACTGACTTATAATGTCTCGACACATATGTGTCGACACAAGTTTAGTCAACAGATTTTATGTGTCGACACATGGTTATGTGTCGACACAACATAACTCGACACATTGTCGAGACTTTACTTAGAAAAATTCTGAGTAAAACATAAGTGTCGACACCATATTGGATGTGTCGACACCTACTTGTCATGTGTCGACACTAACATTCTGAAGTGTCGACACCAACATCCTATATGTGTCGACACCTTTTTCTTGAAGTGTCGACACTACTATTATGTGTCGACATAGACTTGTCTATGTGTCGACACCTTTTTACTTAGTCAATTTTCTAGTTCTGTAAACTTAGTCTAAGTTGATCATTCCTAGTTCAATTTTGAATCTATTGAACTTAGCTTCTTCTAGTGGCTTAGTAAACATATCAGCTATTTGTTCATCTGTTTTAACATATTCAAGTACAATATCATTTCTTTCTACATGTTCCCTAAGAAAGTGATATTTAATTTCAATATGTTTTGTCCTACTATGTGATACAGGGTTTTTAGCTATTGAAATAGCACTTGTAGAATCACAATAAAGTGGAGTTCTACTTACCTGAAATCCATAGTCTTCTAGCTGATGTTGAATCCACAGAAGTTGAGCACAGCAACTTCCTGCAGCCACATATTCTGACTCAGCTGTGGAGATAGCCACACTGGTTTGCTTCTTGCTGCTCCATGAAATTAGTCTCCCACCTAGGAATTGACAGGTTCCAGTAGTACTCTTTCTATCCTCTTTGCATCCTGCAAAGTCTGCATCTGAATAACCTGTTAGATCAAAATCTCCATTCCTAGGGTACCAGAGGCCTAGATAGGGAGTGCCCTTTAGATATCTCAAAATTCTCTTGACTGCAGTCAAGTGAGACTCTTTAGGGCAGGCTTGATACCTGGCACAAACACATGTAGCATACATAATGTCAGGCCTACTTACAGTCAAGTATAGTAGGGAGCCAACTATCCTTCTATACAAGGTTTCATCTACAGGTTTCCCTGCATCATCCTTGCTAAGAGACATACTTGACCCCATAGGAGTCTTCATGGTACTGGAAGAATCCATACCATATTTCCTTATGAGTTCTAGGGTGAACTTGGACTGACATATGGATAAACCATTTTCAGTCTGTTTAACTTGGAGACCCAAGAAAAACTTCAGCTCTCCCATACTACTCATCTCAAACTGACTTTGCATAAGCTTTGCAAACTTTCTGCAAAAGCTACTTTCAGTAGACCCAAATATAATGTCATCTACATATATTTGGACAAGTATGACTTTGACTCTAGATTCCCTAAGGAATAGAGTCTTATCTATTTTCCCCCTTGAGAACTTATTCTCAATGAGGAAACTAGATAGGGTTTCATACCAAGCTCTAGGGGCTTGCTTTAACCCATATAATGCTTTCCTAAGTCTATAGACATAATGAGGTTGAGTTGGATCAACAAAACCTGAAGGCTGCTCCACATAGACTTCTTCTTTCAAATTACCATTTAAGAATGCTGACTTGACATCCATCTGGTAAACCTTGAATCCTTGATAGGTTGCATAGGCCAAGAACATCCTTATGGCCTCCAGTCTGGCTACTGGGGCAAAGGTTTGATCAAAATCAATACCTTCTTCTTGCCTATATCCTTTTGCAACCAGTCTTGCTTTATTCTTTATGATGACCCCTTGTTCATCCATCTTATTTCTGTAGATCCACTTAGTTCCTATTACATTGTGGTCTTTAGGCTTTGGAACCAGCTCCCAAACCTTGCACCTTTTGAACTGATTAAGCTCTTCTTGCATAGCTTCAGTCCATTGTGGATCTTGTATAGCTTCTTCAAATTTCTTAGGTTCAACTTGAGACAAAAAGCTGGAGTAGATTGCTGCATTCATGTATCTGCTCCTGGTTTGAACTCTTTGTCTTGGATCTCCAATAATCAGCTCTACTGGATGATCTCTAAGATGCCTGTGGGCTGGAGGCATCCTAGCTTCAGGTTGAACCTCTTCAGCATCTGCATCATGCTGTATACCTTGGATTTCTTCAGCTATTGGCACATGTAGTTCTCCCCCTGGACAACAGCTACTCTCCTCAACTTGCTGTCTTGCAGCTGGTACTTCTTCTATAGTAAGCTTGTCTAATTTCTTTGTCAAACCTGTGGGGCTGCATACATTGCTAGACAACTCATTGTTAATTAGTTTTGTCTCATCAAAAACTACATGCACTGATTCTTCTACAACTTGTGTAGTCAAGTTGTAGACTCTATAAGCCTTACTATTATTGTTGTACCCAACAAATATTCCCTCTTGGGACTTGGCAGCAAACTTTGTTAAGTAAGACTTCCCATTGTTAAGTATGAAGCATTTACAACCAAAGATCCTAAAATAGGATAGATTTGGTTTCCTGCCTTTCACTACTTCATAGGGGGTCTTGTTTAGCCTTTTAGTGATGGTAGCCCTATTTATCACATGGCATGCAGTGTTAACTGCTTCAGCCCAGAAATACTCTGGCAGTGATGTATCACTAAGTAGTGTTCTACCAGCCTCTATCAAGGTCCTATTCTTCCTTTCAGCAATGCCATTTTGCTGAGGTGTTCTAGGTGAAGAGAATTCTTGAAATATCCCAAAGTCTTCACATAGTTTTGTCATGCTTTCAGACTGAAACTCAGTACCATGGTCACTTCTAATTTTGACCACAGTACTATTTAGTTCATTCTGAATTTGCTTGACAAAGCTGTAGAAGACACTAGGTGTTTCAGATTTCTGCCTTAAGAAGAACACCCAGGAAAACCTTGAGTAGTCATCAACAACTACAAAGGTATAGACCTTCCTACCTAAGCTGTGAACTGGCATTGGACCAAAGAGATCCATATGCAAGAGGTATAAACACCTCACAGCATCTTTGTTATCTATGCTCCTAAAAGTGGATTTAGTCTGCTGGCCCTTTTGACAAGCTGAGCAAATGCCATCTTTAACACACTTAACTTGAGGACCATTCCTCACTAACTCTTTGCTAAAGAGTTTGCTAATAGTCTTGTAGTTAAGATGAGCTAGCCTCTTGTGCCACTTGACACAATGAGAGACTGTCTCATCAGCTACAAGACAAACAGGAGAACCATTGTTCTCAATCATAATGTCTAGACAGTAGACATTCCTCTTTCTATATCCTGTCAAAATGATCTCTTGATCACTTGACCTCTTGATATGACAACCATTTTTAACAAATGAGATGTCATACCCTACATCACTTAACTGACTTATACTTATAAGGTTGTGTTTCAACCCTTTAACATAAGCCACTTGAGTAATGGTAACAAGGTTTGAAGAAATGTTACCAAACCCTTTGATGATTCCTTTTTCAGAACCACCAAAGGTCACTTTAGGACCATTTTTGATTGGAATATAGTCCTTCAGTAGTCCCCTTGTTCCAGTCATATGTCTGGAACATCCACTATCCAAGTACCATGTTGGGTTATGGCCACTTGGATTCTCCTGCAAAACAAATTAATGGACCTTAGAACCCAAAGTAATTTTGGGTCCTTGGTGATTGTTAGTTTGCAACTTGACAAAGCTACCTACTGGCTTTCCACCAGGTAACTTGCTACTCATCTTGGCACTGGCATTGTGCCAACAGTCCATTGCAAAATGGCCAATCTTGCCACAGCACTAGCATTCAAACTTGTTGTACCTTTGCTTAGGTACAACCTTTGCTGTCTTGACTACAGCAGGCTTGTTGAATGTTGGGGCTTTGCCCTTGGACTTAAACTCGGACTGCTCAGTCCCTGCAGGTCTAACAAAACCCAGTCCAGCCTTGCCTTTATGATGAACAAATTCATCAATTAAAGGCAGCACTGATTTAGGTTTTGAAAACCTTGCAACAAGCTCTCTCTCTTTCTGAAGATTGATCTCCAGTCTCTTAATTTGATCATTCTTATAAGTGATAGTTCCCATCTGAATCACAGTAATGTGTTTCAGCCTGGCTACCTCATTCAGTTTTTGATCAAATTGTTTCTCAAAATCTGTTGCAACAGCCTTGAGATCAGCAATCTCCTTTGCCTGACTTTTGGCTAGGGTCTTGCATTTCTTATAGGCTTGCAACAGCACCTTATATTCATCTATAAGCTGATGAATATCTTCCTCAGACTCAGATACATTCTCATCACTTGATGAAGAAGAATCTGATTCTGAACTAGAACAAGAATCTGAATTTAAACTTGAACTTTGTACCTGACTGGGTCCTGGCTGCTCCAGGATTTTGGTACTCTCAGTCAATGCCATCAGTCCTTGGCACTGGCAGTCTTCTTGTTCATAAATTGACTCCAAGATCTGCATAAATTCTTCTTCTTCTTCTTCAGCAAATAGCCCTATGTAGGCTTCAGCATCAGTATCAGTGTCTGAAGAAGAAATATCTGAAAGAGTCTTCTCATTCTTGGCAACAAAAGACTTCTCTTTCTTCCCTTTGAAGTGAGTCTTTTTCCTGTCACTGGATTCTTTTCTTTTCTCAGGACAATCTGCAATAACATGACCCTGTCTATTGCAGCAGTAGCACAAAATCTTTGATCCAGTTGCCTTGCTTGTCTTTGTCTTTTTCCTGTCCTTCTTTGAAGGCTTTTTCTCCTGATACAAGACTTCTTTTCCCTTGTAAGTAGATGGTCTGGACCTCCACTGTTTCTTCTTCAGGAATTTCTGAAAGTGTCTAGTGAAGGCAGCAAAGTCTTCATCACTTTCACTGCTTGTAGACTTTGTACTGACAGACTCTTCTGACTCAGATTTAACTACCTCTGGAGGTGGAGTTGATGACTTAGTCCTGCATTTTCTGGGAACTTCTGTCTTGAAAGCAACAGTCCTTTCCTTGTGCTCAGTCCTAGTAGATTTCTCCTCCTCTTTCCTCACTGTCAGCTGCATCTCATATGACAATAACTTGCCAAACAGTGTAGGAGGAGGAATTTCTCCCAACTTTGCCATTTCTCTTATGGCACAGATCTTGGTGTCCCAATCTTTGGTTAGGGACCTTAGGAATTTGTCATTTAGTTCATAGTTAGTGAACTCTCTTCCATAAGACATGAGTTCATTAACTATTCTGTAGAATTTCTTAAAGCACTCAGTGATGTTATCACCCTTTCCTTGCCTAAAGCTTTCATACTCCTGATTAAGCAAGGACTTCCTATCTTGCCTAACTTCTTCAGAACCTTCCATATAGATAATGAGAGTATCCCACATCTCTTTTGCTGTTTTACAGTGAATTAAGTTCTGGAAGGTGGCATCATCAATGGCACTAACTATTATGTTCTGTGCTCTCTTGTCCATGGTTGCTAGGACAATCTCATCCTTGGTCATCTCAGAGAAATCCTTTGGAGTCCTCTGATTTGCATCCAATACTGAAATCTTCATTGGCACATAAGGCCCTTCCTTTACTGTGATGTATATTCTAGGGTCAGAGGCTTCCATAAATAGCCTTACCCTCTCCTTCCAGATCCCAAAAATTTCCTTTCTGCAAATAGGTAATTTCATGGAACCCAATTCTTTATGATTTTCAAAGGAACCCATGGTTCTTGATTTTCTTGAAGCTGTTTTCTGACTTAGACTGTTTCTGCCAAACAGGATCTCCTTAGACTGTTAGTCCTTGTTTTGAGGAACCTGGCTCTAATACCACTTGAAAGATATGGTACCTAAACACCTAGAGGGGGGGTGAATAGGTGACCTAATCCTTTTCTAACTTTATTGGCAGCCAAACAGTTATATCACAGATTTCTAACTAATTTATTACAGCAATCAGCAATAATCAAACAAACACAGATCATCCACAGCACAAACACAGCACAGCACACAGTGTTTTATAGTGGTTCCCCAAGTTATGGGTACATCCACTTTCCCCCTTCGCCTATCTAGCAGTGTACTAGATTCGGCCTAACTTCTCCACTGTCTCAGAACCCAAATTGGTTCCTACCTCAGGCCCAAAGCCTTACACTCAGCTTTATCCCAAAGCCTACACTCAGCCAATCAAGGCCTACACTCAGCCAATCCAAGGCCTACACTCAGAGATCTATATCTCCTACACTCAGGCTAACAAGCCCTACCCTCAGCCTTTATAAATATAGGCTTACAATCACTCAGATCCAATGGATCCTATAAGTTATAAATGTAATACAGATAATGACTCTATAACTCAGAATTACAGGAGGGGAGTTGAGAGATTCTTGATGAGTTCTTGGAAGAACTCAGCTGGATTCACCCTGACTTAGCTTTCTTCAAAGCTTCTTGAGTAGAACTGAATAAGGATGAATCCTCTGCAGTTGTTCCTTGACCTCTGCTACTTAAGATCCAGAATTGATTCTGAATCCTTCTTCTCAGCCTAGTTCTTGAGGCTGATTTCTTGGAAGGAGCCCTCTCTCTCCAACTTCTTAGATCTGCAGATGGAATGGAAGATCTTCTTATGTTTATTACTCTGTGTATCACTTTACAGATTACTTGAATAATCTGATCAATTACTTTAATTACTCTCACCACGCTTTCTGTAAACTGTGGGTGCCTATTTATAGGCTTTCTTCATGGTAACCGGCTGGTCCGGTTCATAACTGACTTCTGACATCTCTGACAGTTGCTGTAGACCGGCTGGATCGGCAGCTGTCATGTCAACCAGTCACTTCTTGAAAATCTCTAACTGTTTATAAGTGTCGAGACTTTCTGTCTTTAAGTGTTGACACTTATAGTCCAAGTGTCGACACATGTTGTATAAGTGTCGACACAAGTCTATAAGGTATCGACACAATTCCTTGTATGTCTCGACACAGATTCTTCTGCATGTGTCGACATTAAAATTGAGTGTCGACACAAATACTTGTTCTTCTAGCTTTTGCTGAATTCTTCTATGTGTCGACACATCTCCTTTGTGTCGACACAATTCCTTGTGTTGAATCTGTCAAGTGTCGACACTGCTTCTTGGTGTCGACACATAGTGTTCTATCTTGAATCTTGCTGAGTGTCGACACAGCTCCTTGTGTCGACACACCTTCTTGTTGTTGAGACTTCAGCTGAGTGTCGACACATTCCTTTAGTGTCGACACTTGTACTTAGAATAATTTGCTGCTCTTTCTGTTTTTTGCTAAGTGTCGACACATCTCCTTGTGTCGACACTTTCTTCAAGTGTTGAGTCTTCAGCTAAGTGTCGACACATTGTGCTGGGTGTCGACACTTACTTCAAGTGTTGACTCTTCTGATAGTGTGTCGACACATTGTGCTGAGTGTCGACACATTCTTCAAATGCTAACTCTTCAGCAAAGTGTCGACACATTGTGTTGAGTGTCGACACATGTACTTAGACTCTGCAGACTTTTGCTGAGTGTTGACACAGCTCCAAGTGTCGACACTTTCTGGTGTAGACTCAGCTTCACTGGGTGTCGACACAGCTCCTTGTGTCGACACTTTCTGTCTGCACTTTTCTTCACTGAGTGTCGACACAGCTCCAAGTGTCGACACTTTCTGTCTGGTGTCGACTCTGCATCCCAGGTGTCGACACAATGACTCCAAGTGTCGACACTGCTTGTCTGGGTGTCAACACTGGCTTTCTTAAGTGTCGACACTTTCCCTCTGAGTGTCGACACATGGACTTAGAAACTTTTTGCTTCAGTCCAGTGATTTCTTAACCTGCACAAGTAACTCAAACATACATCAAATACATTATGATGTATATCATTTAGATGGGTGAGGCTTCTTCAAATCAGGTACATTTGACCAATGTACCCAACAACCTCCTTCACAAGGCACCTTCCACAGTCCTCGTCACCAACTGAGCTGCAGCTCAGTTGGTGACAAGCTCTATTAGAAGAGAGTCTTATCAAGGTTGCGGGTTCAAAACCCTATGGCAACAACCTTCCATGGTGAGAAATTGTCACAGAGATTTGGTTGGGGTATACGGCCTGCAGGTCTTGCAGATTCCGGCTGTACCACCATAGCGCCTCGCGTCGAGCATGCTGCACTGTTACGCAGTGGGCCTCTGACCCTCAACCTTGGGTTGCTGGTTGGCCGGGCGATGTCGTGGTCCTCCCTGGTCATTACAAAAAAGTGCACTTTTTTTGTAACGACACAAGAGGACCACGACATCGCCCGGCCCACCAGCAGCCCAAGGTTTAGAGCTCAGAGGCCCACTGCGTAATAGTGCAGCTTGTCTCGCCCTAAAGCGCTATGGTGGTACAACTAGAATCTACATGGCCTGCAGGTCATACACCCCAAAGCATCTCGTGCCTGTTTATCGGCCGCACGCATTGTTGCCACGGGGTTTTGAAACCGAGACCTTGATAAGGAGCCATTAATACCACTCCTCATCACCAACTGAGCAGCTCAGTTGGTCATGAGGAGTGGTATTAAAGGATCCTTATCAAGGTCTCGGGTTCAAAAGCCCGTGACAACAATGCACGCGGCCAATAAACAGGCACGAGATGCTTTGGAGTGTACGACCTACAGGCCTTATAGATTCCAGCTGTACCACCGTAGTGCCTTGGGGCGAGACAAGCTGCACAATTATGCAGTGGGCCTCTGAGCTCTAAACCTTTGGTTGTTGGTCGGCTGGGCAATGTCGTGGTCCTCTAGGGTCATTACAGCTTGGCAGCTCACAGTTAATTATGTTAGATTCATCAAAAACAACATGCATTTAATCCTCTACAACTTGGGTAGGTAAGTTGTAGATTCAATATATCATACTATGAGTGTTGTACCCAACAAAGATCCCTTCATGGGACTTGATAGCAAACTTAGTTAAATGGACTTTTTCATTATTGAGCATAGAGCACTTACAACCAAAGATCTTGAAATAGCACAGGTTTGACTTTCTGCCCTTCAAGATCTCATAGGGAGTCTTCTTGTGGCTCTTGGTGATAGAAGCCATATTAAGGACATACCATGCGAGATCTTTTCCGATCACAAAAACTTGAAGTATGTCCACACTCAGAAGGAGTTGAACCTGAGACAACGACGGTGGTTGGAATTTCTATGCGACTATGAGTTCACCATGAACTAACACCCCGGGAAAGCGAACTCGGTAGCGGATGCATTGAGTAGAAAAGTGCCAGGCTCTAGCCCAGAGTCTCGGTTGATGAGTATGGAGTTGGCTCGGATGATTGAGAAGATGGATATTATTCGGGTATTCAAGGCTCCTTCGGCAGAGTATGCAGAGTATTTGACAATCATGAGCATAGTTTGTGATATCCGGGACCGGATTCGGGTGGAGCAAGGAATGGATGCGGCCTTGGCCCCGACAGTCAAGGCAATTGAAGATGGGACCACCGATGAGTACACACTAAAAGACGGCCTCGTTTATTTTCGTGGCCGGCTCTATATTCCCAAGGGCGGCAAAATCCGGGAGGATATCTTGAGAGAGGCACATTGCTCTCAATATTCTGTACACCCAGGTATTGCCAAGATGTACGCCGGCTTACGGAAGACCATGTGCTGGCCGAGAATGAAGAAGGATGTTCGTTACTATGTTACACATTGCGAAGCTTGTCAAAGGGTGAAGGCCGAATGTAAGAGTCCCGGTGGTTTGTTGCAGTCGTTGCCCATCCCCGAGTGGAAGTTTGAGGATATCTCCATGGACTTCGTCCATGGGCTACCTCGATCCCGCTCCGGGAATGATTCAGTGTGGGTTATTGTTGATCGACTGACAAAGGTGTCCCGGTTCATTCCAATGAAGAAGGAAGCACACGTGGATGTTTTAGTACGCCTCTTTGTGGAGCAATTCGTACGGTATCATGGCGTGCCCAAGACAATTGTTTCGGATCGGGATGGTCGGTTTACTTCCAAGGAGTGGAAGGCGGTACAGGCGTATTTGGGCTCGCGCCTAACCTTTAGTACTGCATTTCACCCTCAAACGAATGGGCAGTCTGAGCGGACCATCAGAACACTGGAAGATTTATTGAGATTATGAGTGCTGGACAGAGGAGAGTCATGAGAAAGGCTCTTGCCACTAGTGTAATTCTCCTATAATAATAGCCATCAGGCGAGCATCGGTATGGCGTCCCATGAAGCCCTTTACGGAAGAAGGTGCAGGACTCCCTTATCTTGGGTGCAGGATGAAGATCCAAAGACATTGGGAAATGAATATATAGATGGTACTGATGCGGCGGTCAGATTGATACGGGATCGCATGCTGGAGGCTCAAAGTCGGCAGGCGGAGTATTTCAATGCAAAGCACCAGATGGTGGAGTTCCAAGTGGGTGATAAAGTGTTCCTCAAGATTCGGCCGATGCATGGAGTGTCGTGGGTGCGTGGAGTGAAAAAGCTCAGCCCAAGGTATGTTGGGCTTTATACTATACTGGAAAGGATTGGCCCGTTGGCCTATCAGTTGGATTTACCGCCAGAGCTGGAGAACCTCCATGACGTGTTCCATGTGTCGTCACTTTGAAAGGCGTTGTTACGGCCCGATCAATATACCCCCACTACTAATGGTGTTGTGGCGTCTGATAGGTCGGTGCGACTGGAGCCGGTGCGGATCGTAGATAACGAAACGAGAATATTGCGCCGCAAAAGTGTTCCCTTGGTGAAGGTGCTATGGTCTAACCATGGGAAGGAGGAGTACACATGGGAGCCAACGGATTTGATGCAACAACGCTATCCGGAGTTGTTTGCTCCAGGTAATTTTATTTAAAAGCATATGTTGATTTTCCTGTTATGCTTTTCTCCCCTAGCCCAAGCCTGATTTCGGGGACGTAATATTTTATTTTGTTTATAGAATTTGTAACGTCCTGAATCGCACTAAGCCCCTCGTGTGTGTTTTGAGTCAGGAGAGCTGACCTCGGTCTAGGGAGATGCTGGAAATTGGGAAGCACAGGTGAATGTAGGAGAAACCAGCCCTCGAGTTGTCCAGAGCAGGACACAGGTAGTGAATTCTCGACTTAGTGAGTTTCACGCCCATGTCACGGGCGTGACCGATCCGAAACAGGCGTGACCATACCCGTGTCTGTCCAGTCAGTTGTAGAGTACTTGAGTAGTTGTCGAGTACTCGAGTAGTTGACCACGGGACATGTCCCCTATCACGGGCATGACCGATGGGCGTGACCGGGGCGTGTTCTCCATTCGACGATTTTGGTTGAGATCGACAAAATGTATGACACGGGTAGAGACACGGGCGTGTCCCTACCCGTGTGAGTGTGTCTATCGAGTTGAACTCGACATAGTGTGTCGAGTGTAAGACCTCCCTCCCCCTTACCAAGGAGGTCTTCTCAATCTTATGCCCATAACCGCCGTCTTACGGTGGCACTAACACTTGGGTTAGTCGACACCGCAACACGCCGATTCTGCCGGCTAATATGATCATAAAACCTGTAGGCCAATATGAGAAAAAGAAGTATAGCAATATATCTAATCCACTAGTCCACAAGTCACAGAGTACATATCATATATATAAATGAAGAGTACAGAAACATAGTCCACAATGAGTACAAATGAAAGAGTAATTAGGGCTTATGCCCAGTACATCATATCAACTCTCTCTCTCAAAACAAAGCGGAAGCTAATCTAATACATCAAAACTCGTCCCACCTGAGGACGCGTAGTAGTAGTAGTAGTCTGCGGTAGCGGTATCTGCTCCTCAAGTCCTGCCTCCTCGTCGTGCTGGTGCTCCATCTCCACGAGCTCCTAAAATAGTATGGTCACCGACCATTAGTCAAAAAGACTAAGTCGTTTCCTCCGCACCTCGCCCCGCAGCTCCTAGGCACCGAGCAGAAGGATGAAGCGGAGGACAACAAGGGGTAGCAAAAGTGGAACCAGGTGACAAGAACTAACTAGCTGTTGTAATAGATATTATTATTCTACTCTAGCAGTTCTAAGTATATAATACAAGTAAGTAAAATGCAGTACTAGTAAAGGAAAGAACTGAAAGTAAGAGCAGAAAAGTAAAGTAAAGCTGAAAGGTAAAGCTATCTACCATCACAAAAGTACATTAACTTATAAAAATGCCCATACAAATTTATAAGTTAAGCTTTCCAGGAAATTTAACTAATCATATAAAAGTGCTCATACTAATTTATATTATAAGGATCTATGAAGCGTATGACCTAATATGAATGAATGTTATGATGCAATTTATGCACAGGCAAGTGCAACTCACACAAACGACTCTGTGATCACAGACCCTTAGTTCCCACTTTTTGAGAGCTAGCATCACTCTCGGGTACCACCGCTGTGGCTACGGCAGTAGCGGAGCGGGTGTTGGGTATAGTATCCACAATGTACCTGATTTGAAGAAGCCCCTGGACAAGCTAAGGTCAATAGACTATGTATTTGATAAAATCTTTCTAGTTGTGCTTGCAGTTTTTCCACGCTAAGTGCACACCAATGTCAGGGTGCAGTAGGTCAATATACACGGGTCTGCACGACGTAATCCCTCGTTGAGCAGATCAGTGTGTTGGCCTACGTGTATTCTCTCTATTGGAGTGCACTTATTTTCAAGCACAGGGCTGTAAATATGCAGGAGCAGACAAGGAGCAAGGATGGGTCAAGGAGCACCTCATAGGTGGAAAGACGAAAATTCGTCTAAGTTTAAATCGACGAGAATCACCAAGTGATTCTCGCCGATTCGGCGAGAATCACTTGTGATTCTCGCCGATTCGTCGAGAATCAGAAGTTGATTCTCGCCGAACTCGACCCAGCCACTTCTAAGCAAGCACCTCTGCTTCTAAGTAAGAATCGACGAGAATCACTAGTGATTCTCGTCGAATCGGCGAGAATCACTGGTTGATTCTCGCCGTCTCGAGCTGGCCTAAAGCAGTGCGTGCAACCAAGGCAAATTCGACGAGAATCATCTTTGATTCTCGCCGAATCGTCGAGAATCACTTTTGATTCTCGGCGACTCGGCGAGAATCACTTTCGATTCTCACCGATTTTGACTTGGGCGTTTTTCTGGAACTTCCTGAACCGGATTCTGCCGCTGTTAAGATTCTGGACCGGGACTTAGGGATTCAGCTTGTGGGTCCCACAACGGTCATTTTGGAAAGCATCTACAGTATTTATACACGGGTATTTTGAACGGAATACCCAGACAGAAAGAAGCCGAGCAGAGCAAACCCTAAAATCGCGATTTCTCTCTGCCGTCGCCGTCCCGCTCGCGCTAGTCCGTCGCCGCTGCTGATCGCTTTTCTTCCCGATCTCCGGCGACAGAAGCTTAGCAAAGCTTTGAGTCTCACGTGTCTATCCAGAGATCTCTTGTCTCTCGATTTGTTGATCGGGAAAAACTTCCCCGTCCGAATCGATCGAGACGACCGATCCTCGTGTGACCGTTGGAAGACCAAGCTAGCTTCGCTACGAAGTTTGGATCTCCAAGTTCAGCAGCCGCTCATCATCATAGCCGCCGATCCCGAAGCTAGCCGCCGCTCGTGTTGCCGCCGCCGGTTCCGGGGAGATCCTCTCCAAGAGAGACCAAGGTTGTAGACTCTTCGTTGACTTCACGAACACGTCGTCGAACGAAGAGGAACACCGTAGTCTCCAAAGGAAGTTTGTATCTCGTGTACATTCTATATTTACTTTTGTTGTAATGGAACGATTGTTCCGTGTTGTAAGGGTTGGGTGCAACCCGTTTTGTGGGAGTGTTGACTCTCACGTGTGGAAGGGTTCCTTCCGATAGTGCAGGGATTGGATTTCAATCCTGTTGGAGAAGTGACCGAGTCGTCCCGTGTTGGGAGATAGGTCGAAGGGGGAAAGTGGATGTACCCAAGTCGGGGAACCACTATAAATTGTCTGTGTATTCTGTGTGCTGTGCTTTTTATTTTTATTGTGCAGGTACATTTGTAAATTCCGCAAAAGCGCTACACGTCACCTATTCCCCCCCCCCCCCCCATAGGTGCACATAGCTGACACTAGGTAGACTTTCAAGTGGTATCAGAGGGAGGTTACTCATCAAAAAGGTCAACACCTTGAGTTGAATCCTGCCCCTAGTGTCAAGAAGAAGACAAATATCTACTATGGACGGGCTCAAGTACTCCGGCAAGATCCCAGTGTGCAACAGGCTCAACTTTCCTATCTGGAAGGAAAGGATCAGGTTCTACATGGAAGCAGTGGATCCTCGACTGTTCATGATCGTGCTGGAGGGACCTTATGTCCCCACTAAGGCCTCCACCATTGATCCCACCAAGAAAGTGCCGAAGACACTTTCTGAAATGGACAAGGACGAGATGGTGCTAGTGGGCCTTGATATGAAAGCAAGAAACATCCTGGTCAGCGCAGTTGATGACTCTATGATGCAAAACTTCAGCAACTGCAGGACAACACAGGAGATCTGGCAGTGCCTGATCATCCTAATGGAGGGCACAGATGAAGTGAGGGATGATCGGAGATCCCTCCTGAACCAGAAGTATGAGGCCTTCAGACAAGGGCCTAAGGAAGAGATCGGAGTCAACTACGAGAACTTCCTAAAGATTGTCAACGCCCTCAAGGGCTACGGAAGAGTGTTCACCAATGGTGAACTCAATGACAAATTCCTTAGGTCCCTTACTAAGGAATGGGACACAAAGATCTGCGCCATCAGAGAATTTGGCAGACTAGCAGAAACTGATCCCCAAATCATGTTTGGGAAGCTGATGTCCTATGAGCTTCAGCTGAACACCAGGAAAGCAGAGGAAGAAGCAGAGAAGGCTGCTGCAAAAGAAAAGACTGTGGCCCTAAAAGCCAGTTACTCCAGAAAGGGCAAGGGTGCGATGTCATACCGTGCGAGGAATAAGGAAGAGGAGGAGGACTCTGAACCATGCTCCTCCGGCTCAGAGCTGTCGGAGGAGGATTTCTCCCTCATCACCCGAGAGTTCAAGAAGTTCCTCAAGATGAGGAATCAAAGAAAGAAAGACAGCTCCTCCTCCAGGCATCAGAAGAAAAATTATTCTTCTGACAGGTATGCATCTAAACCTAACAAACATCGTTCTTCTGATATTATTTGCTTTGGATGCAATAAGCCAGGACACGTCGTGGCCGACTGCTATCAAAACAAAAGAGAAAAAGGGAAAGGAGAGGAGCTCAAATCCTCCAGAGATAAGAAGAAGGAGCGGAGCTACATCGCCAGAAGGCCAAAGACACTAAGTGAGTCTGATTCCTCAGACTCCAGTGATGATGAGGAAGCCTACTTCGGGCTGGTGGGTCACTCCGACTCAGAAGGAGAATGTCCCCCATTTACTGGGAAGGTAAAAGCTCACACACCTCTCTCCGACTCTGACTCTGATCCTGAGTCTCAGGATGATGAACCTGAGGATATCCTTTCGGCCCGCGAAGCTGAGCTCCTCGAGAAGTATGAGCTTCTGCTCAACACCTTCGAGGAGTGCCGAAAGAGATTGAAGGCTGAGAAAAAGGAAGTAAAATTCCTTAAGGGCGAGTGTGTTTCCCTAAGGGAAGAGGTCACCAGCTTGATCTCTCTCCGACAGGAACACCTCGACCTGACTTCAAAGCACTCAGAGTCTCTTAAGCTCCTTGATCTTAAGCAGGAGGAAGTCGACAAGTTGGAAGAACTACTTGCGGCAGAAAGGAAGATCGTCAAGAGCTTCTCCATGCCAAAAATAGTTCTTCCAGTCGTTGATACCTTCTCTGCTCAGGCCAAAGGAGCTGGCTTGGGGCATAAAGGGGTATCTGGTTCTTCATCTAGGAGAAACAAGAACCAGAGGAAGAATAAGGCCGCCAAGAAGGCCTCTGCTGATGAAAAGGGTAAGGCTCCTCTTAGTCCTGTTGCGTTCAGAAAGCCTGGCTTTCCTTGCAACCAACATGACTTTGAGTCAACATTTGGGCATCATTTCCGGCCCTCGGTTGCAAAGCCAAAGAGCCGGTATGACGGTTGGAACTTTCCCCGGAACTTCGGTGAGAGTGCCTTCAAGGCACCTTATGAGGAAATCCACATAGGAAATTATGGTCCGTTCTCTAGCGGCCATAATGGAAAGCAGGCACCAAAAGCCAAGCCTGTTATACAGAAGGTGACAAAGTCATGCGACTGTTGTCACCATGAGGCCTCCACCTCCAGATCCAAGGCCCCAGCAGTACCCACCGTTCCCAGGGTAAGGCAGGAGCCTAGGAAGAGGTACAACAGATTTGACTGTTAGTGCTGTGGCAAAGTCGGTCACTTTGCCGTGGATTGTTGGTTTAATCCAAGGAATTACGAGACTCCCCATGTTAGCAATGCGAGACTGACCACTCATAGGGTTAACCAACCGAGGGGGAGTGTGCTAACCAGGAATTTAGGACCCAAGTTCGATTGGGTTCCTAAGGCAAATTAATTTTGTTTTGCAGGAATGTCCAAAGGCCACCAAAACGCCGATCTGGTATTTAGACAGTGGATGCTCCCGGCATATGACCGGGACAAGAAGCCTGCTGCGTGATTACACTCCAGTCGAGAATGGACCCAAAGTCATCTTTGGAGGGTCAGATCGAGGAGTCACCAGAGGTTATGGTATGATTTCCAACGGTATAATCTCTATCACCGACGTAGCTTATGTTGAAGGGTTAAACCATAACCTGATCAGTGTAAGTCAGTTATGTGATAAAGGTTATGACGTTAAGTTCTGCAAGGATAAATGTCTGATAATTTCACGTACCTCTTCTGAAACGGTATTATCAGGCATTAGGAGCAGAAATATCTTCTGTTTAGATTTTCTCAGTTTAGATTCATCTACCCCCGTATGCCTTGTGGCAACAGGCAGTGCATCTCTTTGTGAACAATGGCACAAGAGATTGGCACATATTAATTTCAAGACAATTAGTATGCTGTTTTCTAAGGACTTGGTAAGGGATGCTCCCAGTATCAAGTGCATCAAAGATAGCCCATGTCCTGCATGCCAGATGGGCAAACAGACTCGGGCTACCTTTAAGAGAATCGCAGACAAAGACTCTTCCCGATGTCTTTACCTTCTACATATGGACTTGTTTGGTCCAATGCAAGTTCATAGCTTGGGAGGCAAGTCCTATACGCTAGTGATAGTTGATGATCATTCTCGGTTTACATGGGTGTTCTTTTTGAAACGAAAGTCAGATACGTTTGACATCTTCACTAATTTTGTCAAGCAGGTTCAGAACGAATTTAACTGCTCCGTGGTCAAAATCAGAAGTCACCATGGAACAGCATTCGAATCTGGTGCAATGACAGAATTTTGTGAAGAACAAGGTATCTTTCATGAGTTTTCCTCCCCGCGCACTCCTCAGCAAAATGGAGTTGCGGAGAGGAGAAATAGAACTCTCATTGAAGCCTGCACGACAATGTTGAAAGACGCTTCTCTCCCGGAATACTTCTGGGCAGAGGGTGTCAATACGGCTTGTCATGTACAAAACCGAGCATTGATCAACAAGCATCATCGTAAGACGCCCTACGAGCTACTGAAAGGCAGGAAACCAACCATGTCCTACTTGAGGATTTTTGGTTGCCGATGCTATGTACTGAATAATGGGAAGTACCCGCGTACTAAATTTGGTGAAAAATGCTTCGAAGGCATATTCATGGGCTATAGTTCCCATAGTCGGGCATATAGGGTCTTCAATAAGAAAACCCTAGTGGTAGAAGAATCAATAAATGTTGTATTTGATGAAGGAAGTTTGCTTAACAACAATTCTTCCAGTAGTATTCTTGAAGATGCAGGTGCTAGACTTGAACAGCTGAGTCTGGATGAGACCGCTAAAGATGACGCTCCCAAGTACGTCAAAGTTTCCACCTCCACGTCATCTGAAAATGTTGAAGATCAAAATGAAACAAATATCTTAGAAGAAGGAGAAGCCCAAGAAGTAGTCGAAGCTCCAGACGCCAGACTTCTTGAGCTCCGGCACGTGAGGGATCATCCTAGAGATCAGATCATCGGAGATCCTCGTGTCGGTGTCAGAACTCGAAGAGGTACTGTTAACGAAGTATTGCATCTTAGCTTCCTGTCACAGGTTGAGCCAAAGAAGTTCGACGAGGCGAACAAGGATGCGGCATGGATTCTGGCCATGCAAGAGGAACTACATCAATTCGAACGTTGCAATGTTTGGACGCTGGTTCCCAGACCATACAAGCAGAATGTGATTGGCACGAAGTGGATCTTCAGAAACAAGCTGGATGAACATGGTGTCATCGTAAAGAACAAGGCCAGGCTGGTGGCTCAAGGTTACAGACAGGAGGAAGGGATTGACTTCGACCAGACCTTCGCACCAGTAGCAAGGCTCGAGGCAATCAGGTTGTTCCTGGCATATGATTCACACAAAGGATTCACAGTCTATCAAATAGATGTGAAATCGGCATTCCTGAACGGAGACCTGAAAGAGGAAGTATACGTCGCTCAAACCCCAGGTTTTGTCGATCCTACTTATCCCAATCATGTTTATTTTCTTAATAAGGCCTTATATGGGTTGAAACAAGCTCCACGAGCTTGGTATGAGACTTTATCTAGTTTTCTTCTTGAGAACAAGTTCTCCAGAGGTAAAATAGATAAAACATTGTTTCTCAGGGAAGTCAAAGGCAAGATTTTGCTGGTGCAAATCTATGTCGATGACATAATCTTCGGCTCAACGGACAACAATCTTTGCAAAAAGTTTTCTAAACTTATGCAAGGAAAGTTTGAAATGAGCAGTATGGGAGAGCTCAAGTATTTCTTAGGACTTCAAGTGAAACAGTCTGAGGATGGAATCTTCATCTCTTAGACGAAGTTCACAAATGAACTCCTTAAGAAATTCGGTATGGAGAGTGCAACCTCTATAAGGACTCCAATGGGATCCACCATGTCTCTGGATAAGGATGAGAAAGGTAAACCTTTCGATGAAACCAAATACAGAAGCATCATTGGATCCCTGCTCTACCTTACTGCCAGTAGACCGGATATTATGTTCTCCACATGTGTCTGTGCCCGATATCAGGTGAACACTAAGGAATCTCACTATGTCGTTGCAAAGCGAATTCTAAGATACCTTAAAGGTACTCCTAATCTTGGCTTGTGGTACCCGAGAAACAATGATGTCGAGCTAATAGGCTTTTCAGATGCTGATTTTGCAGGGAGCAGGGATGACAGGAAAAGCACCTCCGGGACGTGTCAATTCCTCGGCAGGAGGCTTATCTCATGGAACAGCAAGAAACAAAATTGTGTTGCAACCTCCACAGCAGAGTCCGAGTACATCTCGGCAGGAAGCTGTTGCGCACAACTTCTATGGATCAGAAACCAGTTAGCCGACTACGACCTTCAGTTCAAGGAAGTACCCATGTACTGCGACTCCTCCAGTGCAATTGCCATTGCCAACAATCCTGTATCGCACAGCAGAACGAAGCATATTGAAGTGCGCTACCACTTCATTCGGGAGCACGTGGAAAACAAGGACATCTCTCTCTGTTATGTCCCCACGGACAAGCAGATTGCTGATATATTCACAAATCCCTTAGACGAGGCCAAATTCAATCTTTTCAAGACTGAATTGGGGATGCTCAATTATGAGGACTGAAGACTACAGAAGCTCCAGGCTCGTGCATGATCTGAGGGGGAGCAAGGAACTCCAGCGTGAGTACAGATGCAAGAACTGAGGGGGAGCAAAGGGCCAACCGCTACAGACCCCGATTTGCAGAAGCCGAAAAGGGGGAGATTACCCTCTCGGCTAAGGCTAAGGTGGCTCCAAGCTTGCTCCCAAGAAATTGGTATTGGTAAGGGATAACTCTCTCAACTCAATTTTAAGTTTATGGTTTTCATTCCCATTTGCTCTATTCACCTTAGCTTGTAGGGTTTAGGCTTCTTCAAATAGGGGGAGATTGTTGGGTATAGTATCCATAATGTACCTGATTTGAAGAAGCCCCTGGACAAGCTAAGGTCAATAGACTATGTATTTGATAAAATCTTTCTAGTTGTGCTTGCAGTTTTTCCACGCTAAGTGCACACCAATGTCAGGGTGCAGTAGGTCAATATACACGGGTCTGCACGACGTAATCCCTCGTTGAGCAGATCAGTGTGTTGGCCTACGTGTATTCTCTCTATTGGAGTGCACTTATTTTCAAGCACAGGGCTGTAAATATGCAGGAGCAGACAAGGAGCAAGGATGGGTCAAGGAGCACCTCATAGGTGGAAAGACGAAAATTCGTCTAAGTTTAAATCGACGAGAATCACCAAGTGATTCTCGCCGATTCGGCGAGAATCACTTGTGATTCTCGCCGATTCGTCGAGAATCAGAAGTTGATTCTCGCCGAACTCGACCCAGCCACTTCTAAGCAAGCACCTCTGCTTCTAAGTAGGAATCGACGAGAATCACCAAGTGATTCTCGTCGAATCGTCGAGAATCACTGGTTGATTCTCGCCGTCTCGACCTGGCCTAAAGCAGTGCGTGCAACCAAGGCAAATTCGACGAGAATCATCTTTGATTCTCGCCGAATCGTCGAGAATCACTTTTGATTCTCGGCGACTCGGCGAGAATCACTTTCGATTCTCACCGATTTTGACTTGGGCGTTTTTCTGGAACTTCCTGAACCGGATTCTGCCGCTGTTAAGATTCTGGACCGGGACTTAGGGATTCAGCTTGTGGGTCCCACAACGGTCATTTTGGAAAGCATCTACAGTATTTATACACGGGTATTTTGAACGGAATACCCAGACAGAAAGAAGCCGAGCAGAGCAAACCCTAAAATCGCGATTTCTCTCCGCCGTCGCCGTCCCGCTCGCGCTAGTCCGTCGCCGCTGCTGATCGCTTTTCTTCCCGATCTCCGGCGACAGAAGCTTAGCAAAGCTTTGAGTCTCACGTGTCTATCCAGAGATCTCTTGTCTCTCGATTTGTTGATCGGGAAAAACTTCCCCGTCCGAATCGATCGAGACAACCGATCCTCGTGTGACCGTTGGAAGACCAAGCTAGCTTCGCTACGAAGTTTGGATCTCCAAGTTCAGCAGCCGCTCATCATCATAGCCGCCGATCCCGAAGCTAGCCGCCGCTCGTGTTGCCGCCGCCGGTTCCGGGGAGATCCTCTCCAAGAGAGACCAAGGTTGTAGACTCTTCATTGACTTCACGAACACATCGTCGAACGAAGAGGAACACCGTAGTCTCCAAACGAAGTTTGTATCTCGTGTACATTCTATATTTACTTTTGTTGTAAAGGAACGATTGTTCCGTGTTGTAAGGGTTGGGTGCAACCCATTTTGTGGGAGTGTTGACTCTCACGTGTGGAAGGGTTCCTTCCGATAGTGCAGGGATTGGATTTCAATCCTGTTGGAGAAGTGACCGAGTCGTCCCGTGTTGGGAGATAGGTCGAAGGGGGAAAGTGGATGTACCCAAGTCGGGGAACCACTATAAATTGCCTGTGTATTCTGTGTGCTGTGCTTTTTATTTTTATTGTGCAGGTACATTCGTAAATTCCGCAAAAGCGCTACACGTCACCTATTCCCCCCCCCCCATAGGTGCACATAGCTGACACTAGGTGGACTTTCAGCGGGCGTCTCCACTTCTTGGCCGATATGCACACTACCAAACCTTAGACCCCTCTCATACGCCTCTGTACATGTCCAAGGTGCACTCTAGAGTCTCTTTGTACGTACTTTGCTGACAACCCGTCAGTATTGTTGGGTCGGATGTGCGTTATCGGGGATCATCCTCCAGACCACAGTGTAAAACAACCCACTGGCCCCTCTAACCCTCACAACCGCCTGGTGCATTGTACTGCCATCGGTGTGACAAATGGCCAGTACCGCATGCCCCGCCACTAAATTTATGCACATGCAAGTATTTCATTCCGAGCCTCCAGCTCGCATGACCAACCTGTCCTGAATCCCTCAAACCCTACACGGGTGAGCATTTATCACAATCCCTCCAACCCTACACGGGTGAGCATTTATCACAATCCCTCCAACCCATCACGGGTGAGCATATTACACAAGTCTTCCTCCAACCCATCACGGGTGAGCATATTACACAAGTCTCCCTCCAACCCATCACGGGTGAGCATATTACCCAAGTCTCCCTCCAACCCATCACGGGTGAGAATAAACCACAATGTCTTAACCTATTAGACTACTCTTGTCTACGGTTATTATACTTAGTGATTTAAGGTTAATCCCAGGACTGCCAGGGTATACCAGGTGAAGGGCTCTCGGGGGCACTAGGAACTACGATGGGATTACGCCCAAAGTTTCCTTTCTCAAGGATAATTATTTTTATTGGTGTCTACCCAGGATTTATACCCCAACTCTCGTATTACTTTAGAACGACCCTAAAGACTTAAGGTGTTATTAGGAGCGTGGTGGTCTTTCGCCGGTCCCCATTATTGTTGCTGTCACGGGACTTGCACTCTTCCGCACATGGTTAAGGAATCCTCCAGGAGACCAACCAGGGTTAATTCCTCCACTAAGATCCTCACTTACTAGTTATTCAAATTTCTCCCCTCGTGGCCCTACTAGTACGAACATCGGTGCTAGACCCTTACCCATGTCCCGATACCACCCACAAATGTGACCTTCTAATTCCTCTGGCCATATGCCTCAAATTATTTATCCTAGGATGGTATGGACCTATATGATGAACATGATGAATTCCATAATTTTCCAAATTACTTACACCATTAAATTAATTTCTTTAAATGTAGTCGAGCAGCTTTCATCGATCGTCGAACGCAGAGGGACATTGGACAGTCGTCGAGCACCTTTCGCCGATCGTCGAACGCAGGGGGACACGCCCTCCAGACACGCTCGTGTCTTCTAGCGTGTTCTTCCCGAACACTTTTCATCGAACGCATTTTGTCGAACGCGCGACGACTCTGTACCTGAGCAGGACACGCCCTGGGACATGCCCGTGTCCCAGGCCGTGTCACCCAAAATTTTGCGTACTGAAATTGGGCTGATTGGGCCTATAGGTATAGGTTTGACCAACTTAAGGCCATGATTGACTTTGGTCAACTAGGGTTAAAGGGTTGACCTAGTGACATGCCCTAGGGTCCACTTAGATTATTTTAGGGTTAGGGCAATGTGGTGGGGTCATGGTGTGGCTAGGGTTCCTATTTAGGCTAGTTTGACCTAGTTTGACTTAGGCCCTTACAATGGGCCCCACCTGGCTACAACCCACTACTTAGGGTCAAACCTAGCTAATTTCCCTAACACCCACCCCATGTCCAACCCAATCTGAGTTAAGGGTTCTAGAAGTAACATGGGATGTTACAAATCACAATAAACAAAAGAATAATTTCGTCCCCAAAATTCAAGTTTGGGTCTACGGGGTTTTCAAGTATACTTCAAACATTAATTAAAGCGTTACCTGAAGTGAACAGCTCTGGGTGTTATTCTTGCATCAGATCCATCGACTCCCAGGTGTGCTTCTCCCATCCATGGATGAACCACATTATCTTCACTAGGTGAACCTTCTTCTCATACAAAGCTCTATAAGGACTCATTTCAATACTTGTCTCGCGTATGTTCTTTATAAGAAAACTCTATCAGCGGTAACCGTCGCTTCCAAGTGTATTTTCGTTATACTTTGTGATATTCATAATCAAGGTTACGTGAGCATATTTCCAAGTCTTCTGACACATTATCATTAAATAAACCTTAATCATAGGTTGGTTCAAAGTCCCTTACGAACAAGGATCACCAAGTACGTGAGAATTAGTAATCTTATATGTAGAATTGAGCACATAAATCTCATATTTCTCTTCCACAATCGCATCATGCCTTATGTCTTATACCATATAGATTCTTCCAATACAAGTTATCGTGATATCATTTATGACAAAGATCCAACTTATGCATAGTAATTAACCAACTTCCAAGATTATGATGTGATGAAGAGATCATCATCTTGTTTCTTCCAGATTCATGACTTATTACATCTCTATATAAATAGTAATACATGATTTATAGAGTGTTCACCTTTCAAGCGTACATCAAGCGATTAGTATTGATATTGATGTTGATACAGATGACTCCCAATCGCTTTTCACATATAATCTAAATCATAAATTTGTAAGCGTATCTTTTCAGAAATGGTGAGGTCTGACACAAATCATTTCCATCATAACAAGAATCATATAAACACTCATTACTTCTCGTGTAATTTCACCGTATTCACCTTAGCAAACAAAAATTGGTCTCTTCATAGTCATGAATTTCCTAAAATGATCATGATGTTATCAATGTATGTGCCCCAGTTCTCGATGTTGTCATAATCAAGGGATCATACCTATGCGTATGTTTCAACTAATCATCCACCTCATTTGAATTTTTTGTTGAGTTGTTACATTTTTTATGTCATGCCATAGGAGATTAATCTTATCTATCATAACGTTACCTCATTTCAATTCTTAAGTTCCAATATAATGTCTTTTGCATAATTGAGTCATTCAAGGTTATAGTTCACCATTATGATCAAGTGACTGGCTATATCATGTACGCGTGAATAGTAATGATATTTCATCATTGTGTTTAATTCTCCAAATCCCAGCCCCATTTAGGATCAAACAAGGTAGTACTAAATCAAACAATAACCATAACAAACTTAATCATTATATTCTTAAACGCAAGACTTTATCCTATCAAGATTTCTTATTATAACTTAACTACCTGCCAAGGTATAACGGTGAGTAAACCATTTAAATTTGGAAAGGATTGATTCTTTGAGAGAATACACCACCTGTAAATCATCATCGAACACTTTTGTTTTGATTCTTATGATCATCAAAGTCACATCCAAAGGATCATACCTATAATATATGTCTTCCAATTTTGATTTTTCACTTGACTTTAAGTTTCTCTGGGATTGTTATACCCCTAGTGTTATAGACATAATTACTCAAATATTTCAATCCTTACTTGATGGGCTCCAATCAAGTTATAGTTAAGACCCGTAATCACTCCTTCACATTACCATGATGTTATTCTATTTCGATCCGTATGTTTCTAACATTGTGACCTGAGCATGTCAGGTAGGCGCGGATTTCAGTGATCCATCATCATTTCCACTTCCCCCAATTCTACACATTTAGTATGTGAAAGTCATAGTCACTTTCCTAAGAGCCACAGCTATGCAGAATTTCCAACTATCATTCTAACTTATACTGAATTCTCTATTCACATTGGTTTTCTCTTGCAATATATCTGAGTTCATTAATCAAATACATAACCGATGATATAAATATTAATCGCGTGTCACGTCAATTAGGTTAAGGTGTTAGGGCATCTAGGAACGTGATTTGCTGAGGTAACACATTCCTTTAATTATACATAAAACCTTTTGTGTCGTCGTTACTGCTTGATTTTAGTTTATCGAAAGATCACTTGTTCGATTTCTTGTGGATTATACGCAACTTGTTTCGACCTTTGGGATACATCATGTCATAATACAATGACGAAATTATAATCTCTCTTAAAGTTGTGCCAAGTAATGATCTAATTCACGAGTCCGTGGAAGTTTCTAACGTCTCATGGGGACTTTCCTTGTTCTAGGATTGTAATATATCTAAGCGGCCAACCCTCTACGTATATCCCAAACTTCTATGGAGGGTTGATTATCTTGTCGATTATGCGAATGCAAAACCTCGTCTTTACTTGAGCAACATTTGAATTAATCATGTCTTCTAGATTACTATGTTTGTGACACATGTTTTATAAACCAGGTCTAGAGAAATTCAAGTCGTTACCAATTTAGCCCAATAAACAAAAGGATGAGCCCCCATACCTTTCGGGCTAAATTCCCTTAATATTTACAGTGCATTCCTTTATATGTGCACACAATCCTTAGGTTTAACAATCTTATACCTGGATTTCAACCTTAATTGATATGTAATATACCTTAGACCTTCAAGGTTACTATACGACCAATTTTTCAAGATCAGCACGTGACCCAACCAAAATGGGTTTCTTGAATTCTTATTCTACCATTGGTATTTGCCACTGTGGTTGTCTTAACGTAATCAAGTCATTAGTATGAGGGTTAAGTTTACGAGTACCCTACTATCTCACTAATATATTACATGAATCAGTTCTCCTTAAGTCGTTCCTATCAGCTTGGGTAAGAAGTGATAATATCACTCGATAGGTAGAGTAGGGACATCAGAATTTAAGCATTAAGCATTGACTCTTGCGTCAAATTCTTCCCTTGGTGAAATTGGGTATCCCCATACCTTAACCAACCTATCTCTGAAGTCGATTTAAAACTCGGATACACTACGAAATCCTCTTGGTAAGTCAAGCTAAGGTGGTATCCTAAATGGATTGGCCTAACACATTGTACTTAATGGACTGTTTTATGTGACTTTTTACACATGGGCACACCACTGCTTCCGCTGCATAGTTTGTCCGCAAACTAATGCTCGTGCGGGGTGGTCCAGTGTTGTGGACTTCATTCTCATATGATTGTTTGTTGAAGTGATACAAGTTTGTAAGACCCCATCTCCCTTACCAAGGAGGGCTCCCGGGTCTTATGCCCAGAACCGCCGTCTTACGGTGGCACTAACACACGGGTTAGTCGACACCGCAACACGCCGATTCTGCCAGCTAATACGATCATAAAACATGTAAGCCAATATGAGAAAAAGAAGTATAGCAGTATATCAAATCCACTAGTCCACAAGTCACAGAGTACATATCATATATATAAATGAAGAGTATAGAAACATAGTCCACAATGAGTACAAATGAAAGCGTAATAAGGGCTTATGCCCAGTACATCATATCAACTCTCTCTCTCAAAACAAAGCGGAAGCTAATCTAATACATCAAAACTCGTCCCACCTGAGGACGTGCAGTAGTAGTAGTAGTCTGCGGTAGCGGTATCTGCTCCTCAAGTCCTGCCTCCTAGTCGTGCTGGTGCTCCATCTCCACGAGCTCCTAAAATAGTATGGTCACCGACCATTAGTCAAAAATACTAAGTCTTTTCCTCCGCACCTCGACCCGCAGCTCCTAGGCACCGAGCGGAAGGACGAAGCGGAGGACAACAAGGGGTAGCAAAAGTTGAAGCAGGTGACAAGAACTAACTAGCAGTTGTAATAGATATTATTATTCTACTCTAGCAGTTCTAAGTATATAGTACAAGTAAGTAAAGTGCAGTATTAGTAAAGGAAAGAACTGAAAGAAAGAGCAGAAAAGTAAAGTAAAGCTGAAAGGTAAAGCTATCTACCATCACAAAAGTACCTTAACTTATAAAACTGCCCATACAAATTTATAAGTTGCGGTTTCCAAGAAATTTAACTTATCATATAAAAGAGACCATACTAATTTATATGATAAGGATCTATGAAGCGTATGACGTAATATGAATGAATGTTATGATGCAATTTATGCACAGGCAAGTGCAACTCACATACAATGACTCTGTGATCACAGACCTTTAGTTCCCACTTTTTGAGAGTTAGCATCACTCTCGGGTACCACCGCCGTGGCTATGGCAGCAGCGGAGCGGGCGTCTCCACTTCTAGGCCGGTATGCACACTAGCAAACCTTAGACCCCTCTCATACGCCTCTGTATACATCCAAGGTGCACTCTAGAGTCTTTGCGTACGTACTTTGCGGACAACCCATCAATCTTATTGGGTTGGATGTGCGTTATCGGGGATCATCCTCCAGACCGCAGTGTAAAACAACCCACTGGCTTATCTAACCCTCACAACCGCCTGGTGCACCGTACTGCCATCGGTGTGACGAACGGCCAGTACCACATGCCCCGCCACTAAATTTATGCACATGCAAGTATTTCATTCCGAGTCTCGAGCTCGCAGGACCAACCTGTCCTGAATCCCTCAAACACTACACGGGTGAGCATTTATCACAATCCCTCCAACCCTATATGGGTGAGCATTTATCACAATCCCTCCAACCCATCATGGGTGAGCATATTACACAAGTCTCCCTCCAACCCATCACGGGTGAGCATATTACACAAGTCTCCCTCCAACCCATCACGGGTGATCATATTACACAAGTCTCCCTCCAACCCATCACGGGTGAGCATATTACCCAAGTCTCCCTCCAACCCATCACGGGTGAGAATAAACCACAATGTCTTAACCTATTAGACTACTCTTGTCTACGGGTTATTATACTTAGTGATTTAAGGTTAATCCCAGGACTGCCACGGTATACCCGGTGAAGGGCTCTCGGGGGCACTAGGAATTATGATGGGATTACGCCCAAAGTTCCCTTTCTCAAGGATAATTATTTTTATTGGTGTCTACCCAGGATTTATACCCCAACTCTCGTATTACTTTAGAACGACCCGAAAGACTTAAGGTGTTATTAGGAGCGCGGCAGTCTTTCGCCAGCCCCCGTTATTATTGTTGTCACGGGACTTGCACTCGTCCACACATGGTTAAGGAATCCTCTAGGAGACCAACCAGGGTTAATTCCTCCACTAAGATCCTCACTTTACTAATTATTCAAATTCCTCCCCTGGTGGCCCTACTAGTACGAACATCGGTGCTAGACCCTTACCCATGACCCGATACCACCCACAAATTTGACCTTCTAATTCCTCTGGCCATATGACTCAAATTATTTATCCTAGGATGGTATGGACCTATATGATGAACATGATGAATTCCATAATTTTCCAAATTACTTGCACCATTAAATTAATTTCTTTAAATGTAATCCCTAGTCATTTTGCACATGAAGTATTGTCAATATTAAACCTATTGTCCTAGGGATTCTTCCAGGTATATATTATGACAATTAATGGGGCCTACCAAAATTTCATGCTTTTTTAATTCAGATTTATAATTAATTCCTATTTAATACTGTATCCACAAATCTATCATTTTCCAAATGAAGTACATAAAATATTATCTCAAAAATTCCAATTAAATTACAGAGCCTTGATAATAATGAAATAATGCTATGTCCAGATTTACATTTACATCTAGGTTGAAATGGCCTATCCATGATCAATTTGAGTTATTTACCAAAATGTCATTATGGGATCTAAGTACATTATTTTGCCACTCCAAAATTCTGAAATACTTTCACAAGGTATAAAACATACAATTACAGCAATATGAATTTTCTCAGATTTTTCAAAGGAATATACCCATCATTTCTACACAAAATTCCATAAGGGTAAAATGTTCATTTTGCTCTTTAAACTACTTAAACTCCATCCAACAGAGATATAATTTATTTCTAGTACTTATTATGTCACTCCTTAGTGCTCAACAGAAATTGAACATTTTATGATAAGGGTAAACCTATTTTAAATTTATTTCCTAAAAAGTACCAAATTTTCAGAAATTCAAAATAATGGGATTTTTGTTCCCAAAAATGACACCATTGCTATGAGAGGTGTATTACACCCTCATGTGTGTCCATAATGAAAATCATGATTTTTGAATGTTCCAAGTTGGCTGAATACACATTATTTCATTTTAGGCTAAATGCACACCAAGCCTATAACAAGCCAACACATGCAAGTGGGTTTACCCAACATGACTTGGTCCAAATTCGTTGAAATTTAAAACATACACTTATAATGTTCTTAAGGACTTGACAACAAACTTTGGGGCCATTTGGAGTCACACAACTCCAAATATTTCATTTATTTCATTTTGGGTATTTTAGTAAAAACTATAGAAAAACGTTTTCCCAAAAATTCTCATTTTTGTACACGGATTAACCAAGCCCTAAACATGCATGCACCCAAAGGTTTGGGCCATGTGGATGACTGGTTTGACTTGGGAATCATTTTGAAATTCTGCCCTAGCTAAGGACCAACCCTAGCAAAATGGTCCTACAGATCAGACCACTGGACCAAATCTCAAGTTAAGGGTGGCAAATTAAAGTTAACACAAAGGGATAAATTTTTCATGTTCATGTCATCCTCTGGAAATGGTTCTAAGAGCCCTATATTTGACATGCAAGATCACTGAATTAATGTGACAGAAATGTAAATTTCATTTCATTAATTAATAAGAGAATTTAATTGTTTTTAATAAAAATGCATCACGAATCTTAAAGTGATATTGGACGACAACCTTTCATCTTCCCCAAGTGTACAACGGCTGAGATCGAGCCGACCTGGGGGATATTGCGGGACCATTTCCGGCCACCTGAGGCGGCGCCACCCCCGCCCAACGGTGCCATCACCTTCACGGTGGTGGTGGCTATCCTTTGCCGGTGATGAGGCGGCAGGAGATGGCGGTGACGGCGATCCCGAGCGGTAAGAAAAAGCTTGGAAACTCTCCCATTTCTCCCATGGTATCGGGCTCAATTGAGCCCGATATCTCCCCTAGTTGATCTAGGATTCTAGTATGGGTAGAGGGACGGTGAAACGAACCCGAATGGCGGCACGGCGGCAAGGTTGGCGGCGGTTGGCCATGGATGAGATGCTCCGGCGATCTCCTGCTCAAAATCCAGATCCTTTACCAAAAGCTTTGCTCCAGGACTTGTTCTCCACTCGTTTCCACTCACTGAAGCTGATGGTGGGGTTGATTTGAGCTGGGCGTGGTTGTATAGGGAGATACAACTAAGGTGAGCTCGGTTTGGAGCTTTGGAGGCTTCACCCTTGGTGCCAAGTGGCCACCATGCTGCCAAAGTCTGCTGGATTTTACTGAGGAGGCCGGCAAGCACCTTTTGGTGCAGAAGAAACCAAGGCCAAGTGGCCTCTGCCTCTTTAATTCACCTGCTAGCATCAAGTCAAAATCTGCCGGAGAAGGACACGGTTGGTGACACGCCCTTGACACGCATGTGTCACAGGCCTTCTACCTCTTACTTGACATTCGACGATCGTCGAATGCAGGATTTCACGATCGTCGAATGAGCAAATTTCGTCGATCGTCGAACGCGGGGTCACTCGACGATCGTCGAGCAGCTTTCGTCGATCGTCGAACTCAGGGAACATGCGACAATCGTCGAGAAGCGTTCGTCGATCGTCGAACGCAGTGGGAACATGCTACAATCATCGAGCAGCTTTCGTCGATCGTCGAACGCAGAGGGACATTCGAAAGTTGTCGAGCACCTTTCGCCGATCGTCAAACGCAGGGGGACACGCCCTCCAGACACGCCCGTGTCGTCTGGCGTGTTCTTCCCGAACACTTTCGTCGAACGCATTTCGTCGAACATGCGACGACTCTGTACCTGAGTAGGACACGCCCTGGGACACGCCCGTGCCCCAGGTCGTGTCACCCAAAATTTTGCTTACTGAAATTGTGCCGATTGGGCCTATAGGTATAGGTTTGACCAACTTAGGGTCATGATTGACTTTGGTCAACTAGGGTCAAAGGGTTGACCTAGTGACATGCCCTAGGGTCCACTTAGATTATTTTAGGGTTAGGGTAATGTGGTGGGGTCATGGTGTGGCTAGGGCTCCTATTTAGGCTAGTTTGACCTAGTTTGACTTAGGCCCTTTTAGTGGTCCCCACCTGGCTACAACCCACCACTTAGGGTCAAACCTAGCTAATTTCCCTAACATCCACCCCATGTCCAACCCAATCTGAGTTAAGGGGTCTAGAAGTAACATGGGATGTTACATCGAGACTGGCGATCGTGGTGCCGAGATTGACGAATTTCCTATGTTCGACGATTTTGGTTGAGTTCGACGAATCCTCAAGTAGTTGATAGGGGGTCAAGCCCGGTGTCACGGGCGTGACTATGGGCGTGATCGGGGCGTGTTCTCCGGTCGACGATTTTGGTTGAGTTCGACGAATCCTCGAGTAGTTGATAGGTGTCACGCCTGATGTCACGGGCGTGACCATGGGCGTGGCCGGGGCATGTTCTCCGGTCGACGAATTTGGTTGAGTTCGACGATCGAAGTGCTGAGATCGACGAATTCTCCCTGTGCGATGACTTGCGCTCGACAATCGTCGAGTGTCAAGTAAAGGGGTAACACGGGTGTGTCACGGGCGTCACGGGATGGGACACGGGCGTGTCCCTACCCGTGTCGAATATTGAATCGACATTGTAACCGTCGGTAACGCTCCACCCGAGCAGGATACGGGTAAGGACACGGGCGGGTCCCTACCCATGTCAGTGAATTGAATTGACGTTGTAACCGCCGGTAACGCTCCGCTCTTGTTATATATATGGATTGTGAAAACCCTATCTATTTCCACTCCTCTTTCCAGCCGTTTTCCCTGAGAGAAATTCCTGAATGAGAGAGAGAAGTTGCTGGAGCAAGTTCTGGAGGAGGAGATCAGCCAACGCCGCGAAGGAGAAGATGCCGCCAAGTAGAATTACGAGATCCATGGCCGGAAATTGAGGAACCGCTGGAATCGAGGTTAGCTTATTACCCTCTCCCTTGGTGCTAGATCTGTAGATATCTAGGTGAGACGTCGACTCAAAAGAGTCTAGACATGTGAGAAGATGCTTTCTCTATGGTGAGGCCAATCCAGGGCTTATGCTCTTGGTTAGTGGTGTCTTCAACCTCTCTGATCTTCTATGTATGATGGGGGATGGTTTCGTGAAGAGAAAAGGCCTCATGAGGGTGAATAAGGGTGGAGGAAATTCTGGAGGTGATCTGAGAGGATCGACTTGAGAAGGAAGATGAACCGATGCCATTCATTCCGCCTCAAGATGCGTGCTGAATCTGTATTCTGCGCGCAACGATCTTCTAGGCCATTTTCATGAAGGATATGGCCAGATCTGGGCTTTTGACTAAACACGAAAGTTGAAACCCTTGAAAATACCTTTCCAAAGAGTGGCTGCATGACTACAGGCGATGTCTGTAGCAACGGGAAAGTCTGAATTAAAACGATGTTCAATAAATCCTGCATGCAGAAATTGTGTTCTGTACGCAGCGGAACTCAAGGCTGGTTTCTAATAGGATACAGTCAAATCTGGGTTGAGGTCTGAATATAAAAGTTGTAGCCCATGGAAAGACCTTTCCATCGAGGGGTTACACGTCTTCACCGGATTGTTGTAGCTTCAGAAATCTCCGGTCGAAGTTGCTGCCCCGATTTACTCTGCACCTAAATTCTGGGCTTATATAATATGGATTTGGATTCTGTGGAATTAATATTGCAAGTTACTTGGCTTGGATGAACTCTTTTATGATTAATCATTTTAGTTGAATGATTGATGGAGTTTATTAATCAGATTTCATATAATCCAATTGTGAAGCAAGCTTACTTAAACGAATTGACTTGATAGAAATTGATAGATTGTTATTTGTGTGCATCATGTTTATAATATGTCGTTACCATTTGGAAAGATTGATATATCTTTATATGCGCATCATGTTTATATTATATTGTCATCATTTGGAAAGTCATGTAGTGGAATAAATTATGGCGATGAGTATGTTTGACTAATGGAATGAGTTTAGTAGTCCAATATTTAGAGCGTCGTCTCCCTATGGGTAGTATTGTGAAAGGATGTAAGTGCGGTGCTGATCGTCAATTGTTTGGTTTGTGTTGAGATAAGGTATGGATGGATGGTTGGGCTGTGTCCTCGTGCCTTCTTCCAAGGCCCCTTCCATGCCACGGTGGTGTGTAATTTCATGTGGTGTGAGTCGACACGCGGTGTCGTAATCCTGGGTTAAGGATAGTGTGGCAGGTCTACGGGCTCACCGATCGTCACACTGATGGGAGTTGACAGTTAGAATTTGGGCGGTTAGGCTTGGTACTCTGTGTTCATGTCCCGGGGCTCCTTCCGTGCCATGAGAACGGTTGGGCTTGGTCCTCGTGCTTACTTCCGAGGCTCCTTCCGGGTCACACAAGGTCAGTTCAGGGCTTGGTCCTCGGTGCACATCTACCCGAGGCTCCCGCTGGGCCATAATACGCATGGGCTCCGCTGTTGTGTTCTTAGCGTTGAGGCGTACGGAGGCCTAGGTGAAGTAGTGTGGATACCCGCATACTAGTAGAAGTGCTCGTTCTACTGTCACCGCCTGGCCACGACGGCTGATGCCTGAGAGGTTAGCTACCTGCTCGAAAAGTGGGAACTATAGTATGTGTCGACATAGCAATTGCATGTGTGTGATCATGGGTGATTCATTGCATAACATACATAGCATTTCATAGCATTGCACAATAAGATCCTCATCGTATAAGTTTGTATGGGCACTCTTATACGTTGAGTTACCTTTATGTAACCCGATCCTTAACTTATAAGTTTGTATGGGCATACTTATAAGTTAAGTTACTTTCCTGCTGTTACTTATACTTGTTAGTTTGTTATAGCTCTTAAATATTTTCTAGATCATGATACTGTTACTCTTACACTATTGCCACCTGCTTGTACTACTTTTACTTGCATACATATATTACCCTTGTTCCTTCTCTCCGCCCGGTGCCGAGGAGTCGCCGGGGGAGCGGATGTGAAGCCGCTTAGTCGTTTCGACTAACGGTTGCTACGTCTTCCTTTTAGGAGGTCACGCCGCAGGTAGAGCAGCCGCGGACTACGCAGCAGGACAACCAGGTCAGGACGACAGGGCCTGAAGTGATGGTGTCGTCGATACCGTCGGTCACAGATGTGAGTGTTGAGAGGTTTTGATGTTGCCCCTTTTTGGGCAATTTCTATAGTTGTACTCTGATATGTAGAAGCATGTTTTAGCTTCTCTTTTGTTGTATTGATTTGGATATTATTACTTAGTGTGGATTGACTTCTCTTGCTTATATTTTGGTTGGGTTGGCATGTTATATTGATATTGTTGTAGCCGGCGGTATAGGCTTCTTGTGGTACAGGTTAGCCCGTGTGCTAATACTACCACAAGGCGGTTGTTCCGGGCATAAGACTCTCCCTTCGTGCCGTGTTTTGGGATCCAGGAGGGGGGGTCTTACATATGTTTTCCCTTTCTCTTTGAATAAGCAGTCCATCATCATTTTCTTAGACTGTGGGGGTAGCTTCCTTAATGGTCAGCTTGTCCATCATCTGCTCTGTACCTGCAATACTATATGAGGAGGAGCTTGGGTAATGTCCCGGTTTAGAGCTCAGAGGCCCACGACGTAACCGTGCAGCTTGTCTCACCCCGGTGCCCTGCTACAGGACTGTAGTCTGCGGCACCCAAACCCATTTTTGGCCTGTATCTCAACACATTGGGTTTTTGTAAACGCGGGGATTCGAACCCATGCCGCCTTGATAAGGCACCTTCCGCAGTCCTCATCACCAACTGAGCTGCTACATGGTTGGTTTTTGCAAACGCGGGGATTCGAACCCACACTTCCTTGATAAGGCACCTTCCACAGTCCTCATCACCAACTGAGCTGCAGCTCAGTTGGTGATGAGGACTATGGAAGGTGCCTTATCAAGGCGTAGCTTAGTTGGTGATGAGGACTGTGGAAGGTGCCTTATCAAGGCAGCGTGGGTTCAAATCCCCGCATTTGCAAAACCCCTTCGTGTTAAGTAACAGGCCGAAAATGGGTTTCGGTGGCACGGACTGCAGTCCTGTAGCGGGCACTAGGGCGAGACAAGCTGCACGATTACGCCGTGGGCCTCTGAGCTCTAAACCGGGACGTTATATAAAAGTGCACTTTTTATGTTACGGTCCAGGTTTAGAGCTCAGAGGCCCACGACATAACCATGAAGTGTGTCTCGCCCCTATGCCCCCACTATAAAACTGTAGTATGTGCCACCCAAACACATCTCCGGCCTGTTTCTCAGCACGGCTGGTTTTTAAGCATGATAGGTTTCGAACACAACACCTCCTTCACAAGGCACCTTCCACAGTCCTCGTCACCAACTGAGCTGCAGCTCAGTTGGTGACAAGCTCTATTAGAAGAGAGTCTTATCAAGGTTGCGGGTTCAAAACCCTGTGGCAACAACCTTCCATGGTGAGAAATAGTCACAGAGATTTGGTTGGGGTATACGGCCTGCAGGTCTTGCAGATTCCGGCTGTACCACCATGGCGCCTCGCGGAGGGCATGCTGCACTGTTACGCAGTGGGCCTCTGACCCTCAACCTTGGGTTGCTGGTGGGCCGGGCGATGTCGTGGTCCTCCCTGGTCATTACAAAAAAGTGCACTTTTTTTGTAACGACACAAGAGGACCACGACATCACCCGGCCCACCAGCAGCCCAAGGTTTAGAGCTCAGAGGCCCACTGCGTAATAGTGCAGCTTGTCTCGCCCCAAAGCGCTATGGTGGTACAGCTAGAATCTACATGGCCTGCAGGTCATACACCCCAAAGCATCTCGTGCCTGTTTATCGGCCGCACGCATTGTTGCCACGAGGTTTTGAAACCGAGACCTTGATAAGGAGCCATTAATACCACTCCTCATCACCAACTGAGCAGCTCAGTTGGTCATGAGGAGTGGTATTAAAGGATCCTTATCAAGGTCTCGGGTTCAAAACCCCGTGACAACAATGCACGCGGCCAATAAACAGGCACGAGATGCTTTGGAGTGTACGACCTGCAGGCCTTGTAGATTCCAGCTGTACCACCGTAGTGCCTTGGGGCGAGACAAGCTGCCCTATTATGCAGTGGGCCTCTGAGCTCTAAACCTTTGGCTGCTGGTCGGCTGGGCAATGTCGTGGTCCTCTAGGGTCATTACAGCTTGGCAGCTCACAGTTAATTATGTTAGATTCATCAAAAACAACATGCATTTAATCCTCTACAACTTGGGTAGGTAAGTTGTAGATTCAATATATCATACTATGAGTGTTGTACCCAACAAAGATCCCTTCATGGGACTTGACAGCAAACTTAGTTAAATGGACTTTTTCATTATTGAGCATAGAACACTTACAACCAAAGATCTTGAAATAGCACAGGTTTGACTTTCTGCCCTTCAAGATCTCATAGGGAGTCTTCCTGTGGCTATTGGTGATAGAAGCCCTATTAAGGACATACCATGCAGTGTTAACTGCCTCAGCCTAGAAGTATTCTGGGAGGCATGAGTCACTTAATAAGGTTCTACCAGCCTCCATCAGTGTCATATTTTTCCTCTCAGCAATTCCATTTTGCTGGGGTGTTCTAGGAGAGGAAAATTACTAATGAATCCCTTGCTCTTCACAGAACCTTGTCATGCACTCGGATTAAAACTCAGTCCCATGGTCACTTCTGATTTTGACCATAGTGCTGTTGATTTCATTCTGAATTTGCTTGAAAAATGTCTAAAAGACATCAGGGATTTTAGATTTCTTCCTTATAAAGGACACCTAGGCAAATCTGGAAAAGTCATCAACCAACACAAGGGTGTAGACTTTCTAACCTAGACTTTGAATTGGCATACAAACAAACATATCCATATGCAAGAGGTATAAGCACCTCACTGAGTCTTTGGTGCCAATGCTCTTGAAAGAGGTCTTAGTCTGTTTGCCCCTTTGTCATGCATAGCAGATACCCTCCTTATTGCATATAGACTTAGGCCATTCGTAACCAGCTCATTGCTGAATAGCTTGCTTATGGTCTTATAATTTAGATGAGCAAGCCTCTTGTGTCACTGGACACTGGAAGAGGCTTTCTCATCTGCAACTAGACATACAAGTGAGTCTTTGCTAAAGCATAAAAGATCTAAACAGTACACATTTCCACTCCTAGTGCCTGTTAAGTTGACTTCTTGGTCACTTAACCTCCTAATCTGGCACACATCCTTGTGGAATACTATGTCATAGCAAAGATCACAGAGTTTGCTAATGCTTATCAGGTTGTGTTGCAACCCTTCCACATAGAAAACTCTAGTGATAGTGACTGTCATTAGAGATCTTACCATAACCTCTAGTCATCCCGTTTTTTGACACACAAAAGATAACCTTTGGTCCATTCTTTATAGGAACATAATCCTTCAGCATGCTCCTTGTTCTAGTCATGTGCCTGGAACATCCACTTTCCAAGTACCATATAGGGGTATGGGCACTTGGACTAATCTGGAAATCACAAATCAGTTAACCTTAGTACCCGAATTTTTATTGGATCCTTGGTGCATATTAGGCTGAAAATATTTCTTCCTGCATGCAACTTTTCTGAGAGGCAAGTTACTATTGGCTCTTGGCACACTATGGTTATGCCAGAAATCAACAGCAAAGTGACCTACATTGCCACAGTACCAACACTAATGGATGTTGTACCTTCTTTTTTGAGCAGGTCTACTGGTTGTGTTAACAGCTGCTCTTGGCCTTGAAGGGGTTGCAGCATTTCTGTTCTTTAGTTTCCCAACCGTAGTCTGACAAGTAGTGGGTTTGGCAGCAGAAGTGCTTGGGATATCTTGAGCCATTCTAGCAGTAGCTTTCTTTTTAGAAAGCATACTCTGGATGTCCTCAGAGATGCCCAGGTCTGGTCTACTGACAACCTTGCCATTTATCTTAGACTGGGCTGGTGGAACGAAGAACAGTCAGTAGCTTTGCCCTTGACCGAGGGGGCTATTGCACCAAACACAAATGGTCCAGGATGGTCCTTTTGTATTTTCTCATAGGTACTTGCACCTTTGCTACAACTGCCACCAAATTGTGGAACATATTTTTTCACACAAGATGGTCTAACATGATTTCAGTGACCATAAATACTCTAATAGTGATGGCGGTTAGAAGGAAATTGCACTCTATTAAACTTAATAAGAGGCTTAGAGGCTAGTGGCTCCACTGATGCTTTGCCCTTTCCCTTGTGATTAGCAGCTCTTGTTCTTCCCTTGAATCCCAACCCTTTCTTTACCTTTTGGGAGGAGAATGAGTCTATCAAGGGCAACAATGTGCTAGGCTTGGAGTAGCTAGCCACTAGTTCCCGCTTTTTTTAGAGCTTTCCTTCAAGATTCCTGATATGGTTATTCTTGAAGGTTATGGTGCTCATCTGAAGGATTGTTTCATTCTTCAGTTTGCTAACTTCTTAAATCTCCAGTTCTAGCAATTTTGCTGATTCTGAAGCAGCAAGCTTTAAAGAAACAATTTCTTGAGCCTGCTATTTGGAATGGTGCGTACCTTTCTTTAGAGCCTGCATAAGTGCAACCTAATTATCAATTAATTGATTGATGTCTCCCTGAGATTCTGAGCCATCATCACCACTTGATGAAGAGGCACAAGAATCTGGAATAGATTCATAATCTAAACAAGAAGACCTAGTAGTGGAAACTACCTTGCTTGGATCAGGCTGATCCTGGCTGAGTTCTTCATATGATCTAGACATTAGCCCAAGGAAGTAGCTATCTTATTCATAATCCACCTCTGAATCACCATTAGATTGTGATAAAGGGGCCCTGTCTTCAATCCTGACAGTAGGATGAACCTTTTCAGCTTCATCTTCTAAAGAAGCCAGCCTTTTGATGCAGTCTGCTTCAACAACTCCTTCTTTAGTAGAGTACAGCCCATTGTAGGCTTCTTCTTCTTCTTCTTCTGACTTTGATGAGGAGGAGTCAGTCCAGCTTCTTTGCTTATTGGCAATAAGGGATTTCTCCTTCTTGCCTTTTTGCTCGTGGTCCTTTTTCTCACTGTGTGCCTTTCTTTTAACTGGGCAATCGGCTATCACATGCCCCAATTTTCTTCAATGATAACAAGTCATGTTTACTAGTTTTCGAACTATACTTGTCCTCCTTAGAGAAATTTCTCCTGCCCTTGTAGTATTCATCCTTGGGATGAGAGGAGGAGGATGGTCTTCCTCTCTAGTACTTCTTCTTCAAGAACTTCTAGAATTGCCTGGTGAAGGCATCAAAATCTTTATCAGACCATCGGCAGTCTGATTTGCTTTTCTCTGATCTTTTAGAATTAGATTCAGCTTCTCTCCTCGGTGGAGAGGGAGACATCCTTCTACTTTTGCTGGAGCCTTCAGCTTTGAAAGCTATAGTCTTGTCTTTTGCCTGAGACTTGTTCTTGTTCTCCTCTTCTTTGCTTGCAGCCAGCTGCATCTCATATGACTGCAGCTTCCCAAAGAGGGTGTGAGGAACTGTCTCACCCAGCTTTGCCACTTCTATTATGGCCCAGATTTTTGTGTCCCGCTCCCTAGAGAGGGATCTAAGGAAATTGTCATTCAGTTCATAGTGACTAAATACTCTTCCATAAGTCTTCAGCTCATTTACAATCCTAAAGAACTTTTCATAACATATGGTTATGTTGTCCCCTTGGATTGCCTAAATGCCTCATACTCTTGGTTAAGCATGGACTTCCTATCATCTCTAACCTCACCTGTCCCCTACATGGAGATCACAAGTGTTTCCCATATTTCCTTTACAGTTGAGCAATGGATCAGGTTATGAAGAGTAGTATCATCAACAACACTCATAATTATATTCTTTACTCTCTTATTTATTGAGTCCAAGGCCAACTCATCCTTGGTCATCTCATCATATATCTTGGGGGTCTTGACATTAGCATCCAGTGCTGACACCTTCATTGGGATGTAAGGTCCCTCTTCAACTGTAATATACATTTGAGGGTCAGTAACTTCCATGAACTGCCTCACCCTTGCTTTCTAGATGCCAATATCTTCCTTCCTACAAATTGGAAGTCTCATAGCACTCAGCCCCCTATTGGTCATTCCTAAACCCATGGAGATAGATTTCTAGCTATCCTTGGATATCTACTCAGACTATTAAGCCTTTAAAGAGTAACCTCCCTCTGATACCACTTGAAAGTCTTGTTTTCAAGGCTAGCTAAACACCTGAAGGGGGTGAATAGGTTTTTGTCTGTAATTATGTTTTCTTTTCTTATTATCAGATTTCCGTGCCTGGTGATTAGGTTATTCATCAGCTTTCAAGAACGATCACAGATGATACATAAATTTTATAGTAGTTCCCCAATCTTGGGTACATCTACTATGCCTCTACAACTATCTAACAGTGTGTTAGATTCACATATCTCTCCAGAACACAGCTCCTCAAGGGCTTACATCACAGATCCTACAGGACCACACATGTCACACAAACATACAATTTAGGCAATAAGCCAAACCCAGGTCACCAAGACCTTTCACCCTGCACAAAGCCGAACACAGGTCACAAGGACCTCAACCTTTCTAATACAGGCTTACAACTACATACTAACAAAGAATCTTTACAAAAGAATGAGAAGGTAAAATGATTTGACACCAAAGCAAGATCTTTGTGTAAACTTCTTCCTGGACTGAGTAGATATCAGTCCAAGCTATTACTGTTGAAGACAATGGATTTGGCAGTTGAATCTTCCTTCAAACAACTTTCTTTTTCTCTACATAACTTGTAGATCTGCTTCCTTAGAATCTCTTCTAGACCTGCTGTTGCAAATGGTGATTAGTTCAGCTATCTCTTCCCTCAACATGGTTCTCTGCGCAGAACAACTTCTTCAGGCTCGCCGAAAATGGTGAGGAAGAAGATGAATTTCGACACCACTTATGTTTTCAGAAAACCTAGACAAGGATCGATTGATTTCTTTGGCTGATTTGCTTCATTTTATTCTCTGAAGGCCAATTGAGCAGTGGGTCCCACCACCAGGATTGATGGCTGAGATTGAGCCATTCAACGAATGCTTTCCATTTAATCTTGATTCAACGACTCTTTGCTCTGTGTGGCCCCAGCACTTAGTGGTGAAAATATTCCTTGGAAAGTGCAGAAGATGATAACAGCTAGTGTCAACATCTCTGGAAGAATTTCCACAATATTTAAATTTTAGTTGACTTTTTTACTTTGCTGACGTCAGCATGACTCAACATCTGTGGACTTGGACAAAATTCAATCATTAAAATCAAAGGCATTGAGTGAGTAGGTATCATTCAACGCCACACCACTTAGACAAAATTCTGCCTGTCTAGGTATTGAGCTCGACGCATGCTGAGCTCCGTTCAACGAACAGCAAGCTCAGCTCGACGAAAGCATAAATTCAGTTCGACGAACTTTAGACTTAGTTCGACGAACTTCATGCTCAGTTCGATGAAAGCTGAGCTCAGTTCGACGAAGTTGAGCTCGACGAAAGCCAAGCTAACCATGCATTTGTACTTAGCCAATTTTCTACGTCAAGGTGTTGAGAGCGTTGAGAGCGCTGAGTGAGCTTGCCTCACTCAACGCTATTTGCCTTAGCAAATATTTTAGTGTATTGGCATTGAGAGAGTAATCTCCACTCAACGCCAAACTACTTAACATAATTTTTCTGTTTTCTGGCTTTGAGTGAGTATGCTACACTCAACGCCTGTGGACTTAGTGAAAATTTTTCCCAACTTTTCTGTGGAGTTGACTGGCACAGCAACACTCAACGCTAAAAGCTGTATGGCATTGAGTGAGTAGAACACACTCAATGCTTGTGGACTTAGCCACATTTTCAGCCAATTTCTCAAGGCTTAGATTGACTCAGCCTGACTCATAGCCTTTTTGTTGTATGGCATTGACTGAGTAGACTACACTCAACGCTTTTGTGCATAGCTAGATTTTTGGCCCTTTCAGTTAGGCTGAGATAGACTCAACGCTATATGTTATATGGTGTTGTGTGAGTTGTCCTCACTCAATGCCTATGGACTTAGACAAATTTCTACTAGACAATATTGAATCCATACCTCTGGCGTTAAGTGAGCTTGCTCCACTAAACGCCTGTGGTCTTAGTCGATTTTTTGTTATATCCAGCAACCACAGATTGTGTCCACATGTCCAATCAAAGTGATATGGACTAACCTGCACTCAATACCTCAAATGCACATCAAATACAGTTGATGTGTGTGACATCGATCTATTTAACTTCTCACAAATCAGGCACATTGGGAACAATGGACCCAACAGACTTCTCATCATCGCTCTGTGTCACCTTTGATGGTTCGTTCCACCTCCTGATTTCTTCAGCACCTTTCTTTAGGAATTTATTAAACTTTCACTGTCTCTTGGGATTCTTTATGAACCTTTTGAACTCTCGGACATAGAGGCTTTCTTCATCGTCATCCTCAGATTCTTCAGCAGCCTTTATCTCCCTCACATCCTTCAGTGCCAACCCCTTCTTCTATATCTCACTTGGAAATTCCTCAGCTCGTATATTTAATTCAAGCTCATATGTCTTCATGTTTCCAATAAGACTCTCTATCTCCAGCGTGCTGATATCACGTGATTCAGCAACAACAGTCACCTTCAGGTTCAATAAATGTGATTATCTTCTAAAAATATGAACAAATTCCATAATATTGAGAAATTAAGTCTAGGGTTAGCCACTAATTACGGAACAATCTTGGGTTAGCCTCATGTTCCTGTTAAGGGCCAGTGCTGTAATTGTAGTTGGAATTTTTTAACGTGTATTTGCATATAGTCACGAAGCTCAAGAGACGAAAATAATTAAAGCATGAGGCCAAAGCACGATAATTAGCAAAGAGAGCAAATTGGCAGATCAGGTATTATCGATACAATGCTTCTTATGTGGATTCATACTGATGCAATTGTTGTACAATGCTTCTTTCATTGGTAATTTTTTCTAAGTGTATATTAACAATGTAAACTTATGGGTAAGTTATGGTAATTTACAGTTGCGGGCTATATCTTTCTTATATTATATCAAGAATTATTTGAAAAAATTCATAGCAGAATTATTTGGGCTTAACTTTTTCATTCTTCCTCATTGTTTCTCATGATGCAAAAATTTTAATTATAATCTATGTCCACTAGCTAATTGAAGCAAAACAAGATTTGTTTCATTAAAAAGCAATAGCAACAAAATAATGATGATTGGGTCGTTAATTAGTGTCCTTTAATTAAGCACTCCCGTCGAATGTCGCCGCCCCCGAATAATGTCGTCGCCCCCGAACAATGTCGTCGCCCCCGAACATTGTCGCCGCCTCCGAACAATGTCGCCGCCCCCGAACAATGTCGCCGTCCCCGAACATTGTCGTCGCCGCCGAACAATGTCGTCGTCCCCGAACATTGTCGCTGTCCCCGAACATTGTCGCCGCCAACGAACAATGTCGCCGCCAACAAACAATGTCGACGCCCACGGACAATGTCGACGCCCGCGGACAATGTCCCCGCCCACGAACAATATCGCCACCCACGACCAATGTTGTCGCCCCACGACCAATATCGCTGTCTACGACACATGTTGCCGCCTATCACCAATGTCGTTGTCAATCGGGCGAAGCCCCCAGCGCCGCATCGAGAACGGGCGAAGCCCATTCGAAGATGCTAGTATATATATATATATATATATATATATATATATATATATATATATATATATATATATATATATATATATATATATATATATATATATATATATATATATATATATATATATATATACGAGCATCTTCGCACGGGCTACGCCCGTGCTCGATGCTTTCGGACGGCCTTCGGTCGCATCAAGGCGGGCTTTGCCCGCCTGGCGGGCTTCGCCCGTGCATGATGTTCTGGGCGGCCTTAGGCTGCATAGAAGTGGCCTTAGGCTACCCTCCACTCAAAATTAATATATATAAATTATTTGTATAATTATGTTGTGTTTGTCGAGCTGAGCTCGATGTTTCGTCGAGCTGAGCTAGACGCTAATCGAGCTGAGCTCGACGCTCCTATTAAGGCGCGACAATAACTTGCTGGTGACAGCGAGCTATGGCCGCATTCGTGTCGCAAGCCCCCGGCATGCACTCAACGCCCCTATGCTGGGGTGTTGAGTGCACTCAAAGCTCCTGATCTGGGGCGTTGAGTGCAGTCAATGCCCTTAATCTGGAGCTTTGAGCTCCTGATCTGGGGCGTTGAGTGCCCCCGTGGGCGAAGATTGACCGTAGCTGCAGGCCGGAGCTGTTGTTTTCCGTCGCCGTGGGGACTGTTGTAGTAGTCTTGAAGAATGGAAGTAATTTTCCATCGGAGAAGCCCCCGATGGGTAAAAGAACCAATATGGCATTGACGGGGGTGGGGCTGGTTGTGAGATGGTGGGAAGTTTATTGCGTCATTTTGTTCACGATTGATCGGACAATGGAGATTAAGTAATGGTAAGTTATCCATAGTATAGATAATAATTAGTATATATATATATATAGAGATAAGAGATGGACATATACATTTTTTTGAATTATATTTAAATGTTAGGCAGGAAATTTATTTAAAAAATTTAATAACGTGGATAAAAAATCGAGCAAGCCAACGTCCTGCCTATGCCGTTCTTAGCATATGGAAAACAAAATCCCATTTCTCTAATAATTCAATAAAAATATATTTAAAAAGTAAACAGGATGAGTTTGAACTTTGAAAGAACTCATTCAATTTAGTAAATACTACTTTATATATTTGTCCAAATTGCAACAATTTTGACAAATAACATTGGTTTCGTGGACACGCCCCTGTATTTATATTTAGACAATTGCACGCTGCTGCTGGCTCCATGATTCCCGTAAACTGTGTCTTCTTCCCCAAAGCTCTAATACACCCATCCCTCTCCCTCTCTCTCCTCTCTCTCTCTCTCATCAAATTCATCGTCCCATTTCTTTGATTCTCACTTGGCCATGGCGACGGAAGGAATTTTGTTGGAGAGTCCTCCTAGACTTTCCTTCTCCGAGAATGTTAATTTGGCCGCCAAATTAATCAGCGATGGCTGGGAGCGAAATGATGGTTTCCGGCTGGTAGAGGCGGCGAGGTCGATCGATTTCAACTTTAGCGTGATCTTTCAGAGCTCCAACAGCACTGACTCTTCCGCAACATCTGATATACTCTAGAGGGGGGTGAATAGAGTATATGGTGCTTTTTAAAACACAAAAAAAAAACTTTGTGAAGCTTTACAACACTTGTTGTAATGAGTGTAAGCAGGGAAGCAGAAATAAAACTAATCACAACACTAAGCTATGCAGAAACTAAGCACAAGAAAATCTAGGCCAGAAACAAAAAGAAAACATGCAAAACCAGATGACATAAGGAATTATAGTGGTTCCCCAACTTGGGTACATCCACTCTTCTACCACCCTAGGTAGGAATCCACTGCAGGATGAGTTGATCAGGTGTCCTGGGCACCAATGAGCTTTTGATAAGGTGCTCAAAAACCAAAACAGATTTTTTGATCAGGTGTCTTGCCACCAATGAGCTTTTGACAAGGTGCTCAAAAACCAGATTCAAACTTTTGAAGGGAGTTTGAACAACCCTTTACAGAGTGGGGGTGAGAGAGTTATGGCAGTCTTCTCTTTTCTCAAACAACTGAGAAGACTAAGTGGATTGATTTCAAAGCTCCCTCTGAGTCCTTGATCTTCAGGAAGATGAGCTTTGCTGAGGGTGATAGGCCTTCAAAGATAGATCTCCAGCAAAAGATGATTTCAGCAAGCTGAAATGTTGAGTGTCTGGAGTCTTGAAATGATGTTGGCCTTGAATACTTTAAGAGCTGAAGAGATCTGAAGATTTTTGAAAGCTTGATCTCTCTGATGAGTGTTCTTCAGAATTCTTGTTGACAGAATATTTTCAAAGAGTCTCTGTATATTGAGTTGTGTCTTGTTCTTGTCAAAATTCTTTTTGTTCTTGTCTATTCTCTATCTGATTCAAAAACATTCTCTCTTTTATTCTCTGTGACTGAATAGGATATTACTCTGTCAAAAGATAGCTGTTGGTCTGCATTAATTACAGCCTTAATTGCATAATTTCTTCTAAAGGAAAGTCCACTGATTTGTTCCTTGAAAAATCCCTTGAAACTTGCTCCAGAAGTAAATGAAAACGGCTGGCAGATCTTCTGAATTAAATGCAGAATAACTTCTATCTGATTTGAATTTGAATTCTGAAAGATAACTGAAATCGTCGAACTGAGCTCTGCTATCGTCGAGCTGAGCTCAGCGAACTGGAAAATGCAAGCAGCAAAGAAATCGTCGATCTGAGCTCAAAGATCGTCGAACTGAGCTCAGAGATAAGGATCCAGTGTAGAGTCAAAATCGTCGACCTGAGCTCAGCGATCGTCGAATGGAGTTCGACGATATTGAGAAGTTGAGCTCAGCGATCGTCGAATGGAGCTCGACGATCTGACGAAGTTGAGCTAGACGATCGTCGACCGGAGTTCGACGAAACGTCGTGCTGAGCTCGACGATTGGACTTAGTCTCCAGAAAAACTTTGGTCTTCAGGGCAGCTTCCAAACCTAGACTCCTGATCCCTTAGACTCAATTCTAATTGACCTATTAAGCTATACAGAAGGTCAAACACAGATTCCTAGAGACATAGTGATCCTGACCCAAATTAGTAATAGGGTGTTCCAACAATCTCCCCCTATTTGGGTTAGGAAAACTATTTACAGACTTTGGAAAATCAAACAACATCATACAATCAGAAAAACACAAAAACAACAGTAGCTAGACATTACAGAACCATCACAGAGATATATATATATGTCATCGAGATATCAGTCAGAAAAACCAAGAATTGTCACCTTACAGAGTTACTCTTTCTCTTTGCCTTTTACCAACTTGATTTCTCTGTTAGGATTTAAAGCTTCTTGTTTGGATCTGGTATCATCAGCTGCTCCCAAATATGTTTGCTTTGATGTCCTGGGAACCACTGCAGCTGGATGCAACTCCATGTACCTGTCTGCATCAAAAAATTTACTAGAGGCATATCTTTCTAGTTCTTTCTGTCTTTGTTCTGACATTGTAGATATATTGGAGGTGTCTAAGCCTTGCTCTCTGGCTTTCTTTATTTGATCTAATGCAGCCAACTCTTTCATTCTAGCAGTCCAAGCAACAGGATTCTTCTCAGGGTCCTCAAATGGAACAGGTGGCTCATACCTGTTGGAAGAAGTATCTTGAGGAGTCCTGGCAGTCACAGTTTCTTTGAGCTTATAGGGGAATGGACCTGAAGATGTATCAGAAGGAACATGTCCTCCCCTAGAATAAGGGTGCTGCCTGGAATGCCCTTTGGAGTAAACCTGAGTCTCTCTTTGATTTCCCCTATATCCTCCCCTTCTAGAGTAAGAGCCCCTAGACTGGCTTTCCCTTTGATATGTTCTAGCATGAGGTTGGTAGGGAGCCTGGCTTCTAGCTGGGCCTGAACTTGCAGAGCTGCCACCTGCACCTGCATCAGGTGGAGGTGGTGGAGGAGGATGAGGGTGCTTGGACTGGGTGGAACCTTTCTCATACTTCCTTTTCTTCTTCATAGCCTTTAGCTGATTCTTAGAGAACTGCATCCAATGCTCAGTAATTGGGCAGTTGTGCAGAATATAGTAAGGAACATCATTATCATCTCTAACTTTGGCAGGTGGAACCCTCTTCATTGCCTTACTTCTTGCCTTCCTTTTCCTTGCAATGGTGGCAGAAGAATCATCAGAAGCAGTGTTGTAGTCATCAGATTCAGAGCTTTGAGCATCATATAAAGCATCAATCCTTTTCATCAGATCTTCTTTCAGTTGAACAGCAGCAGATGGGGCAGAAGCAGAAGCAGAAGGAGCAACAGAGACAGATATAGCAGTAGATATAACAACAGATACTGGAGCAGCAGTAGAAGCAATACTGGTTATTTCAGGAATTATGGCAGTAGCAGGTTCAGAAACAACAACAACATCTACAGCAGGCTCAAAAACAACAGCCTCTGTCATCAGAGAATCCTGGGAAATGGGCTCATCAGACACAATTTAATTTTCAGCAGCAGTTGGAACATTGTCTTCAGCAGCAGCAAGAACAATTTCAGAAGCAGATTCAGCCTTTTCTTTATCAGCAGCAGCAGCAGTCATCACTGAGAGTACAAAGGATGAAAGAATGTTGGGGTCACAGCCAGAGAAGGGCACCATTGCCTTAGACAGATCTTCTGAGGGCTGGACAGCAATGGCTTCTGGAAGGTAGCTGTAATATGCAGTATCAAATGCAGATAGCAAAGACCTTAGGTCTATTGCTAAGACTGGAGTAGGCACAGCAACTGGAGCAGAAGATACAAGCACAGCAGGAGCAGAGGCAGCAGCAACAGTAGCATGAAGGCTGGCTTCATAGGGCATCTCCCCCTGCCTGGATGCAGATACCTCTGTATCAAGGCACACTGCTGGTGGGGCTGCTTGAGGGAGGAGAGAAGAAAGCCTGGTAGAGAGGGTTGCCACTGACAAGTGTAGAGGAGCCAAAGAGGTCTCCAAGAGAAGGGAGAGCCTGGGGGCAATGAGCTCATACAACTTGTCAGCAAGGGCTGAAAGATCTACTTGCTCAAGAAGAGGAGCAGAGGTAGAGGGTACAGGGATGGCTGAAGAAGCTGGAGGAGGAGGGCTGAATGGTGGAATGAATGGCTCAGGAGAGGGGATTGTGGAGATGGAGGAGAAAGGGAGGGATATGGAGGGAGTGAAAGTGGGTTGGTCAAGGATGTGGTGGAGGAGATCTTGGAAAGATGTTGAGGTGGAGGGTAATTCTTGAGGAGAAGAGGGGGAATCATCCATGTAAGATCATCCAGAAGTGTGAAGGATGGTATGGATGGGGATGAGGTGACATCTGGAGGTGGATATGAGAATAATGGGTGGAAGTGGTCAACTGGAGATGATGAAGTGGTTGCTGGAGATGGAATAGAGGTTGGAGATGGGCTGGAGATTGTAATGGGAGATGAGGCTGGAATGGTGGATGGAGCTGGAGGTAGGATTGAACTTGGAGGAGGAGGAGAAGCAGCACTAGCAGCAGGCAGGTCTTCTGCAGGTGCAGAGACCTGGGGGGGAGTGACTCTTTGAGTCCTGGTGCCTGAAGGGGCAGTTGAAGAGGGCCTGCTGGGCTTGCTAATCTGCCTGTCCCATTTCCCAAATAGGGCACAGGTGAGTCTCTTGGAGGCATTGATGTGCACTCCAGAGGAGACTAACAGAGCAGGGCACTTTGCCTGAAGGAAGACTCCAAGAATTCTTCCAAAATTTACAAAGTTTTTGTTAATCTTTTTCTTTATCAGGTCAAAGAAGACCTCTCCCTAGTTCAAGCTTTTACTATCTACCAGAGCTCCCATGAGGCAGAGCTGATGTCTGGAGATGGTGTCATGTGCAGAATGTTTTGCCAACAGGACCTTGCCTACAACATTTGCCAGAAATCTGTATTCAACTGACAGGTTCCTCTTAAACAACTTGCTAGGGTTTCCCTCAGGATGACCCATCCTGGCAAGTATATCAGAAAATTCTTCTCCAGAAAGTTCAGCAGAGTCTTCACCATTTCTTAAACCAAAAACTTCTGTTAAGACTGTTGGGGTCAGAGGTACCTGGGTGCCAGCAATAGATCCAACTATGGTGTTGTTGTCAAGGTTGTGTGCAGTATACACCCATTCTTTGATTTCATCTGAGGCAAGTTTGATTCTTGTGGTCATGAGGGCAGATAAATGCTGATCTTTGAATAAACTCAGGATGTCCTGGAAGACTTGATCAGTGGTGTTGAAGGAGTCCAAATCAATGTCAAACCCTGCATCAAACTTCATGGCGGCGAGGACAGCAACTGAGACGGCCATGGTACCTACAAAAACTTAACAAACAAACCGAACAAGCGTAGAACTGTTTGGAGGGAAGAAACTTTTTTGCAGAGAAATTGAAAGCGCAAGAGAGAACGACGGCGAAAAAAGAGTTTTATATTAGGGTTCGACGCATAAATGGAAAGATCGTTGAACTCAGTTCGACGATCGTTGACCAGAAGAGATAGTTCATACTATCTGAGGAGCGTTGAACTCAGTTCGACGATCCTGGAAATCGTCGAACTCCGTTCGACGATCTTTGGGGAAATCATCGAGCGCAGTTCAGAGATCAGAAAATTCTAGACACTAAGGAAAATCAGAATTTTTGCCTAGTCTTGGTCAATTTTTAGCTTTCAAAATCTTGGATATTATTTGAGACTTCCTCCATCTAACATTCCTAACTGATTTAGGAAGAAGGTGTGTTTCTTTTCATCCAAGGGCTTGGTGAAAATATCTCCCTTTGTAAATCAGTTGGGATATAATGCAGTTCAATTTTATTCTTTTCAACATTGTCCCTTAAGAAGTGATGCCTAATCTCTATGTGTTTTGTCCTACTATGGAGGACTGGATTTTGAGCTATGGAAATAGCACTTGTATTGTCACAAAATATTTTTGACTTCTCTAAGTTGTAACCATAGTCTAGGAGTTGATTTTGAATCCACAATATTTGTGAACAACAACTACCTGCAGCCATATATTCAGCTTCAGCAGTTGAAGTTGACACAGATGTTTGTTTCTTGCAAAACCAAGAGACAAGTCTATCACCAAGGAACTGACAAGTTCCACTGGTGCTTTTCCTATCAATTCTGCATCCAGCATAATCAGCATCAGAGAATCCAGTTAACTCAAATGCTGAATCTTTTGGATACCAGAGACCTAGATTTGGACAACTTTTAACATACCTAAGAATCCTCTTTACTAATGTGAGGTGTGACTCTCTAGGGCTAACTTGGAATCTAGCACATATACATGTAGCAAACATTATATCTGGTCTACTAGCTGTAAGATACAACAGAGAGCCAATCATTGCTCTATATGTTGTCTGATCAACTGGTTTCCCATGTTCATCAGCATCCAATACAGCATTGGTAGGCATGAGTGTTTTCATACAAGATGCCTCAGACATGCCAAATTTCTTAACCAGCTCATTAGCATATTTGGTTTGAGAAATAAGGATGTCTTCAGCATGTTGTTTGACTTGCAATCCTAGGAAGAAGGATAGCTCACCCATGCTACTCATCTCAAATTTAGAATGCATTAGGTTAGAAAACCTTCTGCACAATTTTGAGTCAGTAGAACCAAAAATGATATCGTCTACATAAATTTGTACTAGTAGGGTATGGGACTTATGGGTTCTAATAAAAAGAGTTTGGTCTACTCTACCCCTTATAAAACCATTTTCCAAGAGAAAGCATGCTAGGGTCTCATACCATGCTCTAGGAGCTTGCTTGAGACCATATAATGCTTTATGTAGTTTAAAAACATAATCAGGGTAAGTTGGAGAGATAAAACCTGGAGGTTGTCTGACATAGACTTCCTCTTTGATGTCTCCATTCAAGAAGGCACTCTTGACCTCCATCTGATAAACCTTGAAGCCTTTGTGAGCTGCATAAGCTAGAAAAATTCTGATGGCTTCCAATCTTGCAACAGGTGCAAAAGTCTGGTCGTAGTCAATTCCTTCTTCTTGAGAATATCCCTGGGCAACTAGCCTTGCCTTGTTCCTTATTATTACTCCTTGATCATCCAGTTTATTTCTGAATACCCATTTTGTTCCAACAATGGAATGATCCTTTGTCTTTGGCACTAGTTCCCATACTTTGTTCCTCTCAAATTGATGCAACTCCTCTTGCATGGCAATGATCCAGTGTGGATCTTGCTCTGCATCTTGAATGGACTGAGGTTCAATTTGAGAAAGGAAGCAGGTGTGCAACAGGTTTTGGTTGACCTGATTTCTGGTTTGCACACCAGCTGAGATTTCTCCAATTATTTGTGAAATTGGATGGTCTCTTGATGTTACTAAATCAACAGGGGGTGTTGATTGTTCACCAACCTGTGTTGTTGTTTCCTCTTGTGGTACAACAACTGGCTCTTCAAGTTGAGCTTCAATATGTTGAGCATTCCCTTCATCTTCACTGCTTTCATTCTCTTGAGCAACCTGTAACTTGTTCATATCTTCAACTAGAGAGTGTTCCTGCAAAGGTTCTATGGTAGAAGAAATCTTCTCCTTGAAAGACATGTTAGTTTCATCAAAAGAAACATGAACAGATTCCTCAATTTTCAATGATGATTTATTATAGACCCTATAGGCCTTGCTGATCATAGAGTATCCCAGAAACACTCCTTCATCAGCTTTGGCTTGAAATTTTGCTAAGTGTTTCTTATCATTATTGTGAATGTAGCAAATGCAACCAAAAATTCTGAAATAGTCAACTTTAGGTTTCTTCCCTTTGAGTAATTCATAGGGAGTCTTTCCCTTCAGTTTATGTATCAGACTTCTGTTCAGCACATAGTTGGAGGTGTTCACTGCCTCTGCCCAGAAGGATAGAGGTAGATGAGCATCTGACAACAATGTAGTGGCAGATTCAATAAGGGTTCTATTTTTCCTTTCAGCTACCCCATTTTGTTGAGGAGTTCTAGGAGCTGAGAAAGTATGCCTGATCCCTTCACTCTGACAGAACTCTTGCATAAGAAGAGAATCAAACTCTGTCCCATGATCACTTCTGATCAGGGCAATGTGAGTATTGAACTCAATCTTTATACATTTGAGAAACTCTGTCAGACACTTAAAGTTATCAGACTTCTTCCTTAGAAAGAACACCCAAGTGAATCTAGAGAAGTCATCTACAATCACCAAAGTGTAGGATTTCCCTCCTAGGCTTTGTACTGTGATGGGTCCAAATAGATCCATGTGTAACAGATACAATATCCTAGGTGAATCACTCTTATTAAGTGACTTGAAACTGTTTTTAGTTTGCTTGCCTAATTGACAAGCCTTGCATAGTCCTTCCTTCTTGTAGGGGCCAGAAGGTAGTCCTCTAACAAGGTTGTCCTTGGAGAGCCTAGCAATAGTTCTAAGGTTTAGGTGTCCTAGTCTCTTATGCGATAAAACATTTGGTCTACAAACTGAATTGAATAAACATATATCTATAGTAGTTGAAAGAAAATCTACTAGGTAGATGTTACCTTTCCTTTTACCTGTCAACACAGTTGTGTTGTCCTCTGACTTGATTTTGCATAAGGTTTTGCTGAAGGTCACCTGGTAGCCTTCATCACATAGCTGACTGATGCTGATTAGGTTGTGCTTCAGTCCTTCCACATATGCTACTTTCTTGAAGGTTACAGAACCAATCTGGACTGCTCCATAACCTTTAGTTTGTCCAAAGTTGGAGTCACCAAAGATAACCTTGGGTCCAAGCTTGGCTTTAAAGGAATTGAGGTTGTCCTTGTTCCCTGTCATGTGCTTAGAGCACCTACTATCCAAATACCATTGCTGGTTAGATGTTGGATAGGTCTTCACCTGCACATAAAGCAATTCACTTATTTTTGACCCAGTTTACCTTGGGCCTAGGTTGATAACCTTTAAATTCAGAAATGAAGGATATCCCTGGCTGACTCTTATATCCTTCAGGATGATATCTCCTTGGAGGTATAATCCATTCAGTATAAGGGTTGAAGGTTTGGGATGAAAAACCCTTAGGATTTAATTTTGACTTGCCTTTGAAAGAATTTCCAGAGCTCTGACCTCTGTTCGACGATCTTGGAGCTGCGTTCGACGATCGTGGGTCCGATCGTCGAGCTCCGTTCGATGGTCGACTATGGCTGAGGTCAGGTATTTGAGATCGTCGAGCTGCGTTCGACGACTTTGGCTGAGATCGTCGATCAGCGTTCGACGATTTGTCCTGAGATCGTCGAGCTGCGTTCGACGATCGTCGATCTTCATTCGGCGATCGTCGATCTCCGTTCGACGATTTGTGCTGGACTTTAGTTTTCTGAGGCAGATCAGAATTTTTCCTGGCAACCTCTACAACTCCCTTTCCCTTGTCAGAAATGAACTTGATAGGGGTTGTTAGAACAATAGGTTGGCTGGATGAGGCACCCAAGCCCAGTGTACTGTTGAATCTTGAGTTCACTGTGCTTGTGATGTCCATCAGCTTGATGCTTCTCCCATTGAGAGATTCTTCAAGCTTCTTGGCCTCAGAGAGCTCACTCTTCAGTGAAGCTATCTGTTCCCTATAGTTCTCCAACTCCTGAGAAAGTTTGAGGTTTTCTGATTTTAAAACATTTTGTTCAGATAATTGATTTCTGAGAGAGATGATCTCTTTCTCAGACTTTAGCAGGTCTAAACATAGTGCTTTAAATTCAAATTTAAAATCTTCTGAAGTAAAATCAAAAGAGCTGATTACCTGATCTTCTTCAGGTTGAGTCTCTGAGTCTGACTCTGACTCCTCTTCCTCTGAGTTGTGTTGTGAGGCATTGATTGCCATCATGCAGAACTCCTTTTCCTCTGCATCATCCTCACCATCACTTGAGCTGGAAGAGGCTTCTGACTCCTCTTCAGTCTCACTCCAGGATTCAGCAACAAATCCTTTCCTTGTGTGCTTATTTCTGCTGGAGGAACGTTTGCTACTTCCATTCCTTTTGGAGTCCTTCTCCTTTCTTATTTCTTTTCTGTCCCTTCTGTCCTTGTTCTTGTTCTCTAGACAGTCAGGAACCATATGCCATGGTTTCCTGCAACCAAAGCAAATGATGTCTTTGCTATTGCCAATGGACTTGCCATACCTTGGCTTATCCTGCTCCTTGTATGATCTTCTTCTGAAGTCCTTTCTGGCCATCTTATAGAATCTTTTGGCCAACAAGCTGAGAAGTTCATCATTAGTTGTTCCTTTTTCTTCAGGTAGATCCTCAGTTGCCTTGAATGCTATAGTCTTCTCCTTTCTTGTGGCTGGTGAAGCAGCCTTCTGTTCTTCTTCTCTGTTCTTGATGAGTAGCTCATAAGATTTGAGCTTACCCAACAAGGCTTCAGTGGTGATCTCATTCAGACTTCTGGCATCTTTAATTGGCCAGATTCTTGAATCCCAAGTGCTGGGGAAGCACATTAGGATCTTATCATTAAGTTCTGTCAGTGAGATCTCTTTGTCTAATGTCCTCAGTTCACTGACAATTAGACTCAGTCTGTTGTACATGTCTCCCACTGACTCAGTTTCTCCCTTCTTGAAGTTCTCATATTGGGAGATGAGATGGGATCTTCTGTCCTTTCTCTCATCAGCTGAGCCAGAGACAATTTCTGAGAGCTTGTCCCAAATTTCCTTGGCTGAATTGCATTCAGCTACTTTTTGAAAAATGTCATCTGACATTGTCTGAGCTAAAATGTTCATTGCCTTGGCATCAGCTACTTTCCACTTTTTGATGTCAGCATCTGTTCCTGATGGAGGTGGAACAGCATTTGTGCTCTTGCCCTCTGGAGGTCTTGGACACACTGTCAAAACAGAATTAAAAATGTCTTCGTCAATAGACTTCATATAGAGTCTAATCCTTGCTTTCCAAAGTGCAAACTTTGACAGATTGCACACTGGAGGTCTGGTGCTAGCATAATCTTTGTTTTGGGCCATGACTTGTGCAAGCTAAATCTAATAATGAAATATAAAAGAAGGATCTAGATTGGGATCTTGGGGTTCAGGTGTTAGCCTGTACAACCAAACAGATATGGTATGTTTAACCAACCTGGCTCTGATACCAATTGAAAGGGGAAACTAGATCTGATATACTCTAGAGGGGGGTGAATAGAGTATATGGTGCTTTTTAAAACACAAAAAAAAACTTTTGTGAAGCTTTACAACACTTGTTGTAATGAGTGTAAGCAGGGAAGCAGAAATAAAACTAATCACAACACTAAGCTATGCAGAAACTAAGCACAAGAAAATCTAGGCCAGAAACAAAAAGAAAACATGCAAAACCAGATGACACAAGGAATTATAGTGGTTCCCCAACTTGGGTACATCCACTCTTCTACCACCCTAGGTAGGAATCCACTGCAGGATGAGTTGATCAGGTGTCCTGGGCACCAATGAGCTTTTGATAAGGTGCTCAAAAACCAAAACAGATTTTTTGATCAGGTGTCTTGCCACCAATGAGCTTTTGACAAGGTGCTCAAAAACCAGATTCAAACTTTTGAAGGGAGTTTGAACAACCCTTTACAGAGTGGGGGTGAGAGAGTTATGGCAGTCTTCTCTTTTCTCAAACAACTGAGAAGACTAAGTGGATTGATTTCAAAGCTCCCCCTGAGTCCTTGATCTTCAGGAAGATGAGCTTTGCTGAGGGTGATAGGCCTTCAAAGATAGATCTCCAGCAAAAGATGATTTCAGCAAGCTGAAATGTTGAGTGTCTGGAGTTTTGAAATGATGTTGGCCTTGAACACTTTAAGAGCTGAAGAGATCTGAAGATTTTTGAAAGCTTGATCTCTCTGATGAGTGTTCTTCAGAATTCTTGTTGACAGAATATTTTCAAAGAGTCTCTGTATATTGAGTTGTGTCCTGTTCTTGTCAAAATTCTTTTTGTTCTTGTCTATTCTCTGTCTGATTCAAAAACATTCTCTCTTTTATTCTCTGTGACTGAATAGGATATTACTCTGTCAAAAGATAGCCGTTGGTCTGCATTAATTACAGCCTTAATTGCATAATTTCTTCTAAAGGAAAGTCCACTGATTTGTTCCTTGAAAAATCCCTTGAAACTTGCTCCAGAAGTAAATGAAAACGGCTGGCAGATCTTCTGAATTAAATGCAGAATAACTTCTATCTGATTTGAATTTGAATTCTGAAAGATAACTGAAATCGTCGAACTAAGCTATGCTATGGTCGAGCTGAGCTCAGCGAACTGGAAAATGCAAGCAGCAAAGAAATCGTCGATCTGAGCTCAAAGATCGTCGAACTGAGCTCAGAGATAAGGATCCAGTGCATAGTCAAAATCGTCGACCTGAGCTCAGCGATCGTCGAATGGAGTTCGACGATATTGAGAAGTTGAGCTCAGCGATCGTCGAATGGAGCTCGACGATCTGACGAAGTTGAGCTAGACGATCGTCGACCGGAGTTCGACGAAACGTCGTGCTGAGCTCGACGATTGGACTTAGTCTCCAGAAAAACTTTGGTCTTCAGGGCAGCTTCCAAACCTAGACTCCTGATCCCTTAGACTCAATTCTAATTGACCTATTAAGCTATACAGAAGGTCAAACACAGATTCCTAGAGACATAGTGATCCTGACCCAAATTAGTAATAGGGTGTTCCAACAGAGTTTGATGTGATCTTTGGCATGAGCTGGCTCTCGGAGCAGCATGTGTACATTGATTGCAATCATAAGATGGTCAGACTGGGGGTGGACACGTAGCGTGTGATGATATTCTCTGGCATGAGTGGATTGAGCAAGACTTTGATATCTACTCTCCAGGTAGTTAAAGCAGTTCGTAGTGGTGCAGAGCTTTTTATAACCTTAGTGGAGACTTCGAAGCCCAAGCCAGGTCTGGATAGTATCCCAGTTATTTCAGAGTTTCCTGATGTTTTTTTTCTGAAATCTCCCAGAGCCCCACCTCAGCATGAGATCGACTTCACCATCGAGCTAATGCCAAGTTCCAATCCTGTGTCACGTTCCCCTACCTCTTAGCGCCTAAGGAGATGGCAGAATTGAAGGTATAGCTGCAAGAGCTGTTAGATCAAGGGTATGTGCATCCACGTTCGTCACCTTGGAGCGTGCCGGTCCTTTTTGTCAAAAAGGACAGAAGCTTACGACTGTGTATTGATTATCATTAGTTGAATAAGTTGACATAGAAGAATAGATATCCGATCTCGAGGATTGATGATCTATTCGATCAGCTGGTCGGATCGATTGTGTACTCGAAGCTAGATTTAAAATCCCGGTACTATCAGCTAAGAATTAGGGAAAGTGACATTCCCAAGATAGCTTTCAGCACATATTATGGGCATTATGAATTTACTATCATGTCGTTTGGGCTGACGAATGTGATACCCGTTTTTATGATGAATAGGATGTTCACTGAGTACTTATATCAGTTTGTGATAGTCTTCATCGATGATATACTAGTGTACTCACAATGCGAGGAGGATCACTTCAAGCATCTTCGTATGATTTTGGAGACCATGAGGAGCAACCAACTGTATGTCAAATTCTCCAAATGTGAGTTTTGGCTGTCCTCGGTAGCGATTCTTGGTCACGTGGTTAGTGGAGAGGGAATTTCAGTAGATCCGATGAAGGTAGCTGCGATACAGGAGTGACCTGTGATGTCTACTGTGTCAAAAGTCTGGAGTTTTCTGTCGCTTGCCAACTATTACAGGCGCTTCGTGGAGAACTTCTCACAAATAACACTACCCCTCACTACTCTGACAAGGAAGGATGAGAAGTTTGTTTAGTCACCGGAGTGCTTATAATCTTTCAAAGAACTAAAGTGTCGTCTAACCATGACGCCTATCTTATGTTTGCCATGTGGTTCAGAGAGCTTTGAGATTTACAGTGACGCCTCTGGGAGTGGTTTAGGCTGTGTTCTGCTTCAGCACGGGAAGGTGATAGTCTATGAGTCACGTCAGTTGAAAGTGCATGAGAGGAATTACTCGGTCCTTTATTTGGAGTTGGCAGCTGTGGTATTCATGCTTAAGCTTTGGATGCATTATCTTTATGGGGTTAAGGTCAATATCTATTCAGATAACAAGAGCCTGAAGTATCTGATAGATCAGAAGGACCTGAACATGCGTCAGCGAAGGTGGGTGGAGCTCCTTGGGGACTACACCTATGAGATTCATTATATTCATGGGAAGGGGAACGTTGTGACAGATGCATTGAGCCGTAGGACCCCTGCACTGGCAAACTGTGTACAGATGCACGACGAGCGGCTCATTCGGGATTTGGAGGCCTTGGAGATCTCTTGTGTTGACAAGGGATATAGTACAAATACGTGTTTGAGTTGGATGGAGATTCAATATAACCTTGCGGACAGGATTCAGCAGGCCTTGGAGTTGGATGTGAGCATGAAACATCGCTTGGAGGAGACCGTTGATGGGTCTAACGACCAGTTCTCTATCGACGATGTACTTTTATGGAAGGGCAGTCGATTGTGTGTCCCCATTGTAGGTAAGTTATGAGAAGAATTGATGTTTGAGGCACATTTCACAAAGTACTCGATTCACCCCGTGAGTACCAAGATGTTCAAGGACATTAAGAAACTTTTCTAGTGGCCAGCTATGAAGAAAGACATTGCGCTATATATGGCGAGATGTCAGACGTGTGCCTTGGTGAAGGCCGAATGCCAGAAGCCTGTTGGATTCCGGAAGTCCTTGCCTATACTGGAGTGGAAATTTGATGACCTCTATAAGTATTTCGTGCACGGCTTGCCGAGATCGCATAAGGGGAACGATGACATTTGGGTGTCCGTTGATATTTTAACGAAGGTGTCACACTTCGTACCCAATAGGAAGGATGATTCAGTAGAGAAACTAGCGAAGCTTTATGTGGCCCCGGAGCATTGTTAGTGACTGCGATGGTCGTATCAAATCTAACGATTGGAGGCTCATTCATCCGTTGTTGGGTACCAAGTTGAACTTCAGCCCGACTTTTCACCCACAGACAGATGGTTAGACTAAAAAGGTGAACAGGCTGATGGTAGATCTCTTTGTGTGTGTGCTTTGTGTGTGTTCTCATACAAAGGGAAAAAGGTGAATCTTGCAGCAACACAGGGGAGTAGGTTATGATCATCATACTAGCAGAAATATGGGAAATTGTTAACCCTTAACTCTCTTGTGTTAATATATTAATGTCTATTATTGCTGCATATGTTAGTGTATATCATTGACAAAGGTATTTGAAGCGGTGTTTTGACTTCTTCAAATAGGGGGAGATTGTTGGCTCCATTTACCCCAATATCTCATGTTTGTAAGAAGTCAAACAAGCTAATAGTATACACAGTTGTATTTGATGTATGTTTAAGTTCATGTGTAACACCCAAAATTTGACAGCAGAAGGTTTATTACTATCGTGGGGCGATATTGGGTATCGCCTGATGGCGATAGCGATGCAGAGTTTGTCGAGCTTCACTCGACACACTCAACGCGTTCGACAAATCGTCGAAATGATATCGCCAAGTGGGGACATTGTGTATCGCCATATGGCGATAGCGGTAAGCGTTGAGACGTCACTCGACGCACTCGACACTCTCGACACACCCAACGCCTAAAAGCGCTGAGTGGCTTGATATCGCGGGCGACAATGGATATCATCGGGCGATAGTTCTGTGTGGCATGAGACAAGTGTTTGACTGGCTATTAAGAGGCCAATAAGGGGTGGTTGACCTAGGTCAAAGCGATCAAAGCGGTGAAGTCGATATTGTCGAGTGGCGACAGTCGATATCGCCAGGCGATAGCGCCAAAGTTGACCAGTCAATTCAAATCCTGGCTTTTGCTTTATTTTGACTGAGAGATCATGTGGCTGGGATTAGTCCCGAGTCAACTTAACCAGAGAAGAATAGGAAGGAGGTTTCATTCTCTTTCTCTCTCTCTCTCTTCATCTTTTGAGTTTCCTCGAGTGAAATGGAAGAAGCTAAGGAAGTGTTGGGCTGAGATTTGTGAGCTCGTTGAAGGAGATCTTGTGGTTGGAGTCAAGATCTGAGGATAGATCCGAGAAGAGGAGAGCGACATGCTCCTTTCCATCGACGTAGAAAAGCATCACCATGGCTCGAGGAGAACTATAAGGGTAACAAATTTCTCTTGGACAAGTGAAGTCCTCAATATGCATATTTGCATGCATACCCACACCAAAAGGTGGAAAAAGGGTGGATTCCAATGGGTAGATCGGTTTGATCCCCATATATTCGTACATTTAGATCCGAAAATGTAGAGTACAAAATAGGTATGTTGTGAGAAGCCCATCTGGACAAGTTGGTCTGGATTAGTGATGTTTAATTTGTGTGCCGGAGACGACTCCGTGGATATGCATGTGAGGTACGTGTGAAATTCGGGATCTAGGGGTGTGCAGGATGATGCCTCAAGCATTTCCAGGAAAACACACAAAAAAGATCATAGTCTGGAGAACTGTTGATATCATCGGGCGATACTGAGTATCGTCATGCGATAGCTCCTAGTGAGCTGGAATGTTGTGTGACCTATCTTAAAGAGACCTGGGGGTAACTGTATGCAAAGTTGTGAGCCTAACGTGCGCAGCAATGGTGTGTACCAGCCTGAAATGGTAAAGAGCTGTGTGTCTTATGATGAGTGTCGTGAAGGCCAATTACTGTGTCATCAAGTTAAGTTCCTCTGAATGAATGGGTCGTCAAGTTAAGTACCTCTGAATGGGCAGTCAGTCGTCTAGTTAAGTACCTCTGAATTATGTAGTCGTCAAGTTAAGTACCTATGAATGACAAAGTTACTGTTAAGTCATGGACCTTTGAACGGTGGTGTTACACGGGGGAGCCCGGTACAACGAAAATGTGCCCTGTGTGCGCGGTGCGTGTGGTCGTTGGGCCAACGTCTGTGGTGAATGGTGCTTAAATGCAATTTGTACCTCCCACTATATATATATATTTGTTATGCATTGTTTGCAGGGATGGAGAAATACTGCCCCGAGTAAGGGTGTGATCGTTATAAACGGGTCAGCAAAATGCTGATCGTTGCTTTGTTTACCACATTTTGGTGGGTCATTTTATGCAGGTGCTGGAGATCCAAGTGGAAAGTAGCGAGTTGAAGCTCATGTGCTGCAATTGGCTGGCCCTCGATGGCCCAAAAAAAAATATTCACTGTATTCATGTGTGGCCGGTCTGCGTGCCGATGTATGAAACCACTTGTTGTATATGAAACAATTGCAATAAGGCTACCGCCGAAACATGTGGAATAAATGTGTATGTTATGTCATTCCTTTTGTGTAGTGGACATTCTCATTATTAGTGGGTTCTTACATTAAAATACTTTCGCTAGAATGTTATGTGGTAGGACGCGTTTTTACTTGAACTGGGTTTGGAAATTGTTGAGAACCAAGGTCCAGCGGGTTTGGGTGTGTGTGGGACCGCATATTTGGGCTTCCCCATCGCGTTCCAGGTCTGGGTGTTGACCCCAGTGGGCCCCCGTGTGGCGGAACATCCCCGGCATCCCGTGGATGGATTAGTCCCACATTGCATGCAGCGGGTGGTCCTTGGTGATTATGTACCCCCGTCCCCCATTACCATTACCTCGGGGTTTTGGGAGGATGTGTGGTGACGGGTGGTTTCAACATGGTATCAGAGCCATCCCGCTGCGGGGGTGTGTTGAGAACCAAGGTCCAGCGGGATTGGGTGTGTGTGTGACCGCATATTTGGGCTGCCCCATCGCGTTCTGGGTCTGGGTGTTGACCCCAGTGGGCCCCCGTATGGCGGAATATCCCCGCCATCCAGTGGATGGATTAGTCCCACATTGCCTACAGCGGGTGGTCCTTGTGTTTATGTACCCCCGTCCCCCCTTACCATTACCTTGGGGTTTTGGGAAGATGTGTGGTGGTGACGGGTGGTTTCAACAGAAACAACTTGTAATATCCTTACCTGTCCATAGTATATGGCGTCCGGCCCCGGCCGGGCCTTCTGTCATATTCTAAGCGACGGATGGTGGCGTTACAAAATTGGTACCAGATTCTGTTCTCGGACTTCCTCCTTTGAATTCGTGGTCGAATTCCCTTAAGGGGTGGTGAGCATGTGTATGTGCTCTACCATTATAACAATAATGAACCCATGAATGTCCACTTAGGAATGAAAATACACATATTTGGGGAACTTGTGCATTCGTGGTATTGCCTTTTGCAACATTTTAGTTGCTTAATCATGCGTTTCACGATTGTAGGTGACTAGAATTAGTGAGGGGCAGCAAGAACCCCAACATTTGATGGGGATTAATACGCCAACTGAGGTGTCAACACCTCATCCTTTTGTAGAGATAGTTCAGAGGATAGCTGATGTGGACTTCACAATGATCAATGCCCAACCTAACAGGCATGTGCAGCCCCCTATTCCTATGGTGTCATCAATGCCGGTTGGTTTATTTGACAGATTGAAAGGGGAAGAGCATCGGCTCAGCTGTTGAATATGTGCATGATGCAAGGAATGCAGACAGTTGAGGATTACTTGCATGCATTTATCGTGTTGAAACAACATGCAGAGTTTGTGTTTGAAATTGAGGCAATTAAGATCAACCGATTTTATAATGGTTTGTGCCATGAACTACGTTTTTTGTTGATGGGTCCTAAGTTAATGAGATTCTAAACATTGGTGGAGTCTGCTAGACTGTTGGAGATGGACTTGGCAAAAATCCACCAGATGCCTGAGGTCAGGGAATCGAGTTCAACAAGATCTAGAAAGTCTGCTCACCGTAGGAGTTGGAAATATGAGACTAGAACATTTAAGAGTCAAGCTCTATATGCTTGTTATACTTTTGGCATGGTGGGTCATATGGCTTGAGACTATTGTGGCGGGGCCCCGAAGGCAAAGAAGGCTCAGACTGGAGCAGCTACAGGGCGAACTCCATATACTTCTACTCGTTTGGCAAAGAGGGACATATTGCCCGGGACTGCCGAAGTGGCCCTTAGTTGACACCACACTGAAAGGAACGTACATAAATAACTATAATTGTGCACTATATATGTCCACATAAGTAATGATGTATATAATGCCGGTTTTGCATATATAAATATGTTGTGATGAATAATCAAGAAGACGTTTGATTACGGCTTAGTGTATGCCCTGTGTGCCTATCTTTGATTACGGCTTAGTGTATGCCCTGTGTGCTTATCTTTGGATCACAGATAAGTGTGGAATGTCATGTACGTAGTGAAAAGAGTGAATATTGGTAGAAAGTGATTTGTTACGATATCGTTATGATGTCATATCAGGACGTAGGAGCGTCTGTGTTGACAATAGTTGTGTTTGATGTGATCATAGGTATGGACTAGATCTTGGAGCAGCGTACCAGTATAGATTACACCTTCACGGAAGTCACACTGAGAAAGATCACCGAACGAGGGACTAAGTTCGCTTATATGCGAGGATCGAGCAAGATATGGATATCTGCTCTCCAAGTCGTCAAATTTGTTCGGCTATGCACGAAGTAATTCTTCAACACTATAGCGTCCTTTAGGCTGAAGCCCGGTTGAGTGACACTCCTATTGTGTCGGCTTATGTAGATGTGTTTCCTAATGACCTCCATGGGTGATGTCCCCTCAGGAGACCAACGACACTATTGCGGTGGTACCATGTATGAAACTTGTAGCCCACTCCACATATCGAGAATAGCCAGAGTAGATGGCAAAATGAATGGTTCAAGTATAAGAATTGCTAAGATAAGATTATTGGAAGTCCTAGGGTGTCACCTTGAGGTGCAATGGCCCCTTTAGGGAACAGAAAAGAAGTACGGTAGCCTGCAACTATACAACAACTATAGTGAATTGAATAAGCTGTCGGAGAAGAACATGTATCCGATTCCATGGAGTGATAACGTGTTCGATCAGCTAGTGGGATCATCTGTCTGCTCTAAGCTGGACTTAAAGTCTGGCTATTACCAGTTGAGGATTCGAGAATGTGATATTTCCAAGACAGCGTTTGGTACACGTTATGGTTAATGTTGTTTGAGCTAACAAATGCGTCATTGGTGTTCATGGACCTAATGCATAGAACATTTCGAGAGTACTTGGATTTATTTGTCATCGTCTTTTTTGACGACATTTTGGTTTACTCTCAGTCTGAAGAAGATCATGCAAACCATTTGCGGATGGTGTTGCATACCCAGAGAAAGGACAAGCTCTATGCCAAATTCTCAAAGTGCGAGTTATGGTTGTCGTGACTAGCCTTTCTTGGCCATGTGGTTAGTGGAGAAGGCATTGCGGTGGATCCTGCAAAGATAGTTGCGATACGGGAGTGGCCAGTGTTGTCTTCGGTGGCTGAAGTCGGGAGTTTCCTTGGACTGGCTGGATACTATAGATATTTTGTAGAAAACTTAACAGGAATCACTTTGCCTCTTACCATATTAATGAGGAAGGATCAGAAGTTCATCTGAACGCTGGAATGCCCACGAGATTTTGAAGAGTTGAAGAGTCGTTTGACCACGGTTCCTATTTTGACGTCGCCATGTGGTACAGACGGCTATAAGGCAGGGAGCGGCTTAGGCTGCGTTCTTCTTCAATTTGGAAAAGTGATAGCGTATGGTTCGCAACAATTGAAAGTGCATGAGAGAAACTATCCTGTTCACTATTTGGAGTTGGCGGCGGTGATTTTTGCACTTAAATTGTGGCGTCACTATTTATATGACGTGAAAGTGGATATATTCACGGACCATAAGATCCTAAAGTACCTGTTGGATCAGAAGGATCTCAATATGTGACAACGGAGGTGGATGAAGTTCCTCGGGGACTACACCTTTCAGATTCATTATACTCCTGTTGGGTATTGCATCCACAATAGCCTAGATTTCTATGAAGTCACGCTTAAATAAGATGAATTAAGTTTGTATTTGATGCTCTTCTTGTTAAGTGTTTACATCACTTAATTGCTAAGTGTAGACCAATGTCAGTCTACAATAAGTCACCAAACACATGACCATACAATGTAATCCCTCATTGTGTGATCCATGGGGTTAACTCATGTGTAGCATCTCTATTGGGACACACTTCCTTTTCAAGCATTAAGGGAAAGAGAAAAGATGGATGATGATTTTTATGATGAATGAAGATTTTAAGATTTTTAGAAAAAGTCTAAGTCCTTTTCTCGAGTACTACATTTGTACTCGAGAAGGACTTATGATTATTCTCGAGTAAGACTTGACTTCATTTCGAGTAACAGAAGTTGTTCTCGAGAAAGCTTCTTGCTGTTCTCGAGAAGAGCTTTTGTTCTCGAGTAATACATGACATTTCTTCTCGGGATATTTGTTTTCCAGATAAATATTTTTCTAAGTCTTTTTCTCGAGAAGAATAAAGTTATTCTCAAGAAGACTATAGTTTGTTCTCAAAATGCAGAATGTATTTGTCGAGAAGCAGAGTACTTTTCTCTAGAGCCAGACTTTTGTTCTCTAGATGATTAATTATTTTCGAGTGCCAGAATATTTTTTTTCGAGAACAAAACATCATTGTTCTCGAGTACTTCTCGTCATTTTCGAAACTGCAATATTCCACCACATATTTTTTTCTAAGTATTTTTCTCGAGATAGCCTTTTATTCTCGAGTGCAAAAATGTTTCTTCTCGAGAACTAAAAACAATTTTTCTCGAGTAATTTACTTCTTTCCCGAGATCGCTGTTTTCTTTCTCCACATCATATTTCTCTAATTTTTCTTCTCGAGAACTTCCTTTTTGTTCTCGAGTAACAGAATTCATTTGTTCTCGAGTAAAAGCTTTCTTCTCGAGAACACCCGTTCTGATTTTTCTGAAAATTGATAAGTCCAGACAGATGGTTATTTCAAACATTATTAACGCGTGATTGGTCCACGTTGATGTCATTAATGCTGATTATGACCGTTAGGCTAATCCTATAAAAGGTCTTGTCATTTTTGAGTAACCCTAAGAAGTTTTAAGAAGAATCAAGAAGAATTCAGCCGCCATAAGAAGTATTTCCTAAGTTTTCTGAATCCGATTTTTCTTTCCAAATCGAGAGCCGCCGATCTTCTTCTTCATTGCCAAGGCTCTTTCGATTCAGATTGATTCAGAGAAGATTAATTCACAGATCGAGATTATTGTCAACGACAGATCCTCTACTTGATCGCGTGAGTGCAGAGATTTTCAGATCCAGAGATTGTCGATTCTTCTTCAACAAATTCTGATAAAGCAGCAAAGCTCAAAGAAAGAAGAACAGACAGAAGGATTTCAGATCTGAGAATATATTACTGTTTGTATTCATTATTTTATTCTACTCTTGTAGGAGATCTTTCTCCGAGTTGTAGGATTTGTTTTCTCCGAGTTCTTGTAGAAAGTTTTATCTTCCGAGTGTAGATCCAAGTTTTCGAATCGAGTTGTAGGAACGTTGTTCTGAGGTGTAGGATTGTTTTCAATCCGAGATTAATGGAGTAGCCAAGTCTAGTGCTTTGTGTGGAAACCACCCATCACCACACATCTTCCCAAAACCCCGAGGTGATAGGAAGGGGGGACGGGGGTACATAAACACTAATGACCACCTGCTGCAGGCGATGTGGGACTAATCCATCCACGGGATGGCGGGGATATTCCGCCACACGGGGGGGGGGGGGGGGGGGGCACCGGGGTCAACACCCAGACTTGGAACACGATGGGGAAGCCCAAATATGCGGTCCCACACACCCAATCCCGCTGGACCTTGGTTCTCAACACACCCCCGCAGCGGGATGGCTCTGATACCATGTGGAAACCACCCGTCACCACACATCTTCCCAAAACCACGAGGTGATAGGAAGGGGGACGGTGGTACATAAACACCAAGGACCACCTATTGCAGGCGATGTGGGACTAATCCATCCACGGGATGGCGGGGATATTCCGCCACACGGGGGGAGGGCCACCGGGGTTAACACCTAGACCTGGAATGCGATGGGGAAGCCCAAATATGCGGTCCCACGCACACCCAATCCCGTTGGACCTTGGTTCTCAACACTTTTCTAGATCGGTGAGTGGAATGTGGATGTACCCAAGGTTGGGGAACCACTATAATTCTTGGTGTCCTCTGTGATTGCTTGGTTTGATTTTCTGTGCATAGATCGCTAAATTTTTTATTCAGCAAAAAGACGCACAACTCACCTATTTACCCCCTCTAGGTGATTTAGATAAGACAACTTAAAACATTTTCAATTTGTATCAGAACGAGGTTGTTCATAAAAAGTTTAACACCTTGAACAGATCTGCACCAAAGTTGTCTTTAGAGTTATCCAAGCATGGACAAGGCCAAGGATTTTGCAAAGTTTCCTCTGTGCACAAAGACTATCTTTCCCATGTGGAAAGAAAGGATTAAATTATTCATAGAAGCGGTGGATCCAAAGATCTTCATGATTGTTGAAGAAGGTCCTTATGTTCCAATTACCATCTCCACTATCGATCCATCCAAAAAGGTTCCTAAGAAATTGATTGATCTGGATAAAGATGAGATTGTACTTGTCTCGTTGGACAAGAAAACCAAAAATATTATAGCAAGTGCAGTCGATGATTCTATGCTGTAGAATTTGATTCATTGCCAATCTGCTAAGGAGATGTGGCAGTCTCTTGTCACCTTGATGGAAGGCACTGAAGAAGTTAGGGATGATAGAAGATCCCTATTGAATCAAAACTATGAAGCTTTTTGACAAGGATCAAAGGACTCAATTACAGACACTTTTGAAATTTTCTTCAAGATTGTGAACGGCCTAAGAGTTTATGGCTGGGTCTTCACAAATGGTGAGTTGAATGATAAGTTTCTAAGGTCCCTGACTAAGGAGTGAGATATTAAAGTCTGTGCTATCAGGGAGTTTGGGAAGTTGACAGAGACTGACCCTCAGAATCTCTTTGGGAAGCTGATGTCATATGAGCTGCAGATCAATTCTAGAAAAGCTGAAGAAGAGAAGAGTCGGTCGTCAAACAAGGAGAAGTCTATTGCTCTGAAGGCAGACAACTCAAGGAAGATTAAAGTTGCTTCACCTGCTCCTGCACAGGAAGATAGTGATGAAGAAACTTCAGAGCCAAGCACTTCAGGCTCAGAATTATCTGAAGGAGAGTTTTCTCTACTCTCAAGGCAGTTCAAGAAATTCTTGAACAAGAAGAAGCAATAGAGAGGCAAGGATGCCTCGTATAGAAGATCATGTCATGATGGTGATCGACATAGAAAAGACTCAAGTAGCCATGACAGCTATAATACTAAACAGAATAAACATATTTGTACTAACGTCGTTTGCTACTGTTGCAATAAGCCAGGTCACGTCATCGTTGATTGCCATCACAAGAAGAAGGTGGGTGGAAAGAGAGAAGAAAAGAAATCCTCATATAATAAGAAGAGGACAGAAAGGATCCTAATATCCAAGAAGTGCAAGACTCTTAGCGACTTTGACTCATCTGAGTCTAGTGAAGAAGAGGAAGCCTACTTTGGGCGTATGATACAAACTGATGATGAACAAGAACCCCAGCTCACTAGGAAGGTAAATTCTCATACTCCTCTTTCTGAATCTGATGCTTCTGAACATGATCATGAGGACAGTTCTTCTGACGATGAGTCTGAACTCATGACCCAGTATAAAGAGTTGATCAAGGCTTACGACAAATGTCGAAGAGTCGTGAAAACTCAAGACAAAGAGATAAAGTCTCTCAAGGCTAAAGAGAGAACTCTGAGAGAGGAAGTCGCCAAGACGAACTGACTTAGAGAGAACTTCAATGCTGCTATTGTACAATATAACAAGGCTCTCGAGCACCTAGATCTGAAAGAGAAGATCATAAAAGAACTAGAAGAACAACTTGCAGCGGAAAAGAAACTTGTTGAAAGTTTCTCAAAGCCTAAGACTGTCCTTCCTTTCGTTGCTGAATTCTCAGCTAAGGCCAAAGGTGCTGGCCTAGACCATGTTGATGCTCCAAGTAAATCTTCTAGGATGAATAAGGCTCAGAGAAAGAATAAGGCAGCCAAGAAGGCTTTGACCAAGGAGAAGGGGAAAGCTCCTCAAGATCAGACTTCTTTTAAGAAAGTTATATTTCCAACGAACGAGTTTGATCTTGTCTCGTCCAACGGTCACTTTGCTAGGCCTACTTATGTAGAGCCTAAGTCTCGTTACTAAGGATGGACTCGTCCTGGAACTTTGGTGAGAGTGTCTTTAAGGCACCTTATGAAGAGATTACTCTTGAGAGCTATGACCCTTATAATCATGGTCATAACATCAAGAAGGCACCAAAGGTAAAGCCTATTATAGAAAAGCCTCTCAAGGAGAAGAAGACATGTGATTGCCATCACCATGAAGCTTCTTCCTCCAAGACTGCTGCCCCTGCTAGACCACAATCTCAAAAGGTCAAGGAGGAGAATTTGAAGCAAAGATACAACAGGTTTGACTGTTGGTTATATGGAAAAATTGGTCACTTTGCCATTGAATGCTGGTTTAATTCCAGAAATTTTGCAACTCCTCAAGTTAGCAATGTGAGAAAGACCACTCATTATGCTAATACTTGTAGGGGGAGTGTTCTAACTAGAGACCTAGGACCCAAACGTGTTTGGGTTCCTAAGGCAAATTGATTTTTGATTGCAAGTATGTCCAAAGGCCACGAAAACTCCTATCTAGTACTTGGACAGTGGATGCTCTTGGCATATGATCTGGACAAGAAGTGTTCTCCAGAACTATTCTCCAGTCCTGAATGAGCCAAAGGTCATCTTTGGAGGTTCAGACCGAGGAATCACTAAAGGCTACGGTATGATCACTGATGGTAGTGTATCCTTCTCAGATGTGTCTTATGTTAAAGGATTGGAACACAATCTTATAAGCATATGCCATCTCTGCGATAAAGGATGCATAGTTGAATTTCATGCAAACAAGTGCTTGATAAAATCAGTTGACAATATGGAAATGATTCTATCAGGCACTCGTAATAGTAATATATTTTGTTTGAATTTCATTTGCATAGATTCTTCTACACCAGTGTGTCTTTTGGCTAAAGATAGTGCGTCTCTTGGTGGCCAATGCCACAAGACACCCGCACATATTAATTTCAAAACTATTAATAAATTATTTTCACTTAATTTAGTACGTGATGCCCCAAATGTCAAGTGCGCTAAAGATACACCTTGTCACGCCTGTGTAAAAGGCAAGTAAACAAGGGCTACCTTTAAAAGCATTATTGGCAAAGACTCTAATAGATGTTTACAACTACTTCATATGGACTTGTTCGGTCCACTGCAAGTTAGAAGTTTGGCAGGTAAGGATTCTACATTGGTTATTGTTGATGATTAATCGCGCTTTGCGTGGGTGTTCTTTCTAAAACATAAGTCAGATACCTTTGACATCTTTACTAATTTTGTCAGGCAGGTCCAGAATGAATGCAACTGTTCCGTAGTCAAAATCAAAAGTGACAATGGAACATAGTTCAAGTCTGGGGCCATGATAGAATTTTATGAAAGCTTAGGTATCTTTCATGAGTTTTTCTCTCCTCGTACTCCTCTACAGAATGGAGTAGTTGAGATAAGGAATAGAACACTCATAGAGGCCTACAGGACCATGTTGAGTGATGCCTCACTACCGAAATACTTCTAGGTTGAAGCCGTCAACACTGCATGCCACATGCAAAATCGAGCACTCATAAACAAGAACCAAAATAAGACACCTTACGAACTTCTAAAGGGTAGGAAACCGACTGTTTCATATTTTAGATTCTTTGGCTGTAAGTGCTTTGTCCTTAACAATGGCAAGTATCACACTACCAAATTTAGCGAAAAGAGTTTTGAAGGTATTTTTGTAGGGTATAGTAGTCATAGTAAGACATATAGGATTTTTAATAGAAAAACTCTGGTTGTAGAAGAATTTATTCGTGTTATATTTGATAAGACGATATTGGTGCACGACAACTCTTCTAGTGTGTTTATTGAAGATGTAGGTTCAAAGCTGAAAGAACTAAACTTGGATGAGCCAATTGAAGAAAAAGGTGAAAAGTTCATCAAGATCACCACTCCAACTGCAATTGGAGATGTTGATGATCAAGATGAAGAAACCATTCAAGTTGATGAAGTCACTCCTGTGGTTAAAGAAGCTCCAGATGCAAGAACCTTAGAGCTCAAACACTTGAAGGTTCACCCAATGGACCAAATCATAGGAGATCCCCGGGAGGGCGTCAGAACTCGTAGAGGTACAACTAATGAGAATTTATTTTTGAGTTTTCTATCACAGGTTAAACCGAAGAACTTTAAGGAAGAAAACTTAGACGCATCATGGATAATGACATTGAAAGAAGAATTGAATCAGTTCAAGCGTTGCCATGTCTGGAAGCTTGTTCCAAGACCCAAAAGTAAGAACGTCATCGGGACAAAATGGGTTTACATGAACAAGATGGATGAGGATGGAACTATAATAAAGAACAAGGCTAGACTCGTCGCCAAAGGATACCGACAAGAAAAAGGAATCGACTTCGACGAGACATATGCTCCAGTGGCAAGGCTAGAGGCAATTAGGTTATTCCTAGCATATGCTGCACATAAGGGGTTCACTATCAATCAGATGGATTTGAAGTCTGCCTTCCTTAATGGTGACATAAAGGAAGAAGTATATGTGAAACAACCTCTAGGTTTCGTTGATTCTAGCTTTCTTGATCATGTCTATCTCTTGTTTAATGCATTATATGGTTTGAAACAAGCTCCTCAAGCTTGGTATGAGACGCTATCTAACTTTCTTCATGAGAATAAGTTCACAAGAGGAAAGATAGATAAGACATTATTACTTAGGGAAATAAAAGACAAGATTTTGCTATTGCAAATCTATGTCGATGATATTATATTTGGCTCTACTGACGATAATGAAAGTTATGAGGATAGATCTTAACTAAAACTAATTAGAGTTATATACTTCAATAAAGAAAATTACAGCACAAAAATGAAGCAAGAAGATTAAGCAACACAGAAGACACAAGGATTTATAGTGGTTTCCCAACCTGGGTACATCCACTCTTCTACCACCCTGGTAGGAATCCACTCAGGTTTTTGATCAGGTGCCTGACACCAATGAGATTTTGATCAGGTGCTCAAAAACTAAATCCCCAAGTCTTTTGATCAGGTGACTTGTAACCAGGAATCACTTTTGAAGGGAGATGACAACTCTTTTTACAGTGGGGGGAAAGAGTTGATGGTGTCTTCTCTGTCAAAAATCAGAGAGAAGACTAGTGAATATTGATGTTAGCAAAGGTCTCCCCCTGAGATGTTGAATGGTTCAGGGAAAAAACAGGATCTTTGCTTCACGGTGATTGGCCTTCAAGCTTGCAGCCTTGACAAACAGAGATTCAGGAACTTCTTGACTGATAGGTGTTTGTTGTCCTTGAAGTATCCTGAAGAGTATAAGGAAGAAAAAGACTCTTGATATGAATGGATGTTCTTTTTCTTCAGATTGATGTCACTTCTCTGCTCTAGGGCTTCTATTTGCTTTTATGATATTGGCCTGAGTGTTCTACTTGTTGATCACTGCCCATCACAGGTTGTCGCTTTCCTGTCTCTGTGTTTTTTGTTATCTCTGTATTTATTTGAACATTTGAATTCCTTAGTCTTGATGGCGGAAGAAACATTCCCGAGAGTAGAAGATGTATTGCGAATTGATCCATAATTAATTCTTCTGTAACGGTCCGCTTGAACGACTATTATCACTGGGAATGTTGACTGTAATTAATCCTTAATTAATTCTGCCAACTGTAATTATTTTCGTCTGAATATTGACTGTAATTAATTCTGTCAACTGTACAGAATTTGTCGAGCTCAGTTTTTACTTCGTCGAGCTGAGTCAGCAGTTCTGCTTAAGCTTCTAGTGTCGACACAACTTCTGTGTAATGTGTCGACACAAGTTCTGTGTGTCGACACAATTGATGTCGATATAATTGTTGTTGGTGTCGACACAGTTGGTGTCGACACAATTGATGTCGACAGAGTTGCTTCTGGTGTCGACACAGTTGGTGTCAACAGATGATCTGTGTGTCGACACAACTTCTTCTGGTGTCGACACAGCCTGGCTATCTGTTGTCGACACAGCCTTGCTATCTGGTGACGACATAATCTTGCTCAAGTGTCGACACAACATTTCCCAAGTGTCGACACAGTCTGTCTGGTGTCGACACAGTCTTTCCCAAGTGTCGACACAGTTGCTGTCTGGTGTCGACACAGACTTTCTTCTGGTGTCGACACAATCTGGCTGAGTCTTTGGCAAACTGTTGAAGGTTGATTCAGGTGATGTTGACTGACTTGGCCTAGACTGTAGAACACAACCATGACCCTGGCTATACATGTTGGGTCAGTCTAAACAAACCTAATAGTGATCCTTGCCCAAATCAGAACTAGGGTTCCAACAATCTCCCCCTATTTAGGTAAGGACACTATTTACATAAAAAAATAAAAACACAAAGCAAAAACAATCTGCCTGAATTATAAGACTGTTCAACAGATGTATATGGGTGCTTTAATAAATAGAATGAAAATAAAATAAAAAAAAGGAAGCTATTCTATTGTTGTATCCTCCAAAGCAAACAATCTCCCCTAAGTACTTTTCCTTGCCCAAATTCCTCGCCCAAATCTGAGTAGACTTTATAATCTGTTAGAATAATTAGTCTCTCTACTGCTGTAGCATTTTTCAAACAATTTCTCAGTATACAGCCACTGATATATCCTTGATATTGGCAGAGACTATTGATTTTGAGTACTGTCAAATCTCACTGCTTCATTATGGTAAACCATGACTTGTCCTGCAAAGAGAGGTTAGAAGTTCTGGACCAAGATTACCTTGGGTCCTGGTTCTCTTTTATAATAATTAGAAATGAAAGAGCATTTAGGTTGATCCTTGTATCCAAGTGGATGATATTTCCTAGGAGGGATTATCTACTCAGTGAAAGGATTTTTAGAATGCTGACTTTGATGATAATTTTGAAGAGAACAAAAGTTTCTGTTCTGAAATCTTGAGTGCGACGAATTAAAGTACTTTCGTCGAGCTGAGTTGAATGAATGGTAGTGAGATCGTCGATCTCCGTTCGACGAATTATATCTATTTCATTGAGCATAGATTTCAGACCAGTTGAGATTGAAATCTTTGTTCATAGTTCATCGAGCTTTGTTCGTCGAATGATGTTGTTTTCGTCGAGCTCGGTTCGACAAATTATTTTGAACTAAGATTTTCTGAAGATTTTTAGTTTGATTTGGGAAAACTTCAGTTATTTTGTCTTTGTCTACTAATTTTTCTTTTTCTTTAACTGATTCTAATGAGGCTATTTGTTTAAAAGTATTTTTTAAATCTTCTTTGAGTTTCATATTTTCAGAAGATAAATGATGTACTTTCTCTTTAAGAATGTTTATTTCTTTTTCAGATTGAATTAAATTTTTACATAGGATTTTAAAATCTACTTCTTTAAAATGATCTGAAGAAAAATCAAAGGAAGAGATTACCTGATCTTCTTCTAATTCACACTCTGATTCTTCTTCAGAGTCTGTTTCTTCATCAGTGTTGCTGCAAGAAGCATTTATTGCCATTAGGCAAAATTCTCTTGCTCTTGCTTCTTCTTCATCTTCAGTTGCGCAGGATGAAGCATCTGAGTCACTCCAGGTTGCAGCTTTAAGGTTTCTTTCTTTAGCTGATCCTGCAGCCAATGTTGTGAGAGAGTCCCACATCTCTTTTGCACATGAACATTCAGCAAGTTCCTCAAAGATGTCATCAGACATTGATTATGCCAGGATGTTCATTGCTTGTGCATCAGCAATCTTCAGCTTTTTCTAGGCATCTGTCCATTGAGATGATGGAACATCATTTGTATTTATTATTGCCTGATGTTGAGTTGGTCCTGACAAAATATATTTAAAGATGTTTTCATCAATAGAGTTCATATAAAAACTAATCCTTATTTTCCATAGTGCAAACTTATCAAGATTGCACATAGGTAGTCTGGTGCTTGAAAAGTCTTCAATTTGTGTCATTATAAACTCTAAAGATATTTAAGATCTATCAGATCGTTTTGGTTTAGGTGTTAGCCTGTACAACCAAAATAACCTCCTCTGATACCAATTGAAAGTTATGGGGATAGATCTTAACTAAAACTAATTAGAGTTATATACTTCAATAAAGAAAATCACAGCACAAAAATGAAGCAAGAAGATCAAGCAACACGGAAGACACAAGGATTTATAGTGGTTTCCCAACCTAGGTACAAGCACTCTTCTACCACACTGGTAGGAATCCACTCAGGTTTTTGATCAGGTGCCTGACACCAATGATCTTTTGATCAGGTGCTCAAAAGTCAAATCCCCAAGTCTTTTGATCAGGTGACTTGTAACCAGGAATCACTTTTGAAGGGAGATGACAATCCTTTTTACAGTGGGGGGGGGGAAGAGTTGAGGGTGTCTTCTCTATCAATAATCAGAGAGAAGACTAGTGGATATTGATGTTAGCAAAGGGCTCCCCCTGAGATGTTGAATGGTTCAGGGAAAAAATAGGAGTTTTGCTTCAGGGTGATAGGCCTTCAAGCTTGCAGCCTTGACGAACAGAAATTCAGGAACTTCTTGACTGATAGGTGTTTGTTGTCCTTGAAGTATCCTGGAGAGTATAAGGAAGAAGAAGACTCTTGATATGAATGCATGTTCTTCTTCTTCAGAGTGATGTCACTTCTCTAACCTAGGGCTTCTAGTTGCTTTTATGATATTGGCCTGAGTGTTCTACTTGTTGATCACTGCCTGTCACGGGTTGCCACTTTCCTATCTATGTGTTTTTTGTTATCTCTGTATCTATTTGGACATTTGAATTCCTTAGTCTTGATGGCGGAAGGAACATTCCTGAGAGTAGAAGATGCATTGGGAATTGATCCATAATTAATTCTTCTGTAACTGTCCGCTTGAACGGCTATTATCACTAGGAATGTTGACTGTAATTAATCTTTAATTAATTCTGCCAACTGTAATTATTTCCGTCAGAATATTGACTGTAATTAATTCTATCAACTGCACAGAATTCGTCGAGCTCAGTTTTTACTTCGTCGAGCTGAGTCAGCAGTTCTGCTTAAGCTTCTAGTGTCGACACAGCTTCTGTGGAATGTGTCGACACAAGTCATGTGTGTCGACACAATTGCTGCTGGTGTCGACACAGTTGATGTCGACACAATTGTTGTTGGTGTCTACACAGTTGGTGTCGACACAATTTATGTCGACAGAGTTGCTTCTATTGTCAACACAGTTGGTGTCGACAGATGATCTGTGTGTCGACACAACTTCTTCTAGTGTCGACACAGCCTGGCTATCTGGTGTCGACACAGCCTTGCTATCTGGTGTCGACACAATCTTGCTCAAGTGTCGACACAACATTTCCCAAGTGTCGACACAGTCTGTCTGGTGTCGACACAGCCTTTCCTAAGTGTCGACATAATTGTTGTTTGGTGTCGACACAGACTTTCTTCTGGTGTCGACACAATCTGGCTGAGTCTTTGGCAAACTATTGAAGGTTGATCCAGGTGATGTTGACTGACTTGGCCTAGACTCTAGAACACAACCATGACCTTGGCTATACATGTTGGGTTAGACTAAACAAACCTAATAGTGATCCTTGCCCAAATCAAAACTATGGAATTTTCATCTCTCAGACAAAATTCATGAAGGAGTTGATTGAGAAATTCACAATTAGAACACAACCTCTCTGAGAACTCCAATGGGTTCGACTATGTCTCTGGACAAGGATGAGAAAGGGAAACCTTTCGATGAAACCAAGTACAGGAGCATAATTGGATCCTTGATTTACCTTTCTGCTTGTAGACCGGATATAATGTTTTCAATATATGTGTGTGCTAGATTTCAAGTGAACTCTAATGAATCTCAATATACTGCTGTAAAGAGAATTTTGAGATACCTTAAAGGTACACCAAATCTTGGATTATGGTACCCAAGAAGTAATGACTGCGAACTAATTGGTTTTTCAGATGCAGACTTTGCAGGTAGTAAAAATGAAAGAAAGAGAACTTTCGGGACTTGCCAATTCCTTGGAAGGAGGCTCATTTCTTGGAGCAGCTGATGAGTCCGATATTTATAGGGTTTTTCGGACTCATCTGTTCTTATTATCTTGCATGTGCACTACTTTTTCACTTGAAAAAATAATATTTTAGTTTAGATATTCACTTGACCATTTTGTGCACTGTTTTGGCCCAAGGGTGTGCATTTGCGCATTCTGTTGTTGGGGGTAAGCACATGGTGCTCCCCATGGCTCTTTCCTGCTGTTATGTTTGTTGTATATTTGTTGTTGGGAGCTTGTGCTCCAGTTTTGGTTTTGTTGTGCAGGTGGTGCGTTTTCCCCAAGTCAAGAATTCTGTTTTTAGGAAAACGCACGGTCGTGCGTTTTATTCGCGCACAGTTTGAGACCGATCGTGTGTTTTGTTCAGCTGGAAGAACGTCGAGTTGAGCTCGACGAATTTCATCGAGCTGAATTCGACGATCCTTACGTACGGTTGACGCACAGTTTCATCGTAACCGTGCGTGAAGGAAACACACGGTTTTTCTGTAGCTTTCTAGTTTGTTCCATTTTGTGGTTAATCGTGTGATTTGTTCATGCACGGGCGGAAGCGCTCGTGTGCGAGTAAAACGCATGGTTCTCCTGTTTGTCACTGTATTCCAGCTTTCTGTCGCTACCCGTGTGATTTCCCTCACGCACAGGCGGAATCGTCCGTACGCGAGTAAAACGCACGGGTCAACGCCTCTCCTTCCGCAGGCTTGTTGTGAAAGTTAATATCGCATGGTGTGCGTACGGTCGTGCGCCAAACCGTGCATGCCTATTATTTTGACCTGCTTCTATTTAAAGCGCATATTTCTTCTTCTTCCGGAGGATTCCGATCCAGTCTGACCCAGCCGCCTTTTTCTGCTGCTTTGAGTGGGGAAATCTTCCCTCCAGCCACCTCTTTCTCTCTCCTCCTTAGAGAGTTGATCCAGCCACCATTTCTCCTCCAAGATCTTGAAAAGCTTCATCTTCGACAATCATTGTCATTTTCAAGCTCCAAGCTCCGTTTCAAGCTCATAGGTTGCTGCATCTATAGAGTTCTCCGGATAGATCCGGTCCAGCGATTATTCACGAAGAAGACGGGTTATTGGAAGGAATTGACAGCCCTTCTGGACCCTGGACGTCATCCATAGATGGAGCCCGTACAAGACCCGACAACCCTTGACTCCGGCCGTGAATCTCGGAAAGCCTTTGTGTGTTTGGTTGTTTCTCTTCCCCTTCACTTGCAGTATTTCTTTTTCTACATATTTGGGAGTTGGAATGATGTGTAAGAATATTGATAGCTTGAATATTTCAGCATGTCTAAGTGTTGATATATTTTAGTTCTGCATATTGTTGTGGAACTTCAAATTTTCTCTTGTTCAAGTTATGATAGTGTCGTTCTAGCGATTGCTAGAAGAGTACATCGCGAAGAGGTGATCGCGATCCTCATTAGCTTATCCATCTTCCATATTACTCTCTTGAGTAATCCACCAAAGAGACGCAGTGACGGCGACCCGCAATAGTTTTCTTATTGTTGTTAACTTAGGAATCCAAAACAAAACCCCCTTAGTTTATGTTAACTCATGCAATCACCTTTTCAATAGTGAAATCACACTCCCTACTTGCACTCCTCGAGAGATCGATATCCGAGGATTCAACTCCTCAACTTTATTACTTGACAGCGACCGGTACACTTGCCTTGAACGCATCAAGTTTTTGGCGTCGTTGCCGGGGAGTGCAACCGTTGTGTGTATTTCTCTTTTGAAAAAGGTTTGCAAGTGTTGTTGGTATTTTTGAAAGAATTTTTTTTATGTTGTATGACAGATCCCAACTCAGGTGAAAGGGTTGAAGATCTTGTGGTTGAGCTAGAAACTGCACGTGCGAGGCGAGCTCGCCTGCATGCTGCTGCTGAAGAAAGAATGGAGAATAACGGCCTAGGAGGAAATGGCCAAGGAGAATGGGTTATTGCTGGCCAAGAGGTGGTCCAACCACGCATTAGGACAATGCGTGATTTCATAACCCCGACTGCAGGAAGTGTTTACCCTGGCTTCGGGCCGGTCATCGTAAACAACCACTTTGAGATAAAACCTGCCATCCCGAATATGATCAGGAATATTACGCAGTTCTCGGGATTGCCAAGTGAGGACCCGCAGCTCCATTTGGCGGATTTCTTGGAGATTTGTGGCACATTCTGGTATGCTGGAATTTCTAACGACGTTGTGAAGCTTAGGTTGTTCCCGTTCTCACTGAGGTAGAAGGCAAAGACCTGACTACATACTATTGTTCCAGGGACCGCTACTACTTCGGAGGCATTGTCCTCTATGTTCTTGGCAAAGTTCCACCTGGTGGATAAGATAATGAATGCTCGGAGGGATATTGCAACCTTCCGGCAACTAGACCATGAGATGTTATCCGAGGCGTGGCAGAGATTCTTGAAACTGCAGCGTCGATGCCCAGGGCACGGCTGTGAACTGTGGAATCTAGTTGAAATATTTTATTTTGGTATTGAGCCTAATTTCAGGGCAATGATCGACGCAGCTGCTGGTGGCATGATAATGAACATATCTCCGGAGGAGGAATTGAGGCTACTTCGAGATACCGCCTCCCATAACACTTATTGGACCGCTGGGAGAAATGCACCTAGAGGAGCGAGGACTTTGTTTGAAGTTAACGTGTGGTGCAACAATCGGAGGCGAGCCATCACACTTTAGATGGAAGGCATATGTTGACCAGATTGGCCCCTCCTCCATCTCGGTATATATACATATCTTGTCAGGGTTGTGGTAACCCTGGCCATCATGCCTACGAGTGCACCGCTGGAGAAAGCATTGCTGAGCCATCAAGTATAATGTCTGATGAAAATGTGAATTTTATAAATAGTCAAAATCGCAATGTTCCTTTTATTAATGTTTATAACCCCAATGTGAGAAATCATCCCAATTTCTCATGGAATCAGAATGCTCCCGGTCAATGATGGCAGAGAGGCCAGCATCAATTTGATGCTCAAGCCTCTAATAGCCAGCCGCGACCACCGCATATGGGTTACAATACGAACGTGCAAGGTACGCGCAAAAGTGCGCTGGAAGAAATAATGGAGAAGTTTGTTGAGATGGCCCAATCAAATATGGCCACACAAACTGCGTCCATGAGGAACTTGGAGACACAGCTGGGGTAATTGGCCCAAGTGTTCTCCAAGCATACACGCGGCACCCTCCCAAGTGATATGGAGAAAAATCCCCGTGAGCAAGGAAAGAATGTTGGGGACGCGGGAGAGTGCGAGAAAAATGAAGTGGTCGTTAAATGTGAGGTTAATGCAATAGAGACGATAGCATTATGCGATTCTGGATCATCCTACAACATTCTTGCTTTGCAAGATGTTCAAAAGCTGAATTTAATTATCAAATCTGATGTCCGGAAATCCCTAGTGCTAGCTGATGGATCGGTAGTTAAGACCTATGGTGAGATCATTGATGTGGAAGTAATTATGAATGGGGCTGCTGTAGTCACTGACTTTCAGGTGTTAGGGACCTTGGGAAATACGTCAAAACCCATCCTAGGGGTCCCATTCCTGAAAGCCAATGAAGCTACCTTGCAATTTAATGCGAGTGGTGTCACTTTGGCTCCTAAGGTAAATCTGACTCTACCATCTTCACCTCCCCATATTAGTTCAAATGAACATGCAGAATTTTTACAATTAAATAATTCGTTATCTAATGATCTATCTAGTGCTGCTGAGATAGGTCTTTTACTGAAGGAGCAAGAGCAAGTTAAGAAAGTGATAGAATAGCTGACGGTGGCTGAGGGAGAGATAGAGATGGAGTCACTTGACGTGAAACAAGATTCTGCTGAGAAGAAACATGAGCTGAGCACGTCCGTTGATAGAGCGCAGAAAACAGAATTCAAATCTTCTATTTGTTCTAACTTAAACAGGTAACTTGGGATAATCTTTCACCCGCTGCGAGTGAGGAAAGGATGCCCCCAGATGTGAAAGATAAACTTGTTGTTGAATTGGTGGGTGGGATCATACCACCCTGGCGATCCCCTTCTATGGATCTGAAACGAAAGGAGCTGCTCCTGCGCATGGCGCAGAATTTTACCCGCCGGCGCGAGAAGGACAAGGTTAAGGGCAGGGGAGACTCGTCTTCCCTGGGCACTAAAGCCTTCGCCTTGCCTTCATCTCGCGTGACTGGGGGGATCTATCACAAGTCAGCGTTCAGCTGAGGAGTGAAGGATCTCCGGGATTTTCCTTTGCTGATTTTTCTAGTTTCATTTACTGCTTACTGCTTTGTGTATTTGTAGACCTTTATCATTATGTTTTGAACTTATTCCCTGAATGATATTTATATAACTGCTAATACAGGTATTTGGTCCACCTTAAGGACGGTAAAGAAAAGGGCTTGTGGGAGACAACCCAATTTTGCCGCTTTTATTTTGCTTAATTTTGCTGTTGTTATTATATGCTTATAGTATGCATGGTTGGAGATATTCTCTTATGCAGGTGGAGTTCGTTTGGGCTGTGGACTGTCTGCTGAAATTAACGCCAATCTTCTGGTATGCTCATTTGCTGGGCATGGGGGAACCTCTTCCCTCAACTTTTATTTTTCTATTTTTATTACAAATCATGGATATATTGTTTAGTATAAGTCTGGTGGGGGAAAGTTTCGCGAGTTACCTTTGCACATGCACTTGCATACCACGAGAGTATTTTCATTTTCGGTTTTTACTTTATCATGACAGCATTGTGCACCTACACCGCATGAGCGCGCACTTAAGAATGCGCTCGACCCAAGTTTAATTTATTTCTTTTGTGTTAAATTTAAGATAGTGGAGCTGGCTTAGGATTTTAGGATAGAGTAGTGTGAAACTCGTGCAGTGCTCCTAATCGAGTACTCATGGTGTGTAGAAATAGTATAAATTTTATTTTTTCTTTATGCTCATAGATTTATGCTTTTCTGCATTTATAAATAATGTTTGTAATACTCAAAACTGTGAAATTTGGAGCAATCGAACGGTAGTGTAGGAATATGTGTAGCCGCCACTAGCCTCGTATTGCTCGAGTCAGGAGGAAGGGTTGTCTTTCTAGGTGGCTAAGAACTTGCCCCTAGCTACTCTCAAAGCTTGGGTACATGGTTAGTCAAGTGGGCTCGTGATGTAGGCTGTCACTTTGTCTAGTTTGAGCCTTGTACCATTCCCGACATCTATCCATTATTATCGTCGTTGAGCCTGTCCCTTCCTTTGACATCCCTACGCCTCGCTACCAAAGCCATATAGCCTTTCCTACTCGCACATCTGAATGTGGTCGCTCGGTTAGCTTGTTTTATTGTAGTTTGTATCTGTTATATGTGGGATGTTATGTTGATGTTTGTGCATCTTGTGGTGTTGCCGTTTTTTTCCGGCTTGTTTTGGCTTTTTGGATAAAAAAGGAAGAAAAGAAAAAAAATATAATAGTAAATGAAATGAAAATTTCCAATGTGGAATAAAAGAAGAAAAAAAAGAAAAAAATATTGTTTTTGAGTTGGAAATTTTGTTGCATTGTGTTTGTTTTGGGCGTGCACGCACCATTAAAAGTCCAAGTCTGGTGGTGTGCCGCACATGTTTGTTCATTGAGTTTAGCTATGAGTGTTTTCGGGCGATCTCATTTTGGGTGTACGTGTCCGTCTTGTTTGTCTTTGTATACCTCGCCTATGCTTAAGCCTATATTATACTCCAAGTCCTACGGATTCGTGCTTGATTCAAACTTGTGTTGTGGAGAGAGTGTGAACGGGCGAGCATATGGTTACCGACATTGGTGGATTCCTTTGGAGATTTTCCCGAGCCACGGTCTTTGGCAATGCTCAACTTAGTGGCCTTCCTACTTTCTTCCTATGCATGACCAAACGATTCTCTAGAATTCTATTTTTGAGAAGTTACAATACTTATTTACACTTGTCGAAATTTATAAACTTCGTTGCATAATTAAAAATTATATCTATTATATTTTTATGCCCAAGCTTTTTTCGATTTCTCGCATTACTATATTTCAAAATTACTGAGCCAGCTAGCTGTTTTCTAGTTCACGGAGAGATGATTTGATCGGGACAAGCAAATGTTTAAGTCGGGTGGTGTGATAAGTCCGATATTTATAGGGTTTTTTGGACTCATGTGGGCTTATTATCTTGCCTGTGCACTACTTTTCAATTGGAAAAGTTATATTTTTGTTTAGATATTCACTTGACCATTTTGTGCACGGTTTTGCCCCAAGGTTGTGCATTTGTGCATTTCGTTGTTGGGGGTAAGCACATGGTGCTCCCTATGGCTCTTTCCTGCTGTTATCTTTGTTGTATATTTGTTGCTGGGAGCTTGTACTCCAGTTTTGGTTTTGTTATGCAGGTGGTGCATTTTCCCCAAGGCAGGAATTTTGTTTTGAGGAAAATGCACAGTCGTGCATTTTATTCGCGCACGGTTTGAGACCGATCGTGCGTTTTGTTCAGCTGGAAGAACATTGAGTTGAGCTCGACGAATTTCGTCGAGCTGAGATCGACGATCCTCACGCACAGTTGACGCATGGTTTCATCGTAACCGTGCGGGAAGGAAACACATGGTTTTCCTGTAGCTTTCTAGTTTGTTCCATTATGTGGTTAATTGTGTGATTTGTTCACGTACGTGCGGAAGTGCTCGTGCGTGAGTAAAACGCACGGTTCTCCTGTTTGGCCCTGCATTCCAGCTTTCTGTTGCTACCCGTGTGATTTCCCTCATGCACTGGCAGAATCGTCTGTGCGTGAGTAAAACGCACGGGTCAATGCCTCTCCTTCCGCAGGATTGTTGTGAAAGTTAATATCATAGGGTTTGCGCACAGTCGTGCGCCAAACCGTGCATGCCTATTTTTTTGACCTACTTCTATTTAAAGCGTGGATTTCTTCTTCTTCCGGAGGATTCCGTTCCAGTCCAACCCAGCCGCCTTTTTCTGCTCCTTTGAGCGGGGAAATCTTCCCTCCAGCCACCTTTTTATCTCTCCTCCTTGGAGAGTTGATCCGGCCACCATTTCTCCTCCAAGAGCTTGCAAAAGCTTCATCTCCGGCCATCATTGTCATCTTCAACCTCCAAGCTCTATTTCAAGATCATAGGTTGCTGCATCTATGGAGTTCTCCGGATAGATGTAACCCAACAATTATTCACCAAGAAGACGGGTTATTGGAAGGAAGTGACATCCCTTTTGGACCCCGGACGTCATCTGTAGACCGAGCCCGAACAAGGCCCGACAACCCTTGACTCCGGCGTTGAATCTCGGAAAGCCTTCGTGCGTTTGGTTGTGTAACAATATTGTAAGGACCCTATCCAATCTAACGTGACGGTGTCACGGCTCCACTCTAGGCGAACCTACAGGGCTGCAGCCCAAGCACCACAACCCCTCTCCCTCCACAGGCGGGTTGTTGGTGGCCACAACCTCCCTTTGATGAGCGAACTCGACAGTTAAGCTGGGTCGTACGGGGACTTCCCAAGAGGTCACCCATCCCAGTACTACTCTCGCCCAAGCACGCTTAACTATGGAGTTCCTTCACATCTCATCACCAGTTGAGCTGCAGCTCAATTGGTGATGAGATGTGAAGGAACTTCATAGTTAGGAATGCTTGGGCGAGAGTAGTAATAGGATGGGTGACCTCCTGGGAAGTCTCCGTACGACCCCGCTTAACTGTCGAGTTCGCTCATCAAAGGGAGGTTGCGGCAACCAACAACTCGCCTGTGGAGGGAGAGGGGTTGGGGTGCTTGGGCTGCAGCCCGGTAGGGTCGCATAGAGCGTATCTGTGACACTGTCACATTGGATCGGCTAGGGGCCCGTGTCTAGCTCTCGAGACCCACTCGAGACCTACTCGAGAGAACCACTCGAGTAATTAGACGGGACACGCCCGTGTCACATGGCTGACACGCCCATGTCCAGCTCACAAACGCCTTACTCGAGACATTTGAAACCTACTCAAGACAACTACTCGAGTAGTTGGTCAAGACACGCCCATGTCACATGGTTGACACGCCCGTGTCACACCAGTACTCGAGATAACTTTGACCTACTCGAGACACCCTCTCGAGACCTACTCGAGTAGATACAGAGCGGGACACGGCCATGTGACACGCCCGTGTCACAGGCCGTGTTCTTTCTTTCTCGAGCATTCGTCGAGCGCATCTAATCGAGTGAAGTTCGTCAACCAGAGGAGGACACGCTCCCTGAAACGCCCGTGTCACAGGGCGTGTTCTCTTATGAAAACTTAGTCGAGCGCATTTCGTCGAGCACTCGACAAGCTGCTCAACCCGAGCAGGACACGCCCTGGGACACGCCCGTGTCCCAGGCCGTGTCACCTAACCTGAACCCAAATTTGGGATTTGGGGTGTTACAACCCTCCCCTCCTTACAAGAAATTTCGTCCCGAAATTTGTACACAGTAAGGAAACAAAACAAGATGGAATAACTCCAAAATGTATAGTACAACAAGGGGCACTATATAACAGTTTACACAAATAGCTCGGGAAACTCAGCTCGCATGGTCTGCTCCCGCTCCCATGTTAGCTCTTTGCTAGAAGCGTGCGTTGCAAAGAGGTGATCGAGACACTCATTAGCTCATCCATCTTCCGTATTACTCTCTTAAGTAATCCACCAAAGAGACACGGTGACGGCAACCCGCAATAGTTTTCTTATTGTTGTTTACATTAACGCTTGCAATCACCTTTTCAATAGTGAAATCACACTCCCTACTTGCACTCCTCGACAGATCGATATGCAGGGATTCAACTCCTCAACTTTATTACTTGACAGTGACCGGTACACTTATCATGAACGCATCAGCAGCAAAAAGCAGAATTGCGTCGCAATCTCAACAGCCGAGTCAGAATACATTACTGCCGATAGTTGTTGTGCACAATTGCTGTGGATAAAGAATCAGCTGGAAGATTACAATCTTTAAGTCCAAAACATTCCTTTGTTTTGCGACTCATCCAGTGCGATTGCAATAGCCAACAATTCAATCCCTCACAGCCGGAAAAAGCACATAAACCTGCGATATCATTTCATCCGGGAGCATATGGAGCATGGGGACATAGATCTACAATATGTCCCAACCGACAGGCAAGTTGCAGATATTTTCACAAAGCCACTGGATGAGGCCAAGTTCTCGTATTTTAAAACAGAACTTGACATGCTCAACAAGGATGAAGGAGAATGAAGACAGAGGTTCTAGGCAAGGTCAAGATTTGATTTTACTTCAAAAATCAGAAAATTTCAGATTATGGACTTCATTTCGAGTACAAGTATTCTACTCGAGAATAGCAAAATTCCTCCCGAGAATAGCAAAATTCCTTCTCGAGTACAAAGAGATTATTTCTCGAGAAGAAATGTTCTACTCGAGAACAGGAAATCTCTTCTCGAGAACACGGCTAATTTCTACTCGAGACAAAGGCGTACTATACTCGAGTGCTACTGGATTTCTTCTTGAGAACAATTCTTCCTCTCAAGAAATGGGGTGTCGTTTTCTTCTTCAATGTCAATTTTTCATATCGGCACTCAGGCACTTAGCCGCCTCTTTACAGATATTTTTAATGATTATTTATATGTTTAATCATCAAAATTATCGGTAAATATAAATTGAAATAAGTCCAAGAAAATTTTAGTCTCGATTTCAAAACCCTTCTCGTGAAAAGCCGCTTCGTCTTCCTTCATCTCCGCCGTCTGCCGCAAGTCACTTTTGTCATTCGCCGACCAACAAAGATCGATCTCTCTTCAACAATGGCTTCGTCCTCAAAGCTGGGGATCAGGAGTGAACTATGTTCTTCTAGGATTGCAGAGATATCAGACGATTTCCGAAATGTTCTTCTACTGCTAGACATAGCCGGTTTGTCATTTATTCTTGAACATCCTTGCAGAATTTTCACTTCCGAAGTAGAAGAATTCTTCCAGAATGCCAAGATTAAGAGGAATGGGAAAATCATTAAGTCTATGGTTCAGAATGTTAAGGTAAAGATGTCTGCTCTGTCTATTCGCAATTTCTGCAACTGCCCAATATAGACATGGAAGATGATTTAATAGGCTCTAACTATGAGAGAGCATATAATTTTTGTGGTATTCCTCAGTTTTCTAACACCATCAGAAGGCAATATATGAATGCAGAAAGTAAACTATTGGCTGACATCTTAGGAAAAGTCCTTTTGTGTAAAATAAGTTTAATCAGTTATATTACTCCAGAATTCTTTGATCTAATGACTGTTGTTATATATAGAAAGAAATTCCAATGGGGAATGTTGTTATTTGAAAAGATTAAGGGCTGCATTAAGAGCCCTAACTATGGAAGAATTATCTCTTTGTATCTAAATCAGATGAATCTTACTGCTTTTCCCATGAAAAAGGGCATAGCCCTTCACCATATGAAAAAAGTCTCTATTACCTCCATCCAGAGATGGGAGGTCAAATTTCAGAAATCTGACAAAGCCTCCAAGGAAATAGAAGATATGGACAGCACCCCATCTCCTGCTTCACATCAAATAGCTGATTCAGTTATTGAGGGGGAGCCTGCACCATCTTCCTCAGCACCTCCTCAAGATATTCCTGCTGCGACAGCTTCAGAAATTCCTATCTCAGTGGTTGCTGCTGCTACAGATATTCCTGCTGCTACAGATCTTCCTTCTACTCCTAATGTTGATGTTGTTTCTTCCACTATGCTGCATTCAGATACACAATTTCCTGCTGCTAACTCAAAATTTCCAAATGTTGAAAATCTGACAGATGCCCAGAATTAAGCTGAGATTCTATCCACTGAAGAGGATATCAATAAGATGATAGAGGAACTTACCTCTAAAGAAGTTCCTTTTCATATCCCTGAAGATCTTCCTCCATCTATAGTAACTTCTCTTAAGTCTCCAACACAACCAGAAAAATCACCAACTCCTGCACAGTCTCCAGAACATAAAGAATCATCTCCTCCAGCTGATCAATCTCCAGTACAAGAACCTGAAAAGTATCATGAAGATATGCATGCTGATGAAAGTTGTCTCAATCCATGACTCAGTTGAAGAAATTTCAGTTGAATCTGCTGAACAAAGACTTCCCAGTCTTCATTTCCAGATCCCAACTCTTCTGCCAACAATCAATGAAGATGAAATCAGCACAGTCAACAGAAGGAAAGCCTCTACTTCTACAGTTGTGATTGAAGAAATCCTTCCATGGACTGTTCCTGTACAGCCACCTCCATCTCCTCCAAAAGAAGTCTTTCCTGAAGGTACAATTCTTCATAAATTTGAAGCTATGCTTGCTGCACAGAGAAATTACTTTGATGATTCTCTGAAAGTGGTCACTGATAAAGTCACAGCTTTAGAAAAAGAAATGAGTCGAAGATTTGCTGAAATCCAAGACAATACAGATGAGTTTGAAAGGCTTCTGCAAATTGGTGGCAAAGCCATTGACCACACTATTACTAGCATTGGCACAGTCATGGAGCAATCTGTTACTCTTGCTCATAATCAAATTCTCCTAGACAAAAGAGGTGATGAAAGAAATTTCAAAACTTGTGAAGAAGTGGGTATGTTTAAAGAAGATGTAATTAGCACCCTCTTTGTAAAAGTTAGAAAGGGGGAGGATAAAGTGAAGGAACTACTAGAAAAACAAGGTGCAACTATGAAAAATTAGTGGGAAGATCAATTAAAAGAAATTCAGACCTCTGTTCTAAAGGAAATCAAGAGTACCAAGTTATATACCTATGATACTTCTATTTGGATGCACAATCAGTTATTCCCTAAACTTGCTATGGATCCCAATGCACCTCCTCCTACAAATCTATATGTCAACATGCCTACATTCTCTCCACCTCTAGAGTATTTTGAAGGACCTCCTCCAGCACACTTTGAAGGACCTCCTTCAAATTAATATGAAGGTCCTCCTCTTGATGTCTATGAACAGGTATGGGAATCTGAGCAAACAGGACTGCCTCCTCATCCTCCAGAAGTTCAAAAAGCAAAGAGAAGAAAGTATGGTGATGGAGCCTCTGTAAGTAGATCTACTCCACATCCAGAAGCTCAAGGAAAGAAACCTCAAGAATATACTAAAGTTTGGAGCCCCACTTCTAAGTCTCTCATTCTTGAAACCTTAAAGCTAGTAGTTGACTTTAATGAGAACAGAAACTTGCACTACAGTTCAGATGAATGGGAATTATATGAGAAGTCTCTCACTAAGAGAAGGATTTATGATAGAATACATGGCAGAAACAATCCTAAGGCTCCACCTAGACCACCAAAATACTTCCCAAAGCCTTTCAGTTATCAGAAGAGACAACAAGAGAAGCTTGAGAGACAAGGAAAGCAACCTTCACAAGATGTTTAGGATCAACAAAACATAGAGGTTGTTCCACATAAACTTATTCCTTTATGTCAACATAAAGTAAAGCTAACTTCACGTCCATTTGGTAGACAGTGAAGCCTTTGGATGCAGCATATGCTAGGAACAACCTAATTGCTTCGAGTCTTGCCACTGGAGCATATGTTTGATCGAAGTCTATCCCTTCTTCTTGTCTGTACCCTTTGGCGACGAGTCTGGCTTTGTTCTTGATTTTTGTTCCATCTTCATCCATCTTGTTCTGTTAGACCCACTTTGTTCAAATCACATTCTTTCCTTTGGTTCTTAGCACAAGCTTCCAGACTCGGCAGTATTTGAATTGGTTTAGTTCTTCTTCCATTGTTATTACCCAAGATGCATCCTTGTTTTCTTCCTCAAACTTCTTCTGTTCAACCTGTGAGAGAAAACTCAAATATAAATTTTCATTAGCTGTACCTGTACGAGTTCTAACACCATCATGGGGGTCTCCTTTGATTTGATCCATTGAGTGATCCTGCAATTGTCTGAGCTCTAAAAGCCTTGTATCTGGAGCTTCCTCTACCACTAGAGTGACTTCATCAGCTTGAGTGACATCTTCATCATCGTGATCAACCTCTCCAATCATGGTTGGAGTGGTGATCTTGATGAACTCGTGACCTTTTTCCTTAACAGGCTCATCCAAGCTTAATTCCTTTACTCTTGAACCTGCATCTTCAACAAAAACACTAGAAGAGCTGCTATGTAGTAAGCTCATCTCATCAAATACAACATTGATAGATTCTTCTACGACCAGGGTTTTCTTGTTAAAAATCCTATATGTCTTACTATGGCTTCTATATCCTACTAAAATACCTTCAAAACTCTTTTCACTGAATTTAGTGGAGTGATACTTTCCATTGTTAAGTACGAAGCATTTGTTACCAAAGATTCTAAAATATGATATAGTCAGTTTCTTGACCTTTAGTAGTTCATAAGGTGTTTTATCATGGTTTTTATTTATGAGTGCTCAATTTCGCACGTGACACGCAGTGTTGACAGCTTCAACCCAGAAGTATTATAGTAGCGAGGCATCACTCAACATGGTTCTGCAGGACTCTATGAGTGTTCTATTCCTTCTCTTAGAGACTCCATTCTGTTGAGGAGTACGATGAGAGGAAAACTCATGAAAGATACATAGGCTTTCATAGAATTCTATCATGGCACCAGATTTGAACTCTGTTCCATTGTCACTTTTGATTTTGACAACTGAACAGGTGTATTCATTTTGTATTTGCCTGAAAAAATTAGTGAAACTTTCAAAAGTATCTGACTTGTGTTTTGGAAAGAATACCCATGCAAAACGGGAGTAGTCATCTACAATAACCAATGTATAATCCTTACCTCCCAAACTTCTAATTGGCAGGAGACCGAACAAGTCCATATGAAGTAGGTGTAAACACCTGTTAGAATATTTGTCAATAATACTTTTAAAAGTAAACCTTGTTTGCTTGTCTTTTACACATGCGTGACAAGGTCTATCTTTGACGCACTTAACATTGGGTGCATCACGTACTAAATTAAGAGAAAATAATTTATTAATAGTTTTATAATTTATATGTGCGAGTCTCTTGTGTCATTGATCACCCAGAGACGCACTATCTTTTGCCAAAAAGCACACTGGTGTAGAAGAGTCTATGCAAATAAAATTCAAACAAAATATATTTTTACTACGAGTGCCTGATAGAATCGTTTCTAAGTTATCAACTGATTTTATACAAGCACTTGTCTGCATGAAATTCTACTATGTATCCTTTATCACAGAGCTGGCTTATGTTTATAAGATTATGTTCTAATCCTTCAACATAAGCCACATCTGAGAAGGATACACTACCGTTAGTAATCATACCATATCCTCTTGTGATTTCTCTGTCAGTATCTCCAAAGATGAACTTTGGCCCGTTCACAACTGGAGAGTACTTTTGAAGAAGGTTTCTAGTCCTGGTCATGTGCCAAGAGCATCCACTATCCAATTACCAGATAGGCATTTTGTTGGCCTTTAGACATACCTGCATTCACAAATCAGTTTGCCTTAGGAACCCAAATTACCTTGTTTGGGTCATTGGTCTCTAGTTGGCACACTCCCCCTGTGAGTGTTAACATTGCGAGTGGTCTGTCTCAAATTATTAACTTGAGGAGCTATAAATCTTCTAGAATTAAACCAGCAATCTATGGCAAAGTGACCAATTTTAGCACAGCACCAACAGTCAAACGTATTGTACCTTTTCCAATTCTCGTGCTTAACTTTTTGAATGTATGGTCTTGCAGGTATGGCTGATCTATAGGTAGAAGCCTCATGATGATGGCATTCACAAGCCTTTTTCACCTCCTTATCGTTTGGTACAACTGGTTTGGCCTTTGGTTCCTTCTTCATATTATGGCCATGAATGTATGGACCATAGTGCTTCATTTGTATCTCCTCATAAGGTTCCTTGAAGACACATTCACCAAAGTTTCGGGGATGAGTCCATCCTTGGTATTGTGACTTAGGCTCTGCATAAGTAGACCAGGTAAAATGACTGTAGGATGAGTCAAAATCAAACTCGCTAGTTGGGAAGATGACCTTCTTAAACAATGTTTGATCTAGAAGGGCTTTCCCCTTTTCCTTGTCTAAAGATTTTTGTCAGCTTTATTTCTCCTAGAAGATTAACTAAGAGCATCCTGATGGCCTAAGCCAACTCCTTTGGCTTGAGCGAAGAACTCAGCAACAAATCGAAGGATTGTCTTGGGCTTGGAGAAACTTTCAAATAGTTTCTTTTTAGCTGCAAGTTGTTTTTCCAATTCTTTGTTGATTTTCTCTTTCAAGTTAAGGTGTTCGAGAGCTTTATTGTTTTTCTCGATTGTGGCATGTAATTCCTCTCTGAGTGAGTTGGTCTTTGCGACTTCCTCTCTCAGAGTGCTCTCCTCAGTCTTGAGAGATTTGATCTCCATGGCCTGAGTTCTAGCGACTCTTCGACATTTGTCGTAGGCTTTGATTAATTCCTTATATTGAATCATGAGTTCAGACTCATCATCAGAAGAGTAGTCTTCATGATCATGGTCTGAAGTATCAGATTCTGAGAGAGGTGTGTAAGATTTTACCTTCCTAGTGTACTGGGGTTCTTCTTCCTCTTCTATCTGTGCCATCAGCCCAAAGTAGGCTTCCTCTTCTTCACTTTACTCAGATTAGTCAGAGTCACTGAGAGACTTGGCCTTCTTGGCTACTAGGCTTCTTTCAGATTTCTTTCTAATATACGAGGATTTCTATTCTTCTCTTCTTCAACCCTCTTTCTTCTTGTGTGGGCAATCAACAATTATATGCCCTGGCTTTTTACAATAATAACACACGATGTCAGATGGAATATGTTTGTTCGGTTTAGAGTTGTACCTATCATGACTATTTGAGCCTTTCTTATGACGGTCACCATCGTGACATGCTCTTCTGGAGGAAAAGTCTTTGCCTTTCCATTTTTTCTTCTTACTTAGGAACTTTTTGAACTATCTAGAGAGTAGAGAGAACTCTCCATCTGATATTTCAGAGCCTGAGGTGCTCAACTCCGAGTCTTCTTCTTCACTTTATTCCTATGCAGGAGCAAGTGATGCAACTTTAACATTCCTTGAGTTGTCTGCCTTTAGTGCTACAGACTTCTCCTTCAATGAGGATCTGTTTCCCTCTTCTTCACCTTTTCTGGTATTTATTTGAAGGTCATAAGACATCAACTTCCCGAAGAGGTTCTGAGGATCAGTCTCAGCTATCTTTCCAAACTCACTTATTGCACATATCTTGTTGTCTCATTCCTTTGTTAAGAATATTAGGAGCTTGTCGTTTAGTTCTCCGTTGGTGAAGACACGACCATAGTTTCTACGGCTGTTGACGATCTTAAAGAAATTTTCAAAAGTACCTGCTATATTATATTTGGGTCCTTGCCTGAAGGCCTCATACCTTTGATTCAAAAGGGATCTTCTATCATCCCTCACTTCTTTGGTGCCTTCCATCAACATGATTAGTGACTGGCACATTTATTTGGCGGATTTGCAGTGAATAAGATTTTGTAGCCTAGAATCATCGACTGCACTTGAGATAATATTTTTGGCCTTCTTGTTTAGAGAGACAAGTTCAATCTCATCTTTAACTAGATCCATCAACTTCTTTGGTACTTTCTTTGTGGGATCAATAGAGGAGGTCATCATAAGAATGTATGGGCCTTCTTCCACTATCATGAAGATCCTTGGATCCACTGCTTCCATGAAGAGCTTCACCATTTTATTCCACATGGGGAAGTTTGCCTTGGTTCATATGGGAAGCTTAGCAAAATCCTTGACTCTGTCCATGCTTGTATACTCTAATGACAATTGGGGACAGATCTGTTCAAGGTGTTAACCTTTGATGAACAACCTCCCTCTGATACCAATTGAAAATGTTTTAGTTGTCAACCTAAATCACATAGAGGGGGGTGAATAGGTGAGTTCTGCGTCTTTTTACGGAATAACAATTTGTTTGAGCAATGCACAAAAAATAAACAAGCAATCACAGACAACACCAAAAGTTATAGTGGTTCACAAACCTTGGGTACATCCACTTTCCACCTCCCCGATCTAGCAACGCACTAGACTCGGCTACTCCACTATTCTCTCGGATTGAAAACAATCCTACAACTCGGAACAAAGTTCCTACAACTCAGAGAAAAATAACTACAAAAACTCAGAGGTCAACTCCAACAAAACTCGAAGAATAACTCCTACAATCTCGGAGAAAAACTCCTACAACAATCAAATGAATTTACAATCAGAACACACAGACTTATCTTCACAGATCTTGGCTGAATCTCGGGTTCTTCCTTCTTGAAAAACTGAAAAGCCCTATCAGAAAGGTTGAGGAAGAAATCTAAGAATCTTTGGATCTAAGAACTTAGGATCACCACGATCAAGAGATGATTTGCAGTTATTGAAAATCTTGATCAGTGAACTCCTTGTCTGAATCTCTGGGATCGAGAAAGAATTCGGCGATGAAGAACAGAGCGGCGACGACGCTTCTCGACTTAGAAACTTGACAAATTGATTCAGAATACTTGAAAAATACTTCTTAGTGTTTGTCAATTCTATCAAGACCTTTTATAGACCTTTCATAACGGTCGAAATTATATTAAATGCGAGCCACATGGACCAATCAGTAGTTAATGATATTTGAAATCGAATCCGTCAGATATGTCAGAAAATTCAGAAATCTACACTTCATTTCTCGAGAGGAATATGTGTTCTCGAGAAGACATTTCTGTTTCTCGAGGAGAGTTATGAAGTGCTCAATAAGACATTTCTGTTTCTTGAGAAGCGTTATGAAGTTCTCGAGAAGAAATGCTTAAGGACAGTGTAGAGGAGGAATTCTGATTTCTCGAGAAAGAGTATACTAACTCGAGAAAAATAGACTTCTGACACTCGAGAACAAACTTCTGTTACTCGAGAACAAGAAAGTATTTCGAGAAAAGTTTTCAATGTCTCGAGAAATGGTTTCTGGTTCTCGATAACTATTTCTGGTTCTTGAGAAATAATATTGACCTTCTCGAGAAATGACTTTGGCTTCTCGAGAAAAAAGATAGAGAAAATTTTTGACTTAAATTTATGTTAACTTGAGATGGAGAGTTATGATCTGCTCGAGCACTCATGGCTTTCTCGAGAACTACACTAAGCTTTCTCGAGAATAGCTTCTGCAACTCGAATACTTGACTGAGCTCACTCGAGTACTAAGTTTAATTCTACTCGAGTACAATAAGTTCTTCTCGAGAAAACACTTAGAAATATTTTGAGTCAAACATTTAAGATTTCTTGAGGAGTCAAGATCTACTATAGTACTACATGACTTTCTCGAGAACTATATTAGGCTATCTCGAGAACAGCTATAACCTTACTCGAGTACTGACTGTTCTTCTCGAGTAAAACACTTAGAAAATTTATGACAACTGAAAAGTGATTTTCTTCTTGTTAACCAGCAACTAACCTTCTTCTCATGACTTTAGTACTTGAAAAAGAAGTCTGTCCCAATAGAGAGGTTACACATGAGTCAACACCTTGGATCAAACAATGAGGGAATACATTGTATGGTCCTGTGTTTGGCGACCCATTGTAAACTGACATTGGTCCACACTTGAAATTATAACCTACAAGCACTCAACTAGAAAAGACATCAAATACAAACTTAATTCATCTTAGTTTAAGGGTGACTTCATTCAAATCTGTATTATTGTGGACAGAATGCCAAACAGTTCGGATTTGACAATATTCATGAATCATGAAGTAAAGCATGTTATAATCAAAATTACCATTGAGGGATTGAGTCTATAATCAATCAAGGTGCTCCAGAAAATTTTAGCCGGGCAATAGCGGCTTGAGTCCTTAGCGCAGAAAAATATCCATGGATTTACAAATAGCCCACACGATCGGGAAAACCCACAACAACTTGTCGCACTAGCACTAGGTCGGGAGAGGACACTCAACATCTCCAAAGATTGCTAGATCTATTAGAGGAGACGCGGAGGCGACAATCGCTGGGATCGGGATCGGGATCGACAGTGGAATGGGCGGAACGCTTCCGTCGGCTTTCTAGGGTTATTTGTCTTTCACACAGTAACTGCTTGTATGCTTAGACAGAATATTGTCGTTTTTTTCTAGAAATCCTAAAACATTTATTTATACTCCAACAGATTAATAAAACATCTCTGCAACTATCCGCAAACCCAAGACCATAGATACACGGCGAACTCAAAGCCTACCTTCGATCAATTCAACATTTGACATCGACGAAGGCATTGAATTGACTCAACGCACACAACGCTTAAGTGCAATACTCGACGAATCAACTCCTTGACTCGATGAATCATTGAATACACTCAACTCCCTCAACGCCATCATTCAATGAGTCAACTCTTAACTCAACAAAGGCGTTGAGTGGTTTCGACACACTCGATTGTTTTGCCTTTGAATATTTAAGTCCTTTTCAACTCATCTGTTAACCCCGAAATCGGCGATCCTTCCCAAGGGAGCCAGCTCGCTCGTCGCGGTCTGCCCCGGGTTCCTCCTGTAGGCCGTGATTCCCCAGGGAGGGCGGACAGGTCTCAGCGGTCTGACCCCCCAGGCCGTCCGCCGTCCCTTGGTCGGCAGGGTCTGCGGACTGCTCCGGTAGTCCGCCCCTACCGGCCACTCCTTTTTTCAGCTTAACCGCAAGGTTGTCTCCGCAGGACCCTCTCTGCCGGACTCAACTACCTATCCGCCCAGGCCGGCAATAGGTCGCATATCCCTTCACCCAGCCGTATGGGCAACCGACTCCTCCAATCCGCCTGCAGAGCGCGGACTCCAACTCCGGCTACCCGCCAAGACCAGCAGCAGTCCAAGTTCCGCGCGAGCTCTGCGGACTCGAAGTGCGGTCGAGACTTCTAGTCCGCCTTCATTGGCGAACCCCAACAGCCTCAACAGCCAGGCTCTCCATCTCCAACGTAAGCGGACTCAGCTTTGCAGCAGCCGTGGACTCGGCGGGCTTGGCAAACTCTCTATGCAGTCAGCCCTTCCCTTCGCCAGCACCAGCTCCTCGGCAGCAGTACCAGCTTCCTCCTCAGTCCGCAGGCCTTTCACAGGCTTAGCCAATGGTAGCAGACTTCTCCCTCAGTCCGCAGTCTTGGTGCGGACTCGGTCAGTAGTGGCGTACTCTTTCCAGCCCGCCAGACAGCAGACCCTCCAGAAAGCAGTCCTAGTCCGCATAACCTCGTGCGAACTCGCCGGACTCCGCGGGCACTCTCCTGCTCGCACCCCTTGCAGCTCGCTCAGTTCAGCAGCGGCGGACTCAGCAGATTCTCCTTGCAGTCCGCCGCTTGTCCTCCAGCATCCGCCACCCCAGCAGTAGGCGGATAGTCCCAGCTCAGCAGTGACGGACTCCGCGAACCCGCATCGTAGACCGCCACTGAGTCTCATTTTGCCGATAGCAGCTCCGGCTTCAGTACCAAGCCCCAGTCCGCGCGGCCTATGGCTGGCTCGGCGGACTCCGTCTCCATCTCGCTCAAGTTACCTTCTCATCGAGAGTAACGTCACCGCAAGCCGTTACCTCCTCGGGCCTATAAATAGCCCCCATGCCTCTTATATGGGAGGCTCTCGTCATTGCCAAGGTGCTCACGCCCGAAGTCAGCCAGCCAGCCCAGCTCCTGCGGACTCCGTTTCTCAGTCTGCATCCCCTCTGCGCCTTGAGTCGCGCGACCTGCCGGCCTCTGGTTTTGCAGTCCGCTCGGTCTCCTGTTGACCTTAACCGTGCGGCCTCCAACCTCGCTCTTAAGTCCACGCGGCCTCCTCTGGCATTCTTCTTCCTTAACCACCAGCTTCCCCTTTGTACCCGTTATCGCTTTCTTGTAAAGGTGTATTAGCAAGTTGTAACTCTCACTTTTAATCAAAGGAGAGCCCGTCACAAGAGAGGAATTCAGGCCGCGACGGGCAAAGTCGGGTGTTGTCGTGGTTCACGGCTCGACTGTTCTTTTTTCTCTCATTCTCTTAGTAGATAACGGCTTGCAGTCTGCCTCTTTTCCCTTCCTTCCTTCCCCTGTGCTCGAACCGTTAGCTGGTGGTGCTCGACCCCCTATCCATTTTCGTGCATCAACAGTTAACATGCGACCTTCAGATCAAGCCATTTTTTGAAGTCTGCGGGCAGAATGTCAGATCTCCAGACCGCTCAACCTGACCTTCAACCCGACAAGGATCCCCTTTGGGAAGCAGTCATGCGGTTAGCACAAGAGACTGACAAAATTTCTCATGTCGTCGGTTTGCAGTTCGCCGCGATGTACGACGTCTTGGGAGCTATTGTCAAGCGGCTAGACTTGCAGTCCGCACCAACACCGGTCTCCTCCGTCAACTCGGCGCCCGCAGTGGACAGTCCGCATGTTAATCCACTTGCTTGTCCGCAAGGAGTAAAGCCTACCCGCGGACCTATCCACGCGCCTACGCGCAAAACCACCCAGCATCCTACTCGCCTGTGCAGTCGGCAGCCCCTCTATGGGCTAAAAAACCGGGACCTCAGTTCGTCGCTTATCCTCCTAATCACTTGAGGACAATGCAAGATACTTATGCTTCTGTGAAAAGGAAAAAGCACGTGTCAGTTTTATTCCAGGCAAAACAGCGTAAAAAGGAGACGCTCGCTCATTTCATCAGACGATTTCAGAAGGAGGTTCTTGAAGTTGGCGAAGCCAATCCAGAAGTGTACAAAATTGCTCTAATTGAGGGATTAAAGGAAGGACCGTTCAAGTTCGAAGCCACTCTCAGAAAAGAAAAAACATATCAGGAACTAATCAGTCTCGCTGATCAATACTCTCGTGCTGGGAGAGGCACTTTTGACCGTGTCATGAAAAGCAAAGCAAGTTCCAAGGAATCATTTCAAACTCTATGCCAGAAGTCCAGGGACTCTAATCAATATTGTGAGTATCACAAAGGAAAGGGTCATTTGACGGAATATTGTAAAGCTCTTGAGCAACTAGTGGAGAGGATGATGAAGCAAGGAAAGTTTGGTGATGCCGTCCAAAGGATCTATACATCCCCCTCCGAAGCCTGAGAAGACAGAGGCATGTTGGACACCCTCTCCGGCTTGGAATAAATAGGCTAAAAGAGCCTCATCTTCAATCATGGAAGTAAACGCAAGCGCGCTAGTTTGTCTTTATTACCAATTCATTTCCTGAGATTTCTATATCGAATATGTTTTTATTTCATATCTCAAAACCTCATACTAACACCTTTTCAAATGTTCATTTTTTCCCAAACGCCTTGAGAAATAGGGATAACTGACTCCAAGAGACATCGCCGAGTTCTGCGTAAACCTCCCTTAGAACTGTTGTCATTGGCGTAACACCACAAATACCATGTGTTGCGGGGAGATTTCGCACCGTGTAGTGGGAGCCTGCAGGTTCTAGTGCGGTAGGACACTGAATTTTGGATCCCGGCTAGTACCTGACCCCACCTCTGCATTATGGAGGGACAGGGTGGGAGAAAAGCTCTACTATGTCACTTTAGGGGATATCATTACAACTTTGAAAATCGCGTGTGGAAAGCACTACCACGCGCACCTGCCCACCGATCATCTTAGTTCGTAACCCTCGAACACTCTTTGGAACCCTCAAGTAGTGCCTGCAGGAGACCCACAGCTGGGTTGATCTTATAGGAAAGCAATGCCACATGCACCTACCAGAAAGATCAACTTGGTCTGTACTCCAGGCAAGAGGGCAGTTAATCCTTCCCCTCTTTTTGAGCAGGCAGCCTTTGTGACCTTGCGAGGAAAGCACTGCCACGCGCACCTGCCCGCTTGGTCATCCAATTCTGAAGTGGGTTGATTGCATAACTCCTGTGACCCTGTGAGGAAAGCAATGCTTCATGAACATGCCCACTTGGTCACATTGGTTATGAATCATTTCTTTTAGCAGACAAAGGTGTGGACTTAAACTGGTGTTCGCTAAGTCCGCAAGACTTCGGTTTTCAATTCAGCTAGACTTTGCTAATCCGCAGAGCTTGGATTATTCAGTCTGTCGACCCTACTTGGGTGATGTGAGTTACAGTTTTCACGACCCTGTGTAGAAAGCAATGGGCTTTGTGCGCACCTGCCCTCTTGGTCTCTTGAGTCTGTAACCCATCTTTCTCAGGTCAAAAGAAAGATTTTCAATTCAGTTACAGACCGCGCGGTTTGATATGTCGGTTTATATTGTCCGGCTTCTGTATACCTACATATCGGTTTGTTCTTTATATAATCGGACAGTCGGCTGACCTATTTCTGGCTTAGATTGTTTGGCTTCCATGTGCCTATCTGCCGGCTTATTACTCATATACTCGTGAAGTCGGTCGACCTATTTCTGGCTTAAATTATTTGGTTTCTATGTATCTATCCGCTCTCATGCGGTTTTGGTCACTATTATTCTGTCGGCTTAGATGCCGACTAAGTATGATTAAGTATTTTTGGTTGCCGACTTATGCTATCATGTTAGAATCCGCAGACCATTTCTCTATCCTGGTCCCTTTCAACATAAGGGCGATCGATATGAGAGTTTGCCCTGACCGCAAACTTATACTACATTGTCAAGGTTTTTCGGCGGCTAAGAATCTTAGCCGCGCGGCTTACTGGTCATAGTTTATGTACAGTTAAGCTGCGGCTAATAGAGGTTTAATCTGTTAGTCGCACGGCTTGTAGTCGATGTGTATTCTAAAATTAGCCGCAAGAATATCTCTCTCTCTTGCGGATGACTCCATGAAAGTCGCAGTATGGCTTCAGACCGGTTTATATGTTAACTATCTATTAAATCGGAAGTTATACTGAGACCGAGCGGACTTGAACAAGTAAGAAAAACGAGAAGTGAAATAAGCTGCACGTGAAAGGTGAAGTTTTCCTTTTCTATTTCTATTTCTATTTCATTGAATGTTACAAAACATTAATCGCGCGGTTTACAACAAATACCGCTGATTTCCCAAAAAGATCAAATTACAAGTAACAAATTAAAAGTTCCTAATCGGCCGGCTTGAGCTTTTTAGCCACAGGAGAACCTGAATCACCCCCATCATCGATGTCGACGGAAGATTTAGAGTACCCGCTGCTGCTAGCCGCCGAGCTGCCTGAACCGCCAGAAGTCGCCGAATCTGTCCGCGCAGTCTCGGATGCTTGACCGCCGGACTCAGACGATGCGCCTCCGCTCCAGCTTTCCTGGCCACCCTCTTCCTCGTCGTCTTCCTCCTCTTCGCCGTCTTCCTCGCCGACCTTTCCTTTGCCTTTGATCGTCCTGTAGACGGCGGCCACCTTCTTGTTCATGGTGGGGTAAATGTCGGCACAGGTGAAGTCGGTGAAGCCGGTCGCCAAGCCGCCAAGGTCTCGGAGGCGGTTAAGTGCCCCATCAATCCCCTGGATGACCTGCGGGAAGACGTGGTCTTGGAAGGTGCGGTTGGCCGAGTAATACATTGCCTGCGAAAGAAGTAAAGGTAAGCCGTACGGTTTAATAATGCTAACCGCACGAGTATCTGGTGACGACTTACCGCCTCCCTTTCTTTCAGTCGCTTGTTTTCTTCTTCTATTTCCTCTAACCGCCTCTCCAGGCCACTCTTTTCTTTCATTAACTGCTTGTAGGCAAGGCCCATAAAGTGGCTTGTCACGAAGCTCCTTGCCCTGACTTGCGAGGCTAGCCACGGCAGGTCGTCTGCGGGAACTCGGCGCAGCGCCTTCAGGTTGCGCTTACCATACAACGCAGCGCCAACCACGTTCACATGGCGGGTTACTTCTTCCCTCCCCCAGTAAGGGAGGGCGGTGGAGACCGTCACGGACTCGCCATCCGGACTCCACAGCACAGCCTGGTTGCCATGGACGTCCTTCAGGCCGCTGCCCGTTCCCTGCAGCATAAACTCGCCGAAGGAGGCCGACTCCTCCTCCACAGCCCGCGGCGGCTTGACCCACCTGGCTCGTTTCTCTCTTTGGGTGAGAGTCAGGCCGCCAGGCGTCAGCGGCTTGTTCTGCGGGACCGCCACAGCAGCTGCAAAGATAAAGTCAAAGTCAGTTTCCAAGCCGCGCGGCTAAAAATTCAGTTCGGCCGGTTTAGAGCTTACTATCTTCCGCTTCGATTCCTTCTAAGCACGGCAGCAGCGGGATGTAATGATTTACATCAAGCCGCTCCCCCTTGAAGAAGGTGTAGATGTCCTTCTCCACGCCGTCCAAGCTGCCGCTGCCGAAGGCGGCCTCTTCGCGGATTTGAGGGTTGACTGGAAGCAACCCCAGGTTTCCCTCGAAGATGAGAAACCGCTCCGACCAGTTGGCGATCTTGTTCGCCAGGTTTACGATCTTAGCCCCCTGCAGCCAAAGTACAAGTGCCCCCGGAAGATCCTTGTCCCGGAGTCCGGGATAGACCTCACCGAGAAGCATTCCCGGAACAGCCTCATAGAAAATTGGACTCTTTCCGACCTTAAGTACGAAATGAAGCTGTATATGGCGGCTATCGAGTTTGGTGGCAGTTGTCCTGGCACAACGCCATAATGGTCGAAGACTGCCACGGCCTCCATCATGACCGGAAAGCGGAAACCGCAGTCAAAGTGGTCGATGGGGATGGCGATCTGATTTGCTTTGGATGTATTAATCTGCTTGTCTTGCAGCGGAAGCCACGCGACTAGCGGGCTTCCCTACATGTGTTTCTCTACAAAATTATCTAGCTTGGCTTTTGTAAGCCGGCATTCTTTATGGTCTGCGGAGTGGAATGCGGAGGCCGCATCAGTCCTGACCGCAGAGGCCTTGTCAGACCGCAACGACTTGGACTTAGCCCGCATCCTTTCTGTCTTGTGATGAAATCTCTGGAGTCGTCCCTATTTATAGAAAACCTGTGAAAGTACAGTGCTCAACGTCAAATCGCAGCTAGCCATCACGCCGCGCGGCCTAAACCTGCAGGAAATACAGATCAGTGTAATGACTAAGCCGCAGTTTAGTTCGTCAGTCCGCGCGGCTATATCCCTGCACTTAGAATAATTTCATGGCAAACCATGTGGATATCAAACTTTCAAGCCAGCGATCTGTTCGCCAGACCGCACGGCTACTTTCCTGTACTTGGATATTTTAGAACCAAACACGTGTATGGTGATCATAAAATACAAATCACATACGCTGCAAACAGTTCGCAGCAGAGTAAAAATACTACAGTTCACAGCAACCAAACTGTCCAACATCCAGCAGAGAAAATATATTACAACATAATATTTAATTATTCGCGCGGCTTAGATCGCTCTAGTTGCTCAGCCTTGCTTATCATCGTCCAGTCTGTCTCGTCCTATTCGCGCGACCTGTTCACCGATTTGCACAATCGCAACGTACACCTGACTAACCAGGTTATGAAGCGAGTGCAGAGACCGATGAACCCGCGCAGTGTCGCATTCTACTCTCGCAAATGGGATCATTGGAATCGCCTGAACCCCCAGACCGCTTGAAACTGCGGCCTGCCCGGGCACCGCGACCTCCGGCGGATTTGAAGTCTCACCAGAGGCCGGGCGGCCAGTAGCCGGCAACTTTCCAGAAGTCGGTAGTGCAGGTCGCGGCTCTTTGTCGGTCTTGGCTGGCAGATCTTGGTCTTCGCCGTCCTCAAGATGTGGAATCTCTTCTCTGTCTCCTTCTAGTCGTCTGGCCATCAGCAAATACTTCTCTGCCCTCTCCTGCTCAAAGGCGGCCTACATCTCTGCAATATTATTCTCAGCGGCCTCCAGCGCGGTCTGGAGCCTGGCAGTCTCTTGCTCCAGCGCGAACTTCAACTTTGTGGTCTCCTGCACCAGCGCGGACTGCAGCCTTGTAGTCTCTTGCTCCAGGATGGTTTGCAACTCTTGGATCCTTTTCTCGGCGGCCTCCTGGGCAACCCGCTTTTCTTCATCCTTAACCCGCAGAGCTTCGGTGTGCGCGTTCAAAGCCGCTTGTAATGTGTCGACCTCCTTCTGGAAGTCGGCCATCTCTTTCTCGCGAACACTTGGCGGAGGTGGCGGCGGCATAGACAAAAGTGATGTCAAGTCGCCCGGTTTCATCGCGGTCTCTGGTTCACCTGCAGAAGATAAACCGCAGTCAGGTTCAAGCGAATAATTGCGACCTTCTTGCAAGGGAATCGGTAGGATAAGACTGCCAGTTTGATTTTTATCTCCTTCAGAGGCCGCGGTATGGTTTTTAAACACTAGCCGCCTGAATCGTTCGAGATTTATCCTCTTTAGCTTTTCTTTCCATAGCCGCTCGGCTTCTTTAGCTCAGCTTTTCAGTTGAGTCGTGGTCAGGAATACCTGGCCGGCGGATTTAATATTGTGTTCGCCCCCTTCTTCATTGACCGCGACTTGTAGAAGTTAACAATTCGCTTAACTTCCTTGTGTTTACCTTGCAGCAAAGGAAGTGTTGTCGTCACCGGCTTCTCGGCGATCAGCTTCTTCATCTCCTCCATCGTCTCTCGAAGTTTCAGCTTCTCGGCTCCTTCAGAAACCGTGGAAGCCGGATCGCCAAGCTTCTCCGCAAGGACTTCGACTTCGGGGCGGTCAACCTCTTCAGAAGCCGTTGGGGTTGACAGTAGCGCATCCTGCTGCTGGAGGGTCTCCATGCCCTTGAGGAGGTAGCTTAGCGTCTCGCTAGCCGCGGATACATCCTCCGGCTCGTTCGGCTTCAAATCCGGTGTGGACGGACTGTCGGGTACCTCTTTCTCGTGCGGCCTATGTTGAAGACTGTCCGCACCGGTCTTCACGGAAATATTCCGGTTTTAGGCATGCATCTTCCTCATCTTCCTCTTCATCCTTTCCTCAACGGTCTCGCTCCGTTTCTTCTGCCGTTTCAAGGAGCCGAACACCATTTCTGTCTGTTTGCTCTGTTCAGCCAAACTCTGTCCGGTCTCCAGCGCCTTCTCCGGCTCGTTGTCGTCCACAACGACTAGGTCGATTTTGGGGTGCAATTCGCGCGGCTTGCCAGATGGAGCAATCTTCTCCTCCGTCTCACCTATTTTTAAGTGCGGTTCGCCCGATGGAGAGAAAGTCATATCGAAGGATTTGGCAGTTCCGGTTTGTGGTGGAGCAATCTTCGAAACCGCTTCGGGATCGGTTGCGACCTGCGATGATTCGCCGACGGTCTGCATCGGCCTCTTTTCAGATCCAGAAGCCGCTGGAGTAACCGGATTCCCAATCTTCTTCGCAGGCTGGCGGTCAGAGTCATCCGGTTTCTGGCTCCGGCTTTTCTTCTTTTCAGTCGATTTCTTGTCGCGGGCTAACATCAATGACATGACATCCATCTCGTGAAACATCGCATCGGCTTGAAAGATTCTGACCGCAAGTGGCGAGTAGCGACCCGTGGCTTGGCAGAGATCTTAAAGAATGTCAAGGGCCAAGGGATTTTATAGACGACGATAAGGCCGTCATGGTCTCCGGCTTAGTTCGACATTTTCGAAGTTTTTTCGAAACATAAAAATGTGCGGGGTTATGTTAAGCCCGGAATCCGCGACCTGTTCGCTTAGCTTTCCAGACCGAGCGGCCTGGTTGTTCTAGCCGCCAAGTCTCTGATTCGGACGCTCACCAGAGGGAGGCCTGGTCGGCTAGCCGCATCTCAGATCAACTCGTCTGGTCATCACCAAAGCCGGGCGGTCTCAAATCTAGTGTCTGGCGGCTTGCAGTCCGGCCGGCCTGTTAATCTTTACTTACTCTCATCTTTTATTCACTGTCTGCTTAAGCGCTATCAGATGGAGATTCACAGAGCTATTCACTACTCTCACCAAATGCTAATGACATCAAACATTGATCAAGGAATCTTACTCCCTTTGATCATCAAACCCTGCTGTTGCAATCTGGTTAAGATTGGCAGAATTCGTCAAGTTACTTCTCTGCTAATCTGATCATGTCCATCCAGCCATATCAACAGTTAACGCTCGATTTATTGATCTGGACTTCTTGATAAAGAGTTCATCAGGCAATTTTCTGGTCATTTGGTCATATCGACCTTATCTCATCAACAGTTAACACTTGCAAGCCTTCTCTCAGGTACTTGCAAGCTCGTCATATATATGTCTGCTCCTAACTCTTTTGTTGATGCACGAAAACGGATAGGGGGTCGAGCACCACCAGCTAACGGTTCGATCACGGGGGAAGAAAAGAAGGGAAAAGAGGCAGACTGCAAGCCGTTATCTACTAAGCGGACGAGAGAAAAAAGAACAGTCGAGTCGTGAACCACGGCAACACCCGACTTCGCCCGTCGCGGCCTGAATGCCTCTCTTGCGACGGGCTCTCCTTTGATTAAAAGTGAGAGTTACAACTTGTTAATACACCTTTACAAGAAAGAGATAAAGGGTACAAGGGGGAAGCTGGCGGCTAAGGAAGAAGAATGCCAGAGGAGGCCGCGCGGACTGAAGAGCGAGGTCGGAGGCCGCGCGGTTAAGGTCAACGGGAGACCGAGCGGACTGCAAAACCATAGGCCGGCAGGTCGCACGACTCAAGGCACAGAGGGGATGCAGACTGAGAAACGGAGTCCGCAGGAGCTGGGCTGGCTGGCTGAGTTCGGGCGTGAGCACCTTGGTGATGACGAGAGCCTCCCATATGAGAGGCATGGGTGGCTATTTATAGGACCGAGGAGGTAACGGATTGCGGTGACGTTACTCCTGGTGAGAAGGTAACTTGAGCGAGATGGAGATGGAGTCCGCCGAGCCCACCATAGGCCGCGCGGACTAGGGCTTGGCACTGAAGCCGGAGCTGCTATCGGCAAAATGAGACTCAGTGGCGGACTGCGATGCGGGTTCGCGGAGTCCGTCACTGCTGAGCTGGGACTATCCGCCTACTGCTGGGGTGGCGGATGCTGGAGGACAAGCAGCGGACTGCAAGGAGAATCCGCTGAGTCCGCCGCTGCTGAACTGAGCGAGCTGCAAGGGGTGTGAGCAGGAGAGTGCCCGCGGAGTCAGGCGAGTCCGCACAAGGTTATGCGGACTGGGACTGCTTTCTGGAGGGTCTGCTGCCTGGCGGGCTGGAAAGAGTCCGCCACTACTGACCGAGTCCGCACCAAGACTGCGGACTGAGGGAGAAGTCTGCTACCACTGGATGAGCCTGTGAAAGGTCTCCGGACTGAGGAGGAAACTGGCACTGCTGCCGAGAAGCTGGTGCTGGCGAAGGGAAGGGCGGACTGTATAAAGAGTCCGCCAAGCCCGCCGAGTCCGCGACTGCTGCAAAGCTGAGTCCGCTTACGTTGGAGATGGAGAGCCTGGCTGTTGAGGCTGTTGGGGTTCACCAATGAAGGCGGACTGGAAGTCTCGACCGCACTTCGAGTCCGCCCAGCTCGTGAGGAACTTGGACTGCTGCTGGTCTTGGCGGGTAGCCGGAGTTGGAGTCCGCGCTCTGCAGGCGGACTGGAGGAGTCGGTTGCCCTTGCGGCTGGGTGAAGGGATATGCGACCTGTTGCCGTCCTGGGCGGATAGGTAGTTGAGTCCGGCAGAGAGGGTCCTGCGGAGACAACCTTGCGGTTAAGCTGAAAAAAGGAGTGGCCTGCAGGGGCGGACTGCCGGAGCAGTACGCGGACCCTGCCGACCAAGGGACGGCGCGCGGCCTGGGGGGTCAGACCGCTGAGACCGCGCGGCCTGAGTGGTCAGAAAATTCTGTCCGCCCTCCCTGGGGAATCACGGCCTCCAGAAGGAACCCGGGGCAGACCGCGACGAGCGAGCTGGCTCCCTTGGGAAGGATCGCCGATTTCGTGGTTAACATCATCATATGAGCTATCCCATATAGATCTGTTCTCCCAATTTCTCCACAATCTTTATGTGTGACCCTGATAGACTAATACTGAGTTGGCAGTGATGCCACATGCTTGATCACTTCCAGATCATAATCTTAACACCAACAGTCTCCCACTTGATCTTGAAAGTATCAAACAAAGGCTTCACAAACTTTGAGCGGCATCTAGCAATGCATCATTTCTCCCCAAATAGTAACAGTTTATTAAACTAAAAAGCCATTGTGTCCAATGTTAAAGTGTTATCATGGCCCTTCGTCCATTACATCCGGATAGAACTAGAGGTATAGACTGTGTCACCCTCGTAATGGTTCAATCCCAGTTTCTTGATCTAAAATGGATTTTCAGAAATTGGGGAGCCCAATATCGCATATTGACTCAACCAAGCATGACCATGCATTCTCAGTCCCATTCCATCAAGGGGCCCATGGATGCAACTTCTGTCATAAAGGGGTACAAATCTCATCTTTGCTCACATGCAAACATCCAAATGATTCGTAACGTACCCAATAACCACCTTTATCATCCAACTTTCTCAAGACTGGAGTTTTGATAGCATCAAAGCACGCTCTTCCTCATTCGATAAATGTTGTGACATCAAGTCAATAGACCACAAACACCATTTCCACTTGAGCCATACTTTTAACACGTTTATATAACAATCTGCAAAGTATTCTCATGGTTGGTCTGTCCAGTACAACTTGTTCATAACAAGTACCCATGTGATGACTTGATATCACAATATCATGACCTGTGAGGACGGGTCATCAGTCAATGCACATGTTAGTCTTAAAGGTATCATCATCGCCCTCAGCTTCTAAGATGATACAACGACCAGGGACCTTTAAGAATGAAGCTTTTGGGATCATAGATTCTCACATTCAAGTCACCACTTGATCTATGAAAACAAACACTCTAAGGGTATTTATTTGGTTAACTACTGTATCACAATAGAAATAATTACACGATAAAAAACTTGCCAAAATAAATAAATGAAATGTATAAAATACTTTATTATTCAAATGAAAAATTACAACCAACAAACATACAATCCACAAGACTCACACTAGGGTAGATCATTAAGGTATCGTATACACATAGATCTAAAATGACTGTCATGCTTTCTCTATGCTATAGGCTTTGCAATTGGATCTACAATGTTTTCTTCAGTCGGCACTCTGCTAATGCTCTCATCTCTCGATCGACAATCTCTCGAATTAGATGGAACTGCCGAAGTATGTGCTTGGAACGGTGATGAGATCTAGGTTCCGAAGCAAGTGCAATTGCACCGTTGTTGTCATAGTAGAGATCTATGGGACGAACAATGCTAAAAACAACATCTAACACGTCGATGAATTTCCTAATCCATACAGCCTCCTTTGCATTTGCAGCAGCGATATACTCGGCCACAGTTGTAGAATCGGCAACTATCTCCTGCTTGGAACTTTTCCAGCAAACAGCACCTCCATTAAGGCAAAATATGAAACCTGACTGAGACTTTGAGTTGTCCCTATCAGTCTGGAATCTAGCACCTTGTCAATGTACGTACTTTGTTTCAAACCAACAACTTCTTCGATCTCTCTCTATAGATCTTAATACCAAGTATATATGTCGCTTTACCCAAGTCCTTCATTGAAAAGAAGTCCCCTAGGTTGTTCTTAACAACTTGTAGGGTCGATTTGTCATTCTCGATAGGTAGTATGTCATCTAAATACAATATCAGAAAGATAATTATGCTCCCACTAATCTGTTTGCAAACACACAGTTCAACCTCGTTTTTGATAAAACCAATCTCTTTGATCTTTTCATCCAAATGAAGATTCACTACAACATTTTCTGCCTTTAGCAACACTTAAAAACTTGCCTAAAACTGTCAATTGTTGCCAAAACAGTAAAAACTATTGTCAAAGGTGGTATTGTCTATGCCCGTATTATCAAAGATATAAGATAACAGTTTTTGAACTTTTAGACATCACTATACAAAAAGTGTTTCCTAAAGCCTTAGAATAGGCAACATTATTCAAAAACTGTTGCCTAAAATCTTGGATAGGCAACAATTTTTGGTGGACCTATTGCAATATTTACAAAATGTTGACCAGTTATAAATTGCTGCCAAAAGATACAAAGGCAACACTATAAAACTGTTGTAAAAAAAGATGTGACATTTTTTTAAAAAAAAATTGTGCCAATACAAAAGCAAAAGGGGAAATAAAAGGTGCGTTGAAAGATTGTTAACTCATCAAGGTGCATTCAGTAGAAAAAACATACACATGCGATTCAAAAAGTAGAACTCTGATAAGTACAATTATATAACTTTTTTTTTTACAATTAAATCGACCAAATAAGTCAAAATATTTAAGGGTCCGTTCGGCGCGCAGGTATTGGCTTTGGCCAGAAAACCAATATCTGCAGGAATTGGCTTTGACTAGAAAACCAACTATGTTGTTCGGCTGCAGGATGTTATTCAGTGAACAGAATTGGAATTGGTATGTAAAAGCTGTTCGGCTGCATACTGGAATTGGGTTTCTGAAATGAAAATTTTTAAAATGTTTACATTTTCAAATTAAACGAGAAAGTAAACTACTACTGATAATTATAGTTCAAAATATCACACAAACATTGTCCATAAATAAAAATACAAAATAGATAAATGTCCATCAAAATGCATTAAAAAAGTCACAGATCTAGCGATCAAACTGCATTCGCAGCCATATGCCCTTCATATCTTCAGGTAGCTGCATGAATATGTCACGTTTGACATTATCATGGCACAGTATATCCATCGCCTTGAGAAATTCACCCCGGTCTAGATCCTTCATCTGAGCTAGTGCGACATATATGTCATCAACATTCCCAGCAGACTTGCTCCCCGCTGCCTTTTCCACCGAGTCAGCCAATTTCTCTATGGCTACAGCTACGGCATCAGCTCCTACTGCTCGTTTTCTCCTCCTTCTGCTACTTCCTTCTCCATCTATTCTAACCTGCTCTTGTGTATTAGTTGTTTTGTCTGCCATAGACTCAGCATCAAGCTCCTTTGTCATCTCCATTGCGGTCGCGGCGTGACTACCAGTTGCCCTATCAGTTCCGCATAGCACAGCCAAATCAGACCAGTTGACGATAACCTTATCCTTATAATGCTTGACAGATGGATGCGCCTGCAATAATATAATGAATTTAACATTTCATTGAAATAAACGTAGGAAAATTAATTAAATAAAAATTATACCTTCACATAGTTAGCCCATACTTCTTCGCTGTCTACCTGTACCATGTTCCGTTGCCAATCCCATCCAAATCCGCTAGTTCCCAGCATTGCACTGACTTCTACGTAGTACTTGTTCCAAGTTTTAAGCCGAGCCATTACCTTCTCCTTGCTTGTTTCGATGCCACATATATCCTTAAGGGCAGTCATAGCTGCTGTAAATGCAACACTCTTCCAGCCATTAGGAGTTTTATGCCCCAAACTATGTTGCTCCAATAAGGCATTAGAGAGGGTAATGTCCATTTCTGATGTCCAGTGCATGTAGGACCGCTCAGTCCTACCACCCACCTTTCCCGAGCTCTGATCCATGGTGGCTGCTAAAAATGTATGATAACAGTAATCTTAAAACTCAATAAAAAGTATTATAAACGATCATGATTTAATTTAATAGCATGAAGTACAAACCATTGGTTTCAGTCACAGTTTAATAGTAGAAAAAACACCAAATAGTCTACTAGCAGATATAATACATAAGAATATTAATGCATATTTTGGTATTCATTGAACATATTTATAGCGAGCGTGTCTCTAAAGTTTGTCCACTCCTGTGTGGCTTGGATTGGGCTGACAACGTCTACGTAGTCATAAAACTCTTCTGCCACATCTTACGCTAATAGCTCAGCGTCAACCTCGTCCAACATTTGTGCGTCGCTTTCTAATCGCTTTTCCACTAGAAAATTATGTAGTATGCAGCAAGCATTTATGACCTGAACCTGTCCAAAATTTAATAAGTTACATATTGTATTGACTAAAATTTAACAATTAAGCGTATAATTTTGCATGCGATACCTGCACTTTAATGCTGAAAAAAGATGGCTGACGTAGAATAGCCCATCGTTTCTTCAACAACCCAAACGTTCGTTCTATAACATTTCTTTCTTTAGCATGACGTAAGTTAAATAACTCCTTATATGTTGTTGGTTTATTACCCCGAATGGACCATTCTTTTAAGTGATAACGTGTTGACCGATATGGGGCAAGAAATCCTTGACCATTCGTGTATCCAGCATCAACAAGGTAGTACTTTCCTATACAATAAAAAGGAGTAATTACTATACAGTTACATATTATTTTGTGCGTGAAAATGATATATGCCAATTTTTTACCGTTTGGCACTTCAAAACGGTCTTGTCGCTCCAATGCATCACGTAATACTCGAGAGTCGGATGTTGAGCCCTCCCAACCAGGTAACACATATAAGAACTTCATATTACTATCACATACACCGAGCACATTTGTGGTGATTGCTTGTTTACGGTTTCGATATCTGCCTTGATCTTCAATAGGAACAGTAACGTCTATATGTGTGCCGTCTAGTGAACCAATGCTATCTGTGAACCATCTAGATCGGTGTTGTTGTCTGTTTTCAGGTCTTTTGATGTAATCGTTTGAGAGTCTTAGTATCGCATGCAACACAATGTTGAAGTGTCGGCTGATTGTATCCGTCGAGCGGATAAACGTTCCACTAGCAATTCGAAACTTTGTGTTATGTGCCAAGATGTGTAGAAATAACGCAACTGATTCCTTAGTAGATACAGACTGTGTGTCGTGGACATACCCTTTTGCGCGGAGAATACCACAAAGCTCATTGAAGGGTGCTTTACCCATGCGTAGGTGGCTAAAACAGTTAGCCTCATGTCCATCATATAGTCGTTTTAATATTATCTTACGTAGAACGTCCTTATCTACAATGTCAACCGGGTTTTTAGGAATGGATTCCATAACTACCACAGCTGCGCCATAAGTTGCAGCAACTGCTGACTTAATTATAATATCCATATTACGTTTTTTTTGTACCTCTGCGTGATCCATGACAAAACCTAGATTTACAAATCATAGTATAAACCAAAGACAAAATAAATTAATATCTTGGGCATCATAATATTGTGTGCAAACTAAAAATATGGCATGATATTTTTCAAGAAAAAAATGGCAAGTTGCCTATCCCTGCTAATCAAACTTATTTCAACTTGTCAAACTAAATTCAATTTAACAAAGTAGAGCCGACCAAAAATTTTGTACAAAATACACTAGAAATACCACAACAACATAGTGATGTGGAATGACGCAATCAGATTATATATGGTGAAGATGGTTAGGGCAATGCTTCTACACAAGTCCTGTCCAAAGTAGCTAGAGGGAGACGTTGTGTCCACCGCAGTTTATATACTAAACAGATGTCCAACAAAGCCACTGCCCGAGAAAAATCCATATGAGCCGTTAATGAAGCAAAAGCCTAACATATCACATCTTAAAAGGCTCAAAAGCTTTGTTCATAAGACTGGGGAGAAGGAAGACAAGCTCGATAAAATAAGAACAAAGTGCATCCTATTTGGTTATAATGATGAAGCCAAGGGGTACAGATTGTTTGAACCCATAATCAGCAAACTACTAATATTAAGATGTGAGTAAAGAAAATGGTCTTGAGGCTCGTAATGAATTCTTTCATAACCATTGGAGTTGCTGGTGGAGATAGAACCTCCGACTAGCTTCATCCTCGCAGACTCCAATTCACCATAAATGAAAAATTTTGAGTCTAATCATGTCTCATCACTGCCCCAAAAGACTAAAACACTGGAAAAAAAATTACAGTATAACCTAATATGTCTTGCATGCCTGTACACCAACCACATATGAAGAAATTGTTAAAACAAAAGAATGGTGACATGCAATAAGAATAAAGTTGATGCAATTGAAGCAGATAAAACCTGAATATTGGTCCCCAGAACAAGTGATCGTGTTGTTATTGGACTAAAATGACTTGCCTATCCCTGCTAATCTGGAACTCTAGATCTGAAATTTTTGTACAGAAATTTCAGATCTGAAGTTTTAGATCTAAATATCTGGAAGTAAGAAGGTGAAGAAGAAGAAAGGAGGAGGAGGAAGAAGTGGAGAAGGCAAACCCTAATTTTTGTACAAAAATTTCTGCTACACAGAAAAAGAAGGTGAAGAAGAAGATATGAAGAGGAGAAAGAAGAAAGGCGGAGGAAGAAGAAGAAAGGCGGAGGAAGAAGAAGAAGAGAAGAAGAGGAGGAAGAGGAGGAGGTATACCTGCGCCAGGAGAAGTGCAAGAGGACGATCGGGGAGGAAGATTGGTGTCGGCGTCGCTGCTTCCGTCGGCTTCGATCGGGAAATCGCGAAATCGCGCAGCAGGCGGAAGCGGAAATAGGAAAAATCCGGAAATGCGACGTGGGGAGATAAGTTTTGCTCGACCGGCTTTTTAGGTTTAGAGGAAAACCCGTGGTTTTCCTCTTGAAAACCAAAGCCGATCTTATTGTAGCGCGCCGAACAATGGAATTGGCTTTCTGGAAGCCAAAGCCAATTCCAGAAAGCCATTTCCTGCGCGCCGAACGCACCCTAAGAGTTTCCAATTTTATACATCTAGGAAGGAAATTCTTGAATGAAGAAACATCATGGCAAGTTGACATATGATAGCAGATTTTTTAGTAGGAAGAGCTTCAATGATTTGGGTTGCAGTGATTCTTTGATTGAATCATTCAGGAAACAGTCTATTCTTCGCCTTTCAAATATTCAGGTGACGCTTGGTTTTCTTCAGTTGGACTGTGAATGACACAAAAAATTTAATAAACAGACAATCAAATGAGGATCAGTTTTGGATTCATCTGCAACCAAACCTTTTCAATGGAGAATCAGACTTTGTTTCATCTGCAGCCAACTTTTTCAATAGAGAACCAATTTCTGTTTCAACTGATGCCGCTTTTCCTCGATGGCCTTTCGCTTTCTAATTACTTCTGTTCGACACAGCATGGGATGAGAAACACGAATACATGACTGATGACATATTGAAACAAAACAGAACATAATAAGTACTATAGCAGGCCAATCAAACTATATACCAAACATAATTTCTTTGGATATTTGATGCATTATGAAACACTCAACAGCTTTTGACGTGTTGAACTTCAGGAACCGAGTATTGCACTAGTATAAACCTATCCCGCACAAATTTTTTGTTTGTTGCAATATTTTGAAGGTACAAAAAGTTCAATATAATAGATGGCCACATAAAGTTTTTCTTACAGATGCAGAAATTTTAATTGATTAATAATGTTGTACCTCAAAAATGAGATATGTGTGTATCTATCTTTAACCAACATCAAACTACAAAGGCATACTATAAAGTAGTACTTTACTCAACAATTCAACATAAAACGTCAATATCAGATAATGATTAAGAATATAATTTAGGCTCCGTTTGGGGGAACTTATTTTCACCGGTCAAGCGGTTAGACTGCAATATCAGCTAATAAACTAGACCATTAAGGTCCGGTTTATGCGATCATAACAGCTTGACCGGTGAAAATAAGTCCTCCCAAACGGAGCCTCAATTCTACCCAATGTCAAACCACAAGGATTTCACAATGGTGCAATATAACAGTGATCGACATGGGATAAAATCAGTAACCTCCAGTAAGTGAGGGCAATAAAACAAATCCAAGAATAAAAAAATATCTTATTATTTTGAGAAGAAGAAAATTTGGTATAAATTTTTTATCCTCAAATAACACGGAAAAACAAAATGGAAATCAATCAAGATAGGGGGGCGCGCAAGTTATAGTGAATGGAGATGTGATACCCTCCTACAACAAGACGGCCTTTGAAATGAAGTGGCCTTCCTCTGCAAGTCTCTGACTTCTTATGAAGAGAGAAATTGTGCTCAGGGTTGTTATTGTGCACAGCGGAGGAGAGCAGCAGTGCTTTGTAGGGAGCTCGTTGCAAGCTATTGGGATAGAAAAAAAAATAGGATGTACAGGTGAAGCATTGATCTCCAGAACTACAACGCCATTCACTAATCCAAATTTTCAAACTAATCTCTAATCAGAAACAAATGCACAACTGGAGATGCACAAAATTAAATAATTGTAGAAATAAATAATTACCTATTGTGTCCTAGAGGCCAAGGTTCACCGTGATTCCATCCACCACAGCATTCGTGCTGAAACTATCAAATACAGTAGTAAAATATTTCTATTGTTAGATTTCAGTAATAAAAATTGAAACAAATAATTACCTGTTCTATTCTAGAGGAAATGTTTTGTCGTGCTTCCATCCAGCTCCACATTTGGGATGAAGCTAAATAGAGTTGAAAAGTAGTCCTACAAAGAAATTTTAGTAAATGGGTGCTAAAATTTACTCTTGGAAAATTGTTGCCTGGTGTAGGACATAAGCATTCTGGTTTTTCAGCCCCTTGCCAACGGGCCACACTTGATAAACGTTGCAGTGGTCATCCCAGTTTTAGTACTGCTCCACCTGCAACTACTTTTTATAAAGTGTTAAACATGAAGAAAATGAAAAGGAAAGATGAAATTTCAGAGCATAGACAAACTTTATATAGAGGTGAGAGGGGAGGAGTTTGTACTGGGTTCTAGTGCTTCAGACTTCGGGATGAAGATGATGCGGACTCAAAAACTCCATTAAATCTAGAAAATTATTAGTTGGCGCCTGTGAGGAGAGGTGGGATTTCAAAAGATTTAAAATTTGAGACTCCACAACTTTGTGATGTGGGTGTGTTGACATGTGGCTTAGAATTGACATGCTTTACAGGAAGCTAATATATAAGATCAAAGAATTAGCATCACTAGGATACACTGACGTGAGTTTAAATAATGAAAACTTACGGTTTTGCAGCAATGATATCTGGGGTATTCTTTTCTTGCACCTGAAGGAATTTGAAGGGAGTGAGAAAAAGTAAGAACAAGTGTATCAGATGAGCCGCATGTAACTCACCACATCAGTCTGGGTTTCAACTTTAGCTGGCTCCCATCTCTCCTTCTTCAAGAGCAAAACTTCTATATCATCATCATTATACAAAATCTGCAAGGAAGGAAAAAAATAATTTTTCTCAAATTGAAATTCAAGTAGTACAAACCAATCACTGAAGCTGTACCCAAGGATCAGGAATTTCACTTGAAATGGAGGGGATCCATTTCATGGCCATGAAGCAACGGGTTCAGTTGATAGCCGGCAAGTACCCAAGGACTGATGAGGATAGACAAGATTAAAACATTTGACGGCGGGGAATTACTGCTACAAAAACTGTTACTTTTGAATTTTACGGGATGTTCTGGTCCAATCTGCTTTGACAGCTGCCAAAACCTAATTGGCAGGAACTATTAAATCATCAATATTTATGGCTCTCTAATGAAAACAGTTTGGCTACTGGACAAACCTTACAAGTTTCTCCCTCTCTTTCTCGAATCCCTTGTAGATGAATAGTCTGTTGAATTCTGTGAAGTGAAAGTGGGTGAATGGAAGGCTTGGGAAACCTATCCGCGCGGACTACGCGGACTGGGTTGGCGGACTGCTAGGTCGGCAGGGATGTTGCAGGCGGTTTGCTCTGTGGCGGCCTGGGCGGTCTGTTCGCGCGGACTACGCGGACAGCAGCGGCGGTCTGACAGGCCAGTGTATGCTCAGCAGGCGGTTGACTCCCAGGAAGTAACCGGGCGGATAGAAATGTTATCCGCGGAGTCCGGCTTGAAGCGGACTGAAGAACTGGAGCTCGGCAGACCGGTTTGGCAGTTGCCTTGGTCTTGCTCTAGTGAAGCGGCAAGTGGAAGCCGCGGAGACCGCCGGTCAGCGCGGACAGAAACTGGAGGTCGCCCGGTATGGCGGGCTAGATCCAGTGTCCGCCAGTAAGTGCGGACTGGCCCTTGTGGCCAGCGGACTGGACTTGGTGGGAATTGAACCAAGTCCAGGATGGCTCAGTCCGGGGAGATCGCGCAGTGGAGCGCGGGCTGGTTTCTCAGTTCGCCAAGCGTAGTAGAAGTGTCGTTGCCTTGTTTGCTAGCTTTGGGAAATGCGGACTGGAGAATTGCTTGTGCAGGAGCGTGCGGACTGGAGCCGGAGTCCGCTGAGTCCGGTTTAGCCTTGTGACGAGGTTATGGACTCAGGAGTTGCGGACTGGAGTCTGCTGTTAGCGGACTGGATTGGCATGTCCGCTAAGTCCGGAGGTGCCTTGGCAATGAGGCAATGGACTTAGGATATGCGGACGGTAGCCGGGTGTTCGCTGAGTCCGGCAGGTGCCTTGATGGCGAGGCTGCGGGCTCGGGTTTTGCGGGCTGATGCCTTGTCCGCAGAATGACGGACACGGCTGTTGTGGAGTCCGGCTGTGGTGGTCCTGGCTTGGTCTCTGGCGGCAAGGCGGGCTGGATATTGGAGTCCGGCCTTGGAGAAGCTGGGGCGGACTAGCTATCTGCACAGGAGCGGCGAACTGGAATGTGTGTCCGCGGGCTGGACGGACACACTTGTTCTAGCTGCGGGTTGTGGCGGTGATCCTATCGGCTAGGGCGGTGACCATACTCATCGTCGTGCCTATAAATAGGACCCATGTCACATCAGGAAAGGAACCTAGACCGAAGTAAGTGAACAGTATTTGAGCTCGCGTAAGTTGCTGCGGTCTGGACTTTGTGTCCGCGCGGATTGAGAGTTGACCCGGTTGTGCTGTGCAGGTTGTGCGGATAGCGCTGGAAAGCCTGGACTTGGCTCTGATTGCGGTCAGGGACAGTGCGGACTCTGCGGTTAAGCAACATGCGGTAAACAGCAGGTCGCGGATAGCGACCAGGCGGTCTTCTCTTTGGCGACTTGGTTCGGGGTTCAGGAAGTCGCCTGCTTCAGGCGGACTGTTCCATTCGGTGACGCAGCTTGTGCGGTCTGGCGGCGTGCAGATCGGCGGTGAAGAGCTTAGCATTGGAATAAGGGGTGAGTCCGCGCGGCTTGGGTTGCGGTCTGGCGACCTGGCGGACTGAGCGGACTCCACAGCAGTAGGTCGGCGGCTTGTTGATTGAGTCCGCGCGGCTTGGTTTTTGTTCTTGTCTTTGTAACTGTCTATGCTCTCCCGGTGTTGGGTTTTGGTGAAGCATGTCTCGCCATGTATGTCTCGCCTTATAAAGAAGTTTGCTCTTGATCAATAAAGAAGCTTGTGCTGCATGTGTTGCTGGTTGTTACTGCTTTGTTGAGATAACCCCTGCTAACTCCACGATCCGGGAAAACTTTCAACATTATAAGTGGGCGTATTCTCCTTCGGTTTGTTGAGTTTTCAACAGGGTATCCAAGGGGGCGTCTGCGGTTTGTTGAATTTTAACATGGTATCAGAGCCAGGTTGTTGGAGTGGTCAAGCAGTGCTCAATGGAAGTAGTTGCTCTTCTGTAGAGGAAACCAGTGGTAGAACCATGGCAGTGGAGGATGCAAGTGGTCTTGGAATTGATCTTCTTACAGAGACGAACTGTGAACGGTGGAAGTCCTGTATGAAGAGCTTTCTTCTTGGCGAGGACCTTTGGGAGGTTGTATGCGGAGCAGGAAGACAAGAGGATACTGCTGGCAATGCTGAGGCGATGAGAGCTTGGAAGGAGGCAAATGCGAAAGCGGAGTCTATTCTCAAGCAGGTGATCTCATCGGAGCTCTTGGACCACATCAGTGGATGTCGGTCAGCTGCGGAGGTCTGGACTTCCCTTGATGGGTTGTTCAGGAAGGAGGTGAAGGTTGCTGCTGAAGATGGTCCCTCTACTTCGTATCAGGAAGAAAGGAGTGTTTCTCCTAGGCGTGATAGGAAGAGGAAGGAAGGACCAAGGTGCTATAAATGCAAGCAGCAAGGTCATCTTAGGAAGGAGTGCAAGGTTGTCTTGCTCTCGGCGAACGTAGCTCAGGTAGGGAGGAAGGAGAAGAATGTGGTTGGGATATCAACCAGTTCTGGATTTGATCGGAGGAATGCCAGTGATAGTGCAGCTATCTGGCATGAAAGACTGGGGCATGTAGGGATGGACAAGCTAAAAGCAATGGCAGAAAGAAGACTCGTAAGAGGCTTGCCTAGATTGTCATCCTATGGCGATGGTCGGGGGTGTGCGGGATGTCAGGAAAGTGGAGCCTATCGCTTCATGGTTGACAAAGCACAATCCAGATGTAATGCACCATTGGCGGTTGTCCATTGTGCTCTGGTGGGACCGACCGTCACGGCCAGTCTTGGAGGCAGCAGGTTCATGCTGATATTGGTTGATGACTATTCTGGGTATACTTGGGTATACTTTATGAAGAAGAAGTCCAACATGGTACGCTTGTTTGTGGAGTTCAAGAAGCTTGTGGAAGGCCAGCTTGGCCGGAGGATCAAGGTGTTGAGGACAAGTATCAGTGGTGAGTTTGGCTCAACCGAGTTCTCACGCTTTTGCAGGAAGCAAGGGATCCGGATGGAGCTTTCTTGTGGACATACTTCACAACAGGGTAGTATTGCAGCTCGGATGATCCGTTGGTTAACGGAGACCTGCAAGTGTTGGCTTCAGAGTAAAGGCGTTCCGAAGGCTCTTTGGGCGGAGGGAATTGCCTGTGCTGCTCATGTCATCAACCGGATGCCTCTTAGTCCGATCATAATGAAGACTCCTTATGAGCTGATGTTCGGAGTGAAGCCCTCAGTGAAGCACCTTCGGGTGTTTGGATCTACCTGCTATATATACTCTCCGGGTGCTCTCAAGACAAAGCTAGTCTTTGTTGGGTATGATGAGCAGAGAAGAAGATGGAGGTGTATGGATCCTGCGACGAAGAAACTCATAGTGTCGAGAGACATTGTTTTTGATGAGTTGACGCCGTATTGGGGTAGCTCTTATGTGGAGCTAGAGATAAGCAGGTCAGATGGTGGGCTGAAGGAGGCTGCTGCTAAGGAAGTGGAGTTGCCTGAGTCACCAGGTGCTCCAGGTTGTTCTAGCTCCGGGGCAAAGGCGTCAGAGTCGGGAAGAAGGGGGAGCGATGCTCCAGGACCTTCTGGCTCGAAGGCGGAGGCTTCCGGTTCAGGAAGCAAGGGGAGCGATGTTCCAGGCAGTTCTTGTTCAAGAGGGGAGTCTTCTGGTTCATGTAGCAGGGGAAGCATTGCTCCAGATGCTTTTGGTTCCAGTAAGGAGGCGTCTTGTTCAGGGAGCAAAGGGAGCATTGTTCTGAGTTTGCCCGGGAACGGAGCTGGTTCAATAGCAGCGGAGGTGGTTAGCCATGATCAGGTTCTTCGGAGATCGAAGAGGATCAGTAAGCCACCAGCTCGATATTGTGAAGGGAACACGGCGGACTTGGTCCCATGTTTCCTTGTTAGCCCTCAGGTCGAGCAAGGGACTTCTGGCTGTGATGACCCCACTAGAATCAAGGAGGTGGTTGACACCAAGTCGGAAGAGGTGACTTCTCTCAGAGGCAACGAGGCTTGGGCTTCTGGGTCCAAGGAAGTTGGTGATACTCCTTTGATGCAAGAGTGGAGGTTGAAGCTGAAGAAGGCAGAGGGAAGCATGACTCCTTTTTGGAGATGCTGGAGGGCTCCCTCATGGTCCATGATATGCGGGGCGAGGACTATGTCTTGGACATCTCTTCGTAGATGCTATCGGAAGGACCAGGTGCAAGGTTACGGGAGCTGCTGGAGTTATTCACCACTTCTCACTTCAAGGGGGAGTGTTGAATTCTGTGAAGTGAAAGTGGGTGAATGGAAGGCTTGGGAAACCTATCCGCGCGGACTACGCGGACTAGGTTGGCGGACTGCTAGGTCGGCAGGGATGTTGCAGGCGGTTTGCTCTGTGGCGGCCTGGGCGGTCTGTTCGCGCGGACTACGCGGACAGCAGCGGCGGTCTGACAGGCCAGTGTATGCTCAGCAGGCGGTTGACTCCCAGGAAGTAACCGGGCGGATAGAAATGTTATCCGCGGAGTCCGGCTTGAAGCGGACTGAAGAACTGGATCTCGGCAGACCGGTTTGGCAGTTGCCTTGGTCTTGCTCTAGTGAAGCGGCAAGTGGAAGCCGCGGAGACCGCCGGTCAGCGCGGACAGAAACTGGAGGTCGCCCGGTATGGCGGGCTAGATCCAGTGTCCGCCAGTAAGTGCGGACTGGCCCTTGTGGCCAGCGGACTGGACTTGGTGGGAATTGAACCAAGTCCAGGATGGCTCAGTCCGGGGAGATCGCGCAGTGGAGCGCGGGCTGGTTTCTCAGTTCGCCAAGCGTAGTAGAAGTGTTGTTGCCTTGTTTGCTAGCTTTGGGAAATGCGGACTGGAGAATTGCTTGTGCAGGAGCGTGCGGACTGGAGCCGGAGTCCGCTGAGTCCGGTTTAGCCTTGTGACGAGGTTATGGACTCAGGAGTTGCGGACTGGAGTCTGCTGTTAGCGGACTGGATTGGCATGTCCGCTAAGTCCGGAGGTGCCTTGGCAATGAGGCAATGGACTTAGGATATGCGGACGGTAGCCAGGTGTTCGCTGAGTCCGGCAGGTGCCTTGATGGCGAGGCTGCGGGCTCGGGTTTTGCGGGCTGATGCCTTGTCCGCAGAATGACGTACACGGCTGTTGTGGAGTCCGGCTGTGGTGGTCCTGGCTTGGTCTCTGGCGGCAAGGCGGGCTGGATATTGGAGTCTGGCCTTGGAGAAGCTGGGGCGGACTGGCTATCTGCACAGGAGCGGCGAACTGGAATGTGTGTCCGCGGGCTGGCGGACACACTTGTTCTAGCTGCGGGTTGTGGCGGTGATCCTATCGGCTAGGGCGGTGACCATACTCATCGTCGTGCCTATAAATAGGACCCATGTCACATCAGGAAAGGAACCTAGACCGAAGTAAGTGAACAGTATTTGAGCTCGCGTAAGTTGTTGCGGTCTGGACTTTGTGTCCGCGCGGATTGAGAGTTGACCCGGTTGTGTTGTGCAGGTTGTGCGGATAGCGCTGGAAAGCCAGGACTTGGCTCTGATTGCGGTCAGGGACAGTGCGGACTATGCGGTTAAGCAATAGGCGGTAAACAGCAGGTCGCGGATAGCGACCAGGCAGTCTTCTCTTTGGCGACTTGGTTCGGGGTTCAGGAAGTCGCCTGCTTCAGGCGGACTGTTCCATTCGGTGACGCAGCTTGTGCGGTCTGGCGGCGTGCAGATCGGCGGTGAAGAGCTTAGCATTGGAATAAGGGGTGAGTCCGCGCGGCTTGGGTTGCGGTCTGGCGACCTGGCGGACTGAGCGGACTCCACAGCAGTAGGTCGGCGGCTTGTTGATTGAGTCCGCGCGGCTTGGTTTTTGTTCTTGTCTTTGTAACTGTCTCTGCTCTCCCGGTGTTGGGTTTTGGTGAAGCATGTCTCGTCATGTATGTCTCGCCTTGTAAAGAAGTTTGCTCTTGATCAATAAAGAAGCTTGTGTTGCATGTGTTGCTGGTTGTTACTGCTTTGTTGAGATAACCCCTGCTAACTCCACGATCCGGGAAAACTTTCAACATTATAAGTGGGCGTATTCTCCTTCGGTTTGTTGAGTTTTCAACAGGGTATCCAAGGGGGCGTCTGCGGTTTGTTGAATTTTAACATAGTCAGGGAAATTCGATTGCACGTAATGTTCTTTGCAACATTATATGGCTCGGTGAGATGACAAAGATACCTTGAGGTTGGGTTATAAATGTGAGCATTAAAACATGTCAAATGTTGAATATAAATGTGAGCAAATGGCAGTTAAAAGGGATATGCTAATGAATGACCCGTCGGGACTAACCTGAATGCAATGCTTATATTTAAACCCAAACATTCATCTCTATTAAGTGTATAAAACTATATGATTATCTCAATTACCTGTAAGATAAATGCTACCAATAAAATTGACATAACAAGAACATCTGTTTCAAGTAGCTGGAAATCAAGATCCATTTGAATGCCCATTATCCATGCTACAAAGATACTTAATGGAGCCTGTATTGAACATTAAAAACCTTTACTAAATTCTATGCTATGCTGCAGAAAACCAAATTATTCTCAAAGTTTCTCACCACAAACATAGAAATCTGAGTTGTTGAACACAGTGACACCCCAAGAGTTATATCCTGCAACATTTGAATATTTACTCTTTAAATATCAGATTTATTTGAATAAACATGAGAAGATGAGTTTATATGCAACTTACCAGCTTTTTCTTCAATGCAAAAATGAATACTATCTTCTAAAGTATAATGGAGTCTGCGTCGTTTTGCGGCTTATATCATAACCAAACATTGCATTCTAAATATAATACTCTCTTCTAAAGTTTGCACAGAAGTAAACAAAGAGCAATAGATCAGAACAAAGTGGCATGCATAGAACCTCAACAGGAGAGTGAACAAACAGTGAACCTGCTAGAATATCTAAATAGTCATGCATTTGCTTTGTAGATGAAATAAGATTTGTAGCTTTGTAGGCAGTTTTAAGAAGAGATATAGGGATATGCATAATTAATTTTCAGGCAAATCTATATACAAGAAAAAAGCATTTAAGAAAAAAACAAAGAACATCAACATAACTAGACATTATACCAATATTAGTAGAACATGCGAAGTTTTCAACGGTTAAAAAAAATATTGAAATAGATTTAGATATCAATATAAGTTGCCCAAAATAACTAGTCATCAAGTCCTCCAAAGATATAACATCCAAATCAACTTGAACATCAAAAAATCTTTATAGTCCATCATCAACCTCCTCATTTGCCTCCAAAATATTAAGAAATTTCTGCATAAAAATAAATAAATAAATATACTATTAGTATACTTAAATTATATGAAGATCTATAACACTATACCATACCTCCCCATAATTTGGAACATGTGTGGATGTAGAAGAATGTGCGCGCGATACACCCACTATCTTTTGTGCACTATTTGCGTCGCCGGGAGGTGAACCCAACATATCGTCCAATGATTCTATATCAATTCCAGCTGGGTTGCTTTGTTGCAACATAGTCTTGAGCACATCTTTTACTTTGTTTAGTGAATATTCCATATTATATATTTTCTCATTCAATTCAAGCACTTCTTCATTATGTATTTTTATCAAAGCAGCAATCTCTTCCTTCTGCTTCAATGACGTTTTCGAAACACCTTTCCCAAAACAACGCATTGATCCAGAATGTTCTTCCCCAAATACTGCTTGAAATGCTCCTGCATTAGTTTCCTCATTGTTCGTAATAATATGCTGAAGTTGAGACCAATACAAAATTGAAATAAGGTTAATAGACAATTAACTAATTAAAACAAACTATATTTTTCTTAATAATAATATTTTACTTACAATTGCATTATTAGTCTCCAAGTAAAGCTCCTTTCTCTTATTGCCTTTTTGAGTTTCAATAAAAATTTCATCTTGGGTGGGGTCTCTCTTTTCCTTTGAATGCTACAAATGCATAAAAATAAATAAATATGATTTGAAGTATTAAAATTCAAATAAGGAGCTATATACCAATCTTTCGCAAATTATGGCAAATGTTTTAGGTCCCATTCGATGCCTCCACTTTTGATTTGCTCTACTTTGAGTATTCCTTTTACTGATTGACTACACATTTGATTAAAAATATTAGAATAAATATATATTTACAAGACAATTAACAAAAAATAACTTTTAAGCTTACTTGTATATTTTCCAAACTCCCAAAAAGGCAAATCTTTTTAAATACAGACTCTGTCACCTTTACAGGATGTTTTTTGAGTCAATCACTCATATTGGAATACTTCAAAAAATAATTTTTTTAAATTAAGTGTTTATATCTTCTCCAAGCATCTCTAACAGTAATCTTTACCAAATTTTTAGCTTTATCTGGCAAAATAAACATCGACTTCAAAGTCCAAAATAAGAATGAGTGTTTAAATCCTATAATTCCGTACAAGTAAAAATAAGAAAATTAAAACATGTACACATACCTTGGAATAATTCCATATACGCTCTATGTTCTCATTTGGCATGGCTTTCCAGCTTGTGTAAATCAAAGGACAGAAAGTTGAATTTCTGGCCAATGTGCTTAAGAATAGACTTAGGTCGGATACGACACAATAATTAGGCCCTATAGGCTGACCTTCTTCATTTATTGTCTCTTCTACGCGCTCCTCCAAATTCCTTGCATAAATGTTTTTGCACATTGTTTTTCCACGAGCTTTTTTTTCGTTACTCCTATTGACAGTGTATGCACATTCACATAGTTAAATATGAAGTAAATAAAAGAGACTAATAAACTAGTAAAAGAAAAAAAAATTTATATACCAACTTCTTTGTTTGGTTGTGCAACTATGCCTTGTTGACTTATATCTTTATCAACTTGAAGCGACTCAATTCTCCCACTAGATTGTCCCTGAGTTTGATTCATATTTACTGGAACATGTAGATTTCCACTTTCATGAGAAACCCCATGAACTTCAACGAACTCATCAATCAACATTGATGGACATCCCTTGTTCCTCTTTACCTTGTCATTAAGACTTTCCTTCACATTATTGCATTCCTGGGGAATAGTTATAATGGTAGCACTACAACATTTTTGGTCTTTAGCAATACCTAACGTGACAACAGTTATAAAAATGTTGCCTAAACGTTGTTAGAGAACAATTTATAAGTGTTGCAATAGGTTTACATCTTTAAGCAACACTTTCTGTGCAACATTCAAAAACTGTTCTCTAATCACTTATAGGGAACATTTTTGAAATGTTGCCTACGAGGATTCACTATAGGCAACAATTATGATATGTTGTTTTCTTAAAAATTAATTTGCAATATTTTAAAAATGTTGCCTAAAGGTTACTTTCAGAATAACCGAAATTATTATTCTCTCACACCAAATTATTACTTTAAAAATGATTTTTATAAAAACAATATTTCTAACACGTACACAAACCCTCGATAATCCTTTCCCGACTCTACACTATAAAATTTTTATTTAATAACCACGTTTTTTGGCGACGCTTGTTCAATCATGACTGATTATTTTGATTATTATTCTGGCCCGATAGATCCTATTATTTCTCACACCATGTTTGCCCACGTGAGCTTAGAGGAATCGAAGTGTTAATCCCTCCGACATATCTGATGCTGACGACAGCGGGGGTCCGAGGGCGGCAGCCCCCGGCGGAGGTTCTGCCCGTTTTCAGTTTCCCGGGTATGTCGGGTATGCGGATATCTGCCCGTTTTCAGTTCGAATCAATATTTAATTACCTTAATTAAATACCCCTAATTAACTAATTAATAACCTTAGCCAAAATCACGGCTTCAACGTTACTTCAGCCGCACTCTCCACCTAATCTCTTCCCCGATACCTAGCGCCAAGCCTCTCTTCCCCGACGCGACAATAGGGTTCTTCCCCGGGCGCGGCTGATACCGCCTGCATCTTCTTCCCCGTCGACGCCGGCGTGCAAAATCTTCTTCCCCGTCGACGACGACAGTCCGATTGCACTGACCTAGCTTCTTCCCCGTCAACGCCAACAGTCCGATTGCACCGAATCGACGACGAAATCTGTCGGAATTTCTCCGCCGGATACCTAGCACAGGGTTCTTGCACATTTTTCCTCTGCATATCTTGTGCTACCGTTCTCCCTATCGCTGAGGTATACCCCTTCTCCTGCATATCTTGTGTCCGATACCTAGCTTGTTTGATTCAATTTTTTCTGTGCTTAAATTCTAAAATGTTGAGGGATGGGATTTCATTCTTCCTATATGTTGTATGTGTGTGCTGTAGGTGTTTATGTGTGTTGTTGTTGTGTTCACTGCAAAACAGGCGTTGGAAGCAGTCAAAGTAACCAGATAATGACATTATGACAACCACAATTATGAAAATTAATTTTATTAAGGCAAATAGGTAAGGATTGCACACAAACAAAATTACTAGAACAATAATGGGATAATTCATAATCAGAACAACAATATACTATGTGAAAAAATATGACCAAGGTTAATCCTTAGAAGAGGGAATATTCATAATCAGAAGAGGGAAAAATATGACCAAGGTTAATCCTTAGAACATCAATGAGAATATTCATAACCAACACAGCAACCCCAGATTTTTTTTCATATTGGATACTCAATAAATATGACCAAGGTATATGGCTATATGCCAAGGATGATTCATATAGATCATTGTTATACATTCATAAATTTAAACATCTCTTAAATATATTTCAGGAGCCCTATACTATGTGAAAAACCATATGAAAAAAGGTGTTCATTTCATACTATTCAGTAAACAAAACAAAAGCAAGTCATATGACCAGCTGCTTCATATAGATCATTCTTACAATTCAAGATTTTATATGAAATTGTAAAAAGTGAAAACCAACTGGGATGTGGCTAATGATGATGATAAGAAAGTAATGCATTTTTTACATGAGAATTCTAGCGTACCTTTCAAAGGAGCTTTGTCCTTGGGAACTATTTCAATAAGACAATTATTCATGAATGACGCAAGCAAGCAAATTTTGGCAGTGAACTGTAATGAAATGAATATAAATATAACCAATAGGTAGGTAAGAAATCAAAAGATAATTCAAAATGTTCAAACATATGCAGTTCTGCCAATCCCTTCAATATTTTTATTTATTTGTGTTTTTTGTAACTCATTTTGCTAAGAATATGTTTCCCTTTCAATACGCATCATTTTCCGTTTTTGTGGTATTCTCTCTTTCCCCTTCTCACATCCTCGATGGGCAAAATGGGATATTAGCGGCGGTTTTCACGAAAGATCACCTGTTGGATCACGTAATAAGCAACTTCCTAACATTGCATTTGAGTTTGTTTTCCTCTTTTTCTCTTCCGGTTTTAAGAACCTTGTTCTTTATCCTTGATTTGCTTGCTATAAAATTGAGAGTATATCACTTTATTTTTTTATTGAACTTTGATACCATAGATCATCATATTTTCATGAATTGGAATTAAGGTGAAATTGGTTGTATTTTTCCAGGTTCAAAGCAAGCATTTTGAAGAATTTTTTGCTCCAGAACTCGATAAACATGGTTATCAAGCCCTCTACAAGAAAAAGACTGTAGAGGTTGGATTTTCTCTCTTTCCAATCTATTTTTAGAAAGCAAATTGCATATATGCTCTTTTGACTAGATATATATGATCAGATATCCTGATTCATCAATCATCCAAAAGTTTATTTCTGTGCTGATTACATGATGAGAAAGTTTTTGACTTAGTTTTTACGTCATTTTTACTACACTTGAAGATTTAAGTCCAATTTCTTTAGTAATTTATTTCTTCCACGGGTAATTGCATAAATGGAGTTTCTTTGCAATATGTTTCCAACATCTACTATGCATATTTTCCGTGCTTTTAATTTCTATGTTTTGACGAGGTCACGTCACTTTCTGCTCCTCTTAAAAAAATCAATCTATAGGTTCCTTTGAAATTAATTATTGAATTGCACGCTGACGCAAGACGGCCCGATGTGAAAATAAACGCGTCGATACGCTAATGCATTCCTATGTGCAAATGTGTGGATTGAATGCGATGATGCTCAACCTAAATGACGTGTGCATGTTTTAAAATAAAATATCCAGAAAATAAACTTTAGCAAATTAAATTTTATAAGTTTTGCAAATATACACAAGTTAAGCTTTGACATTTTTGGAGCACAACCAAAATCACACTCGTCTTTGTTCGAGGTGCTATCCACTACGAATTTCAAGAATAAAATTTATAGACTTATATGAAATAGAACAAAAACACATTCAAGATTTGAGTTCACAAAAAAATAAAAGATATCATCAACGATTTAATACAAAATAGCTTAACACATTAAATTTAAAACTCACATGGCACGAGGAATCTGATGGCTGTAGCGGCGGGCGTGGCTCCACGATACAAATGCGTCGTAATTACACGGACTGGATGCTGAATCTGAATGTTATGGCTGTGCTGGACTCCATGCCGAGAGAAATAGGATGGCTGTTTGGGCTGTTCAGGAGGGGAATGGTGCTGGAAGATGAACATATTTAAAAATTATGAACATCATTAATATGTTGATGTAGTTCTACTTAAACAGTTAACTCTCTTTTGCTTGACATTTTGTAAGTAATATGGTGTTCTATTTGGTTTACTCATTTATTATCCCCAACATTTAAACTTAATTCTATGTACATATATACCATACTAGTTGCTCTCTTGCATGTGACCAAACCACTTGAACGCATATTTACAATCTTCTATTCATAGGAGGAACACCATCCTTCTCATATTATGATAATGTCCCTCATTACCCTACCTTGTTGTATGTGTGTGTTGTAGGTGTTTGTGTGTGTTTTGGTGTATGTTAGGCAGAAAATGTTGTGTCAAGGTATATTAAAGATTATGTTTAGTGAGGGATTGACTATTATTAGAATTAGTAGAGAAGGATATAAATTACCTAATCATGCAGATCTAAAAAAAATTAGTATTAAATCATTGTGCTTATGTATAAGTTATAAAAGCTTCAAATGGATATTCAACCGGACAATGGTGTATACTCTTTATGACTTTATAGTTTTTCCATGACAACTTAGTAACATTGGATAAGGGCGCCAATGTTGAACGGTCTTGGCGAGGCCAATGAGCTCATGTCCACTGTCCTGAATATCTTCAACCTCGCTTCCAAGTCGTCGTGATGCATCCGTATAAGCATCACAAATGATTGCAACAAGAGAGACCACGGAGCATGAAAATCAAAGATATGACAAATTGATGATAAATGTAGCAAGGACTTGTAAAAACTAGTTTTTGTAGCTGAAATGCACGCTTTTATTATTCTAGACTTAACAATGAAAGTGGTTCTTTTGGTCTATCCCTAGTCTAAAGTAATTTACGTGTATGTTTTATTTAGGCATTGCTTGTCTTAAACTTTTAGGCACCTTTAACTGATCTGAAAATTGAAGAGTTAGTTGCAGAGTTTCTTGAAATTGAAAGCTATATTTAAATAAAATGTATAAATTTATTTTTCATATAAATGCAATACTGATGAAGCTTTTCATGTAAGACCCCCTTTTTTTTTCTTTTTCGACACCGGGGTCTTAGGCCCAGAACCGCCATTTTGCGGTGACTCCTTCACGCCCTGAAGGGTCATCACCACAAAGCGCCGATTCTGCCGGCCAATTCGATCACAGAAAAGTAGCATAATGAGGTAAAATGGAAACTATCTGTCCACAGAGAATCACATGACATAATAAAAATAACTCCACGAAGGGAGTGTCCACAGAAAATAACATCAGAGTAGCAAAAACGGGCTTATGCCCGGTACATCATAACCTCACTACAAGATCTCTCATGCAGAAACAAAAGTAGAAAACTACTCATGGTCGAGACTCACGGTCCCGGCTGTGTGAACTCCGGAGCTAGACTGCCCCACCTCCAAGCGCACCGGTCTCTGGGGCTGCTCCTCCATGCTGGTCTCCGCGATCCCCTAAATGATGCGGTTCGAAAACCGTTAGTCTAAAAGACTAAGTCCTATCATCCCCCACCCCTTCCCCCACGGCTCCTAGGCACCGAGCGGAGAGGAAGAAAGGGGAGGACTTGAAGGTGGAGAATATCAAAAGCAGATGGCAGCGGTCCTAATCTAGCAAGTTCTATAGCATATAAAGACAATAAGCTGTAATATGAAATGTAACCTTCGGTTATGTGAAAAACACATAAGCCAAGGGGTCTTTTGCAAGGCTCCCATCGTATAAAAAGTCCCATACCGACTTATACGTTGGGGTGTCGGTGGTCAAACAGCAGTAACTAAATATATCAAAATTAACCTTAATTTATAAACTTGCCCACACAAGCTTATAGACTAAGGGGTCGTTTTGCAGGTCCTAAGGTATAAGCGTCCCATTCCACTTATACTTTAGGTGTCAAGGTTTAAGGTAACGATTATGCTATGACATGCAAGTGGGTATGATGGACATGCAAGTGCAACACACACACCCGACTCTGTGCACACAGACCTTTAGTTCCCCCTTTCTGGAGCCGTAACCTCCCAGGATACCTCCGTAGTGGCAGACGGAAGCGGTGGGTTGGGCCTCGCCCACCTCTAAACCAGTAAAGCACTACCGGTCAGACCTATCGTACGCCTCAACGCTTGGTGCACGAAGCGGACTCCTGCGTACTCTTGCCGGCTGGCGCACCGGACTTCTGTTGGCGAAGTGCTAACCACACTTGCCGAGTCAACGTATTGGTGTCGGTGCATCGACCCTCCAATACCGAAGACCCACCACCTTAATTTCCTTTCCTTTATGCACATGCAAATTAGCGTAATCAAGAACCGAGCCGAAGCTCCCCGGACCAACACGTCCGACTCAACAATCGAGCCGAAGCTCCCCGGACCCAAAGTCCGCCTTTTAACCATCCGAGCCGAAGCTCCTAACCAACATCTGGTGCCATCAGTGCTGTGGAATGTGCAACCCTAATTAATAAGTTACTCTTTTCAGCTTGTTAAAACAGTTTACGTTAACCCAGGACTGCCCCCGGTATTCCCTGTGAAGGGCTCTCAAGGGGCACTAGGAACTGTGTTGGGATTACGCCCAGCGTTCCCTTTCGCAAGGTACTTATTTTATTATTGGTTGATTCCCTTACCCATTATTTCTCATATTTCGATATGCTATTCCTAGGGTAATTTGACTCCAACTCTCCTTGGGTAGGACGATCTTTCGTCGGACCCGAACGCCTATAAACCTAGACAAAACCACACCCTACTCACTCATCTTCCATAGATGCAGCCCATTCCACTTGTCTTCACAGCATCCCATCAAGACCCATCATACGTGCCCTAATTCACATCCAAATGAAATCCTGCAGTTTTGCTATATGCAGACCACTTAAGCTACATGACCCGTAAAAAGGGAAGTACATGAAATACTCATCCAGTACCCTTATGATAATTATTAGAGGGCTAAAAAGACATTTGAAGCATAAATCCAGAAATCCATAATTTTCCTAATTTGTCTGATAATTAATTTATTTATTCTAATGTCCCAAAAGGCCCAGGTTTAAACATGAAGTACCATAATCAGATAAGGTATTATTCCACTAAATTTATGATAAATATAAAATGCCTAATCAACTCTAAATCCTAAGTCTCCCAATTTTTCAGCAAGGTTTAGGCCTTTAAATTTAATTTCAAAGATGCCCCATAAAAAGTCATATTAAAAGATTCTATAGTAATAACACCTCCAAAAATTCAGAGAACATTCAGGGATGATTGTGATGGACTACAAGTACCCTAGAAAAAGTTTCATAATTTATCATTTGGAAATAAAGCTATATTTGATTTTCTTATGAACTCTCTAATTTAAGGGTTAATGAACAAAGTATGCTAATCAATCATCAAATAATTCCACAAAAATTTCCATATGATAACATTGAGCTAAAAACACTATGCAGGAAGTTTCATGATTTTTCAGTAAGTAATGGCCTCTGACAAGAATTATTAATATGTAATCAAAATAAAGCACTTGTGAAGTAGATGCCCTAAATAGATATCCAAAAATTCTAACAAAATTCATACAAGATTATCATAACCTAAAACTAACTCTGCCCATGTTTCATACCCTCTTGATGGGCAGTGAGACCACAATAGCCAAAATAATTATTAGGGCATTACCATTGATTACTAATGAAGTGCTAAAAATATTGTCCAAAATTCCTCAAGTAAATTATCAGAGGCTCAAAATACCCTAATCCCCTCTCTACCCAAATTTGGTTAAGTTTCAAGATGTTTAGCCAACCTAAACCTACACTACAAGTTTTAGGACCTAAGCTAGGGTTAGGGTTTTGGGGGCCCTACCATTTTCACAATTTGCTAATATTTTTACCAGAGGGTTTTATATATCCTAGGAACCTCCTTGCAAAATTTGGTGTTCATCCAAGGTATTTAGGACTCATGCCCTTCACAAGGCCAAAGGGTCCCTCCTTAGGGTTTGACCTAGGAACTTAGGGCAAATCTATTCCTCCCTACCCCATATTCCATGGGGAGGTGATAAGTGCTATAACAAGCCAGTGGCCCAAATTTCAGCCTCTGTTGAGGTGATTTGGTCACTCAAAACCAAAAGTGCAACTTTTGACCAAAATGCCCTTTTTAAGGTATAGTTAGGGTTGAGTCAAAACCTATTCAAAACACATCCAAACCAAATTAAATTTTATTCAGATACCTAAAATGAACCCAGGGACCACTCACCAAAATTTGGGAGGGTTTGGAGATGTTTAGGACACCTATTTAATTTATTGATGGATTATTAAATTTTTGTAAAAACTCTTGAAATATTTTCTCCAAAAATTCCCATTTTTGGACAGGCCCTAGGTATAGATAAGAATGATCCTCTGTACCAATTTCAGCCAATTTGGATAAGGGATGAAGGGTGGGCATCCATTTGAATCTCAAGTCAGCCCTAGGTACAGGTCCCACCAAAATGGGTGCCCTGGTCCAACCACATGGACAAATTGGTCCAAATCAATTTGGTATTACAGTAGACCCATAGGGCTACAACTTTCATATTGACCGTTTTCCCACCAGGTGGGCCTAAGTATTTTTAATAATTAATGCAAAACAGCCCAGAAAACAGGACAGAAAATTCAGAAATCAAAATTAAATAAAAGAAATGATGCTGCACGAATCTTAAAGCAAATCGTGGGGCTCCTTCCTGGTCATCTTCTTCCTCCAGCCAAGGGCCATGATTGGCCGAACCTGGAGCTTATTCCAAGTGCATTTCCCGGCCACACGGCCACCTCCCTGGCCGGCCACCACCGCCACCACCTTCGTTGAGGTGGGGGCTATCGCCGGGCGGCGGCACGGCCGCCGGAGGGGTGGTTTCCGGCGAACCCGACCACCATTTTTTTTTGGAAAAACCATGAAAATGAAAACTTGGATCGGCTCAATTGAGTCCGATTCTTGTCCTAAACGATTCCTAAGATCTACCCACGGAAGAAGGAGTAGAGGAGGACCTTTAACCGAGCTTGTCGTCGAGTGTGGTGGCGGTGCGCCATGGCCGGTGGTGGAGCTTTCCGAAGCTTGCAACTTCACTACCAAACCGCCCGGTTTCTTTAGGTGAAGGGTGGAAACGATACCTCTTGGCCCAGGGAAGCTTTTAAAAGCATCAAATGGGTTGGAGGAGAGGGAGGGTCATGGCTTCAAATCCATTAATGGTCATGAATTGGAATTTCGGTTTTGGAGAAAACCCATGGAAATTCACCTCCCCTTTGTCCCAATTCATTTGGAAACTCCTCAAAACTGATAGGGGAGATGAATACTAATTAATTGGTGAAGAATGGAGGGGTGATTCACCTTCCCCACCATGAATGGCCTTCTCTTTCTTCTTTCTCTCTCTTCCCTATTGGAGGAATTGATTTCAGCCACCTTGAATGGCTGGCCATGGCTATTAAACTCCTTAAAACTGATGAGGGGGAATGTATTCAGCCTTTGGAATCAATTGGAGAGGCCCTTGATCTCCCTTGGCCATGAATGGCCTCTTTTCTCACTTTCTCTCTCCTCCATTAAAGAGAAAAATGGAGCTTTCTCTCTCCTACTCACCATGGCCGAATTTTAATCTCTCCTCCAGCCTATTGGCAGCCCACTAACTCATATTAATAATAAAATGAGGTTAGCCCAAGTGGGGGAAATGGGTTTGAGCTTGGGTTAGCCCATTTAGGCTATTTTTGACCTAACACTAGAATAGAGTTGACCTTGGTCAACATGACCATTTGAGTTAACCCAAATGGGTCCTTGGTGACCCATTGGACTCCCTTGAGGTCTAGGAAGACTTGCGTAGGGTTGGTTGGGCATCTTGGGGGTCACATGTCCCTTGGTAAGGGCACTTTGACCATTTTAGAGCTAGAGTTGACTTGGGTCAACATGACCAATTGGGTTGACCACTATGGGTCCTGGGTGACCCATTGGCTTCCCCTAGGGTCTAGGTAGGGTTATGTAGGGTTACCCTGCACTTTGGAGGTCACATACCCTTAGTAAGGGTACTTTGACCAGATTAGGGGCTTGAGTTGACTTGGGTCAACCTGGCCTCTAGGGCTGACCCCAATGTGTCCTTAGTGGCCCATTGACCTCACTTTAGGGTTAGGAGGGCATAGGTGGGGTCCTCTAGGCTAGGAGTAGGTCAATTGACCCTAAGTAGGCTAGTTTGACCCATTTAGGGCTAGGGTTGACCTTGGTCAACTGAGCCTCTTGGGTTGACCCTAATGGGTCCTTTTGGCTCTAATGGTCCTCCCAAGGTATTAGGGGCATTGTGGTAGGGTCTTGGGGTTAGGGTGTGGCACATGGTCATCCTAAACCATGCTTAGAGTTCTACTATTTGCAGACCATGATGATCTTCCACATTCTGTCCCCTATCTCTTGGCCCATTTCTGGCTTCCTCGGGTTTTGTCATGACCTAGTCATGGCCAAAACCACTCTTAGGGGTCTAGTTGGAAATGAGATGTTACAAATTCCAATAAACAAAACAAAGATTTCGTCCCCGAAATCAAGGTTGAGTCTACGGGACTTACTACCGAAGAAAAGAACCTTGTAACATCCCAGCATGGCGCCTTGCTTGCTAAAATAGGTTTTAAGGGAAACCTAAATATATGACCATTACGCCCAATCGGCAAACCAAGATCCCAATAAACAAGGATAAGCCCCCCTAATAAACAAAAGATAAGCCTCTATCTGCCTAGAGCAGCCCTTAGTAAATTAAAGCAGGAGAATAAATTAACATCTTGAGGAGACCTCGATCGAAAAGTAGCCGTCCACAACCCTGGGTCACCCCCGCGCGGGTTTAGTTTGGGGACAAACTAAGCAGCGGAAGCAGTGGTGTGCCCATATGGGGGGAATCACATGTAAATTGTCCACTTTCATTAGGCATTGAGTCGATTACCTACTGATGTAGTTCGTTTTGCAGCCCCCAGCTCAGCCCACCCCACAAGGTGGAGCTCAGCAGACTCCAGACATTGCACCACCTCCCATAGTCCCCACACCTTTCCTCCAGTCAGACATGGGGCAGACCCTTACAGCTATCCTTGAGGCCTTCCGGGATCAGCAAGCTCCAGCCCAGCAGCCAAACCCAGGGGCTAAGCCGGTATCCAAGGCCCCTTATCGGATGGCCCCAAAGGAGTTGGCGGAGTTTCGGACACAGTTGCAGGAGCTGGTGGAAGCAGGATTTGTTAGGCCGAGCTCCTCATCATGGGGAGCTCCTGTCCTATTCGTGAAGAAGAAGGACGACACTTTACGCCTGTGCATCGACTATCGAGCACTAAACAGGCTGACCGTCCGAAATACCTATCCGCTCCCCAGGATAGACGAGTTGTTCGATCAGCTGGAGGGAGCCCATTATTTTTCGAAGCTGGACTTGAGGTCAGGCTATTACCAGCTGCGGATCCAGGAGGAGGATATTCCGAAGACAGCCTTTAGTAGCCGATATGGATTGTATGAGATCATCGTGATGCCCTTCGGGCTCACGAATGCTCCGTCGGCGTTTATGAGCCTCATGAACCGGGTCTTCGAGGCTTATTTGGATGTGTTCGTCATAGTGTTCATAGACGACATCCTTATATATTCTAAGACGGAGGACGAGCACACACGACATCTGGCACTGACCTTGGAGAGACTGCGGGAGCATCGCCTTTATGCGAAGTTCAGTAAGTGTCAGTTCTGGCTGAAGGAGGTGGCTTTCTTAGGCCACATTATCAGCGGAGCCGGGCTGGCAGTGGACCCGGCAAAGATTCAAGCTATTTCGGAGTGACCGCAGCTGAAAACAGCCACTGACGTACGGAGTTTTCTAGGACTTTCCGGTTACTATCGGAAGTTCGTGGAGGGATTCTCTCGAATCGCCCTCCCGCTCACATCCTTGACGAAGAAGGAGGCACCGTTCGTGTGGACCCCGCAGTGCCAGACAGCTTTCCAGGAGCTGAAGGATCGGCTGACCTCGGCTCCCATTCTTACTCTCCCCTCGGGGAGGGAGGGATTTCAGGTCTACACCGACGCATCATATCAGGGGATGGGAGCAGTACTGATGCAGAACGGACACGTCATAGCTTATGCTTCCCGCCAGCTGAAGACCCATGAGAAGAACTACCCAGTGCACGACCTGGAGATGGGAGCAGTTGTATTCGCACTAAAAATATGGCGGCACTACCTTTATGGAGTCCACTGTGACATATACTCCGATCATAAGAACCTTAAGTACGTGGACACGCAGAAGGAACTAAACATCAGGCAGAGGCGGTGGGTGGAGTTCCTTTCTGACTATCAGTATGAGATGCATTACCACCCGGGGAAGGCGAACGTGGTAGCGGATGCACTGAGTAGGAGAGCTGCCACAGCAGGAGCAGAGCCTCAGTTGATGTCTATGGAGCTGCTGCAGAGACTAAAGGACATGCACATTACTCTGGTATCGTCTGATGATCCTGAGCTCTATGAGGAGTACTTGGCCGCGATAGGCGCAACCGATGACATCAGAGACCGGGTCAGAGAGGGACAGAGGCAGGATGCCAAGTTGGAACCCATCTTCCAAGCTCTGGAGGCAGGCACTGCAGGAGACTACACACTGAGGGACGACCTGGTGTGCTTCAGAGGACGGGTGTACATACCGGAGGGAGGCCAGATCCGGGAGGATATTATGACGGAGGCGCACTGCAGCCGGTATTCTGTACACCCGGGGATCACAAAGATGACGGCTGATTTGAAGAAGACGATGTCCTGGCCGGGCATGAAGAAGGATGTCTCACACTTCGTGACCCATTGTGAGGCATGTCAGCTAGTGAAGGCGGAGTGCAGGAACCCCGCAGGATTATTGCAGCCACTCCCGGTGCCGGAGTGGAAGTTTGACGACATAGCCATGGACTTCATACATGGGTTTCCCCGGTCTCGGATAGGGAATGACTCGATCTGGGTAATCGTTGATCGGTTGACCAAGGTGGCTCGATTTATACCGATCAGGAAGGATGATTCAGTAGGAGTACTGGTGCGGAAGTTTGTGGAACAGTTCATTCGTTATCATGGCGTGCCCAGGACGATAGTGTCGGATCGGGATGGCCGGTTCACCTCCAGGGAGTGGAGATCCGTGCAAGCTTACTTAGGCACGCGATTGACCTTCAGCACTGCATTCCACCCTCAGACAGACGGGCAGACAGAACGCACCAACCGGACGCTGGAGGACCTTTTGAGGCTATGCATCTTGGACCGCGGGGAACCGTGGGAGAAACTCTTACCCCTGGTCGAGTTCTCCTATAACAACAGCCACCAGTCCAGCATCAGGATGGCGCCTTACGAAGCCTTGTACGGGAGGAGATGCCGGACCCCGCTTTCCTGGGTTCAGAACGAAGATCCTAAGGTGTTGGGGTCAGAGTTTGTTGAAGACACCGAGGCACAGGTGAGGCTGATCAGAGACAGGATGCTAGAGGCGCAGAGCAGACAGGCTAAGTACTATGACGCCCGGCATCGGCAGGTGGAGTTCCAGGTGGGAGACCGGGTGTTTCTGAAGATCCGACCCATGCATGGAGTCTCGCAGGTGCGTGGTCGGAGGAAGAAGCTCAGCCCTAGGTACATGGGTCCTTATAGGATCCTGGAGCGGATCGGACCCCTAGCCTACCGGCTGGAGTTACCACCAGAGCTGGAAGCGCTACACGACGTCTTCCATATTTCTTCGCTGAGGAGGGCTCTGCTACGCCCGGAACAGCAGATTTTGACCCTCGAAGGGCCTGTAGCTTCAGACCGGTCAGTTCGTTTGGAGCCAGTGAGGATCGACGACCGAGGAGTACGGGTCTTGCGACGCAAGAAGGTCCCACTAGTCAAGGTCCTGTGGAGGAACCACGGCCAGGAGGAGCATACCTGGGAGCCGCAAGACCTGATGCGACAAAGGTACCTAGAGCTATTCAGTCAGGTACACCTCTCAGACCCCTCAAGATGTTAATTTATTCTCCTGCTTTAATTTACTAAGGGCTGCTCTAGGCAGATAGAGGCTTATCTTTTGTTTATTAGGGGGGCTTATCCTTGTTTATTGGGATCTTGGTTTGTCGATTGGGCGTAATGGTCATATATTTAGGTTTCCCTTAAAACCTATTTTAGCAAGCAAGGCGCCATGCTGGGATGTTACAAGGTTCTTTTCTTCGGTAGTAAGTCCCGTAGACTCAACCTTGATTTCGAGGACGAAATCTTTGTTTTGTTTATTGGAATTTGTAACATCTCATTTCCAACTAGACCCCTAAGAGTGGTTTTGGCCATGACTAGGTCATGACAAAACCCGAGGAAGCCAGAAATGGGCCAAGAGATAGGGGACAGAATGTGGAAGATCATCATGGTCTGCAAATAGTAGAACTCTAAGCATGGTTTAGGATGACCATGTGCCACACCCTAACCCCAAGACCCTACCACAATGCCCCTAATACCTTGGGAGGACCATTAGAGCCAAAAGGACCCATTAGGGTCAACCCAAGAGGCTCAGTTGACCAAGGTCAACCCTAGCCCTAAATGGGTCAAACTAGCCTACTTAGGGTCAATTGACCTACTCCTAGCCTAGAGGACCCCACCTATGCCATCCTAACCCTAAAGTGAGGTCAATGGGCCACTAAGGACACATTGGGGTCAGCCCTAGAGGCCAGGTTGACCCAAGTCAACTCAAGCCCCTAATCTGGTCAAAGTACCCTTACTAAGGGTATGTGACCTCCAAAGTGCAGGGTAACCCTACATAACCCTACCTAGACCCTAGGGGAAGCCAATGGGTCACCCAGGACCCATAGTGGTCAACCCAATTGGTCATGTTGACCCAAGTCAACTCTAGCCCTAAAATGGTCAAAGTGCCCTTACCAAGGGACATGTGACCCCCAAGATGCCCAACCAACCCTACGCAAGTCTTCCTAGACCTCAAGGGAGTCCAATGGGTCACCAAGGACCCATTTGGGTTAACTCAAATGGTCATGTTGACCAAGGTCAACTCTATTCTAGTGTTAGGTCAAATTAGCCTAAATGGGCTAACCCAAGCTCAAACCCATTTCCCCCACTTGGGCTAACCTCATTTTATTATTAATATGAGTTAGTGGGCTGCCAATAGGCTGGAGGAGAGATTAAAATTCGGCCATGGTGAGTAGGAGAGAGAAAGCTCCATTTTTCTCTTTAATGGAGGAGAGAGAAAGTGAGAAAAGAGGCCATTCATGGCCAAGGGAGATCAAGGGCCTCTCCAATTGATTCCAAAGGCTGAATACATTCTCCCTCATCACCAACTGAGCTGCAGCTCAGTTGGTGATGAGGGAGTAGTGGAAAGCTCTCTTATCAAGGTCCTGGGTTCGAGACCTAGTGGCAACAACCTACCGCTGCTGATAAACAGGCACGGAGAGGGGTTGGGGTGCATGGCCTGCAGGCTTGAATGTGAAAGGTTGACTACCAGTGGTGGGCCCGGGTCTGGACCCTGGTAGGCCGGCGGTTCCAGCTGGGTCCCATGTTGATGGGCCTGGACCGTTACAAAAAGGAAGCGTGGTGTGCCCATATGGGGGGAATCACATGTAAATTGTCCACTTTCATTAGGCATTGAGTCGATTACCTACTGATATACTTCGTTTTGCAGCCCCCAGCTCAGCCCACCCCACAAGGTGGAGCTCAGCAGACTCCAGACATTGCACCACCTCCCATAGTCCCCACACCTTTCCTCCAGTTAGACATGGGGCAGACCCTTACAGCTATCCTTGAGGCCTTCCGGGCTCAGCAAGCTCCAGCCCAGCAGCCAAACCCAGGGGCTAAGCCGGTATCCAAGGCCCCTTATCGGATGGCCCCAAAGGAGTTGGCGGAGTTTCGGACACAGTTGCAGGAGCTGGTGGAAGCAGGATTTGTTAGGCCGAGCTCCTCATCATGGGGAGCTCCTGTCCTATTCGTGAAGAAGAAGGACGGCACTTTACGCCTGTGCATCGACTATCGAGCACTAAACAGGCTGACCGTCCGAAATACCTATCCGCTCCCCAGGATAGACGAGTTGTTCGATCAGCTGGAGGGAGCCCATTATTTTTCGAAGCTGGACTTGAGGTCAGGCTATTACCAGCTGCGGATCCAGGAGGAGGATATTCCGAAGACGGCCTTTAGTAGCCGATATGGATTGTATGAGTTCATCGTGATGCCCTTCGGGCTCACGAATGCTCCGTCGGCGTTTATGAGCCTCATGAACCGGGTCTTCGAGGCTTATTTGGATGTGTTCATCATAGTGTTCATAGACGACATCCTTATCTATTCTAAGACGGAGGAGGAGCACACACGACATCTGGCACTGACCTTGGAGAGACTGCGGGAGCATCTCCTTTATGCGAAGTTCAGTAAGTGTCAGTTCTGGCTGAAGGAGGTGGCTTTCTTAGGCCACATTATCAGCGGAGCCGGGCTGGCAGTGGACCCGGCAAAGATTCAAGCTATTTCGGAGTGACCGCAGCTGAAAACAGCCACTGACGTACGGAGTTTTCTAGGACTTGCCGGTTACTATCGGAAGTTCGTGGAGGGATTCTCTCGAATCGCCCTCCCGCTCACATCCTTGACGAAGAAGGAGGCACCGTTCGTGTGGACCCCGCAGTGCCAGACAGCTTTCCAGGAGCTGAAGGATCGGCTGACCTCGGCTCCCATTCTTACTCTCCCCTCGGGGAGGGAGGGATTTCAGGTCTACACCGACGCATCATATCAGGGGATGGGAGCAGTACTGATGCAGAACGGACACGTCATAGCTTATGCTTCCCGCCAGCTGAAGACCCATGAGAAGAACTACCCAGTGCACGACCTGGAGATGGGAGCAGTTGTATTCGCACTAAAAATATGGTGGCACTACCTTTATGGAGTCCACTGTGACATATACTCCGATCATAAGAACCTTAAGTACGTGGACACGCAGAAGGAACTAAACATCAGGCAGAGGCGGTGGGTGGAGTTCCTTTCTGACTATCAGTATGAGATGCATTACCACCCGGGGAAGGCGAACGTGGTAGCGGATGCACTGAGTAGGAGAGCTGCCACAGCAGGAGCAGAGCCTCAGTTGATGTCTATGGAGCTGCTGCAGAGACTAGAGGACATGCACATTACTCTGGTATCGTCTGATTATCCTGAGCTCTATGAGGAGTACTTGGTCGCGATAGGCGCAACCGATGATATCAGAGACCGGGTCAGAGAGGGACAGAGGCAGGATGCCAAGTTGGAACCCATCTTCCAAGCTCTGGAGGCAGGCACTGCAGGAGACTACACACTGAGGGACGACCTGGTGTGCTTCAGAGGACGGGTGTACATACCGGAGGGAGGCCAGATCCGGGAGGATATTATGACGGAGGCGCACTGCAGCCGGTATTCTGTACACCCGGGGATCACAAAGATGACGGCTGATTTGAAGAAGACGATGTACTGGCCGGGCATGAAGAAGGATGTCTCACACTTCGTGACCCATTGTGAGGCATGTCAGCTAGTGAAGGCGGAGTGCAGGAACCCCGCAGGATTATTGCAGCCACTCCCGGTGCCGGAGTGGAAGTTTGACGACATAGCCATGGACTTCATACATGGGTTTCCCCGGTCTCGGACAGGGAATGACTCGATCTGGGTAATCGTTGATCGGTTGACCAAGGTGGCTCGATTTATACCGATCAGGAAGGATGATTCAGTAGGAGTACTGGTGCGGAAGTTTGTGGAACAGTTCATTCGTTATCATGGCGTGCCCAGGACGATAGTGTCGGATCGGGATGGCCGGTTCACCTCCAGGGAGTGGAGATCCGTGCAAGCTTACTTAGGCACGCGATTGACCTTCAGCACTGCATTCTACCCTCAGACAGACGGGCAGACAGAACGCACCAACCGGACGCTGGAGGACCTTTTGAGGCTATGCATCTTGGACCGCGGGGAACCGTGAGAGAAACTCTTACCCCTGGTCGAGTTCTCCTATAACAACAGCCACCAGTCCAGCATCAGGATGGCGCCTTACGAAGCCTTGTATGGGAGGAGATGCCGGACCCCGCTTTCCTGGGTTCAGAACGAAGATCCTAAGGTGTTGGGGTCAGAGTTTGTTGAAGACACCGAGGCACAGCTGAGGCTGATCAGAGACAGGATGCTAGAGGCGCAGAGCAGACAGGCTAAGTACTATGACACCCGGCATCGGCAGGTGGAGTTCCAGGTGGGAGACCGGGTGTTTCTGAAGATTCGACCCATGCATGGAGTCTCGCGGGTGCGTGGTCGGAGGAAGAAGCTCAGCCCTAGGTACATGGGTCCTTACAGGATCCTGAAGCGGATCGGACCCCTAGCCTACCGGCTGGAGTTACCACCAGAGCTCGAAGCGCTACACGACGTCTTCCATATTTCTTCGCTGAGGAGGGCTCTGCTACGCCCGGAACAGTAGATTTTGACCCCCGAAGGGCCGGTAGCTTCAGACCGGTCAGTTCGTTTGGAGCCAGTGAGGATCGACGACCGAGGAGTACGGGTCTTGCGACGCAAGAAGGTCCCACTAGTCAAGGTCCTGTGGAGGAACCACGACCAGGAGGAGCATACCTGGGAGCCGCAGGACCTGATGCGACAAAGGTACCCAGAGCTATTCAGTCAGGTACACCTCTCAGACCCCTCAAGATGTTAATTTATTCTCCTGCTTTAATTTACTAAGGGCTGCTCTAGGCAGATAGAGGCTTATCTTTTGTTTATTAGGGGGGCTTATCCTTGTTTATTGGGATCTTGGTTTGCCGATTGGGCGTAATGGTCATATATTTAGGTTTCCCTTAAAACCTATTTTAGCAAGCAAGGCGCCATGCTGGGATGTTACAAGGTTCTTTTCTTCGGTAGTAAGTCTCGTAGACTCAACCTTGATTTCGGGGACGAAATCTTTGTTTTGTTTATTGGAATTTGTAACATCTCATTTCCAACTAGACCCCTAAGAGTGGTTTTGGCCATGACTAGGTCATGACAAAACCCGAGGAAGCCAGAAATGGGCCAAGAGATAGGGGACAGAATGTGGAAGATCATCATGGTCTGCAAATAGTAGAACTCTAAGCATGGTTTAGGATGACCATGTGCCACACCCTAACCCCAAGACCCTACCACAATGCCCCTAATACCTTGGGAGGACCATTAGAGCCAAAAGGACCCATTAGGGTCAACCCAAGAGGCTCAGTTGACCAAGGTCAACCCTAGCCCTAAATGGGTCAAACTAGCCTACTTAGGGTCAATTGACCTACTCCTAGCCTAGAGGACCCCACCTATGCCCTCCTAACCCTAAAGTGAGGTCAATTGGCCACTAAGGACACATTGGGGTTAGCCCTAGAGGCCAGGTTGACCCAAGTCAACTCAAGCCCCTAATCTGGTCAAAGTACCCTTACTAAGGGTATGTGACCTCCAAAGTGCAGGGTAACCCTACATAACCCTACCTAGACCCTAGGGGAAGCCAATGGGTCACCCAGGACCCATAGTGGTCAACCCAATTGGTCATGTTGACCCAAGTCAACTCTAGCCCTAAAATGGTCAAAGTGCCCTTACCAAGGGACATGTGACCCCCAAGATGCCCAACCAACCCTACGCAAGTCTTCCTAGACCTCAAGGGAGTCCAATGGGTCACCAAGGACCCATTTGGGTTAACTCAAATGGTCATGTTGACCAAGGTCAACTCTATTCTAGTGTTAGGTCAAATTAGCCTAAATGGGCTAACCCAAGCTCAAACCCATTTCCCCCACTTGGGCTAACCTCATTTTATTATTAATATGAGTTAGTGGGCTGCCAATAGGCTGGAGGAGAGATTAAAATTCGGCCATGGTGAGTAGGAGAGAGAAAGCTCCATTTTTCTCTTTAATGGAGGAGAGAGAAAGTGAGAAAAGAGGCCATTCATGGCCAAGGGAGATCAAGGGCCTCTCCAATTGATTCCAAAGGCTGAATACATTCTCCCTCATCACCAACTGAGCTGCAGCTCAGTTGGTGATGAGGGAGTAGTGGAAAGCTCTCTTATCAAGGTCCTGGGTTCGAGACCTAGTGGCAACAACCTACCGCTGCTGATAAACAGGCACGGAGAGGGGTTGGGGTGCATGGCCTGCAGGCTTGAATGTGAAAGGCTGACTACCAGTGGTGGGCCCGGGTCTGGACCCTGGTAGGCCGGCGGTTCCAGCTGGGTCCCATGTTGATGGGCCTGGACCGTTACAAAAAGTGCACTTTTTATTGTAAGGCCCCTAGCCGATCCAACGTGACGATGTCACGGCTCCGCTCTAGGCAACGCTACCGGGCTGCAGCCCAAGCACCCCAACCCCTCTCCCTCTACAGGCGGGTTGTTGGTGGACACAACCTCCCTTTGATGAGGCAAACTCGATAGTCAAGCCTGCACTACGGGGACTTCCCAGGAGGTCACCCATCCCAGTACTACTCCAGCCCGAGCACGCTTAACTATGGAGTTCTTTCAACTCTCATCACCAATTGATCTGCAGCTCAATTGGTGATGAGAGTTGAAAGAACTCCGTAGTTAAGCGTGCTCGGGCTGGAGTAGTACTGGGATGGATGACCTCCTGGGAAGTCCCCGTAGTGCGGGCTTGACTATCGAGTTTACCTCATCAAAGGGAGGCTGTGGCCACCAACAACACGCCTGTGGATGGAGAGGGGTTGGGGTGCTTGGGCTGCAGCCCGGTAGGGTCGCCTAGAGCGGAGCCGTGATGCTGTCACGTTGGATCGGCTAGGGGCCTTACAATAAAAAGTGCACTTTTTGTAACGGTCCAGGCCCATCAACATGGGACCCAGCTGGAACCGCCGGCCTACCAGGGTCCAGACCCGGGCCCACCACTGGTAGTCAGCCTTTCACATTCAAGCCTGCAGGCCATGCACCCCAACCCCTCTCCGTGCCTGTTTATCAGCAGCGGTAGGTTGTTGCCACTAGGTCTCGAACCCAGGACCTTGATAAGAGAGCTTTCCACTACTCCCTCATCACCAACTGAGCTGCAGCTCAGTTGGTGATGAGGGAGAATGTATTCAGCCTTTGGAATCAATTGGAGAGGCCCTTGATCTCCCTTGGCCATGAATGGCCTCTTTTCTCACTTTCTCTCTCCTCCATTAAAGAGAAAAATGGAGCTTTCTCTCTCCTACTCACCATGGCCGAATTTTAATCTCTCCTCCAGCCTATTGGCAGCCCACTAACTCATATTAATAATAAAATGAGGTTAGTCCAAGTGGGGGAAATGGGTTTGAGCTTGGGTTAGCCCATTTAGGCTATTTTGACCTAACACTAGAATAGAGTTGACCTTGGTCAACATGACCATTTGAGTTAACCCAAATGGGTCCTTGGTGACCCATTGGACTCCCTTGAGGTCTAGGAAGACTTGCGTAGGGTTGGTTGGGCATCTTGGGGGTCACATGTCCCTTGGTAAGGACACTTTGACCATTTTAGGGCTAGAGTTGACTTGGGTCAACATGACCAATTGGGTTGACCACTATGGGTCCTAGGTGACCCATTGGCTTCCCCTAGGGTCTAGGTAGGGTTATGTAGGGTTACCCTACACTTTGGAGGTCACATACCCTTAGTAAGGGTACTTTGACCAGATTAGGGGCTTGAGTTGACTTGGGTCAACCTGGCCTCTAGGGCTGACCCCAATGTGTCCTTAGTGGCCCATTGACCTCACTTTAGGGTTAGGAGGGCATAGGTGGGGTCCTCTAGGCTAGGAGTAGGTCAATTGACCCTAAGTAGGCTAGTTTGACCCATTTAGGGCTAGGGTTGACCTTGGTCAACTGAGCCTCTTGGGTTGACCCTAATGGGTCCTTTTGGCTCTAATGGTCCTCCCAAGGTATTAGGGGCATTGTGGTAGGGTCTTGGGGTTAGGGTGTGGCACATGGTCATCCTAAACCATGCTTAGAGTTCTACTATTTGCAGACCATGATGATCTTCCACATTCTGTCCCCTATCTCTTGGCCCATTTCTGGCTTCCTCGGGTTTTGTCATGACCTAGTCATGGCCAAAACCACTCTTAGGGGTCTAGTTGGAAATGAGATGTTACATTTCATGTTTCCTTTTGTAGCTTAATTTCACTATATCAACTGAAATGCAAACATTCAGAGAAGAGTGGGAGGTTGTGCTTGATGACCTTGAGACTAAGAGTGCTCTGCTACTGGTGGGTATCTTTCCACTGACTGGGAAATTTTGATGCTAAATGATGCCTGACACAACATAATCTTTATATATATTATTTTATTTTGTGCAGAAAGTTCTTGATGCATGTTGTGGAGAAAAATGAGGAGTTGCAATATGATGATCCCATACCATGAAGATCATTTGATGTTTAAGTTGATTTAGATAATTTTGTTTTTGTGTACTGTAATATTTAATTAACTTGATGTATTTTGGTAAATTTTGATGCTAAATAATGGGTTGTTAATTTAATGATAAAGCATGTGCAACATTATTCTAAATGAAAATATTTGTTTTGTTAAATTGTTATATATTTATGCGGTATAAAAAAAGTCTAATGATATAACCTGTTGGTTTTTGAAGTTCAATTTATTTTCATGTTTTTTTAAAATTTATATATTTTTTATTAATTAATTAGTTTTGACAACATTTATTAAATGTAACTATAAACATTTTGAAATGTTGTAATAGGTCCATGTAAAACCTGTTGCCTTTACTAGGGATATAGACAATAGTTTAAAGTAATGTTGCCTAAATATGTGAAAACTGTTGCCTTAGGTCTTTGGTAACACGCGCATAGGCATACACCACTATGGCAACAGTTTTCAATGTTTTGGCAACGCTTTGCGATTTTAGGCAACGGTTTTCAAATGTTGCTAAAGACCAAAAATGTTGTAGTGTAGGAACCACCTGTTGAACTTGATTTTGATCAATCTTGTCAACAACCACATGTTCATTATTTGTTCTATTTTCGCTAAGACTTTTATGTAAAACATCAGATTTCTCTTACTAAATTTGATGAAAATTTCTTGCCAACTCAACACTAGACCTTGCTTAGATAGGCAAATCAAAACCACTTCTTCTTTCTAGTCTTTTACCATTCCCTTCATGTACCAATTTACTTGTTGCTTTCTTCATTCCTGTAAACCTGAAATCAAAATATGAAAATCATTTTAATCATTATCAAATTTAGAATAAATAGAAAAAAATTTATAAATAAATGAATGAATAATACCTAATTTGTATTATCACTAAAAATAGAAGAAGTATCACTTCCGTTTTCACTTTCAACAATGGCCTCCTCATCGACTCCCGTTAGTTGAACATGAATTTCAGATAAAGGCAATTCAATAATATCATCTGGTACATCTTCCCTAGCCAAATCAACTTCAAAATCATTCTCTGGTATAGCAATATTTATTGAAATTCCATGTACTTCTTGGGTATTTCAAAGTGCATTATCTCTCATCTCAAATGAGTCCCTTGGAAGTACATTCAAAACATAGTGTTTATTTTTATTAAAATAATCTTCAACATAGAAGCATTGTTGCACTTGAGATACTAGAACAAATGGATCATTCTTGTAACATTCTTTATTAAAATAAACACATGTCATTCCGTACTTGTCTTATTCAGCCTCAAACCACACACATTTGAATAAAACATAATTCAAATGTCCATAATAATCCAACTCTATGATATTAGTTATTGCGCCATAATATTTCATACAAATATTTTCAGGATTTTCGTCTTTAGTACTTTTAAAGCTTGGGTTTACTGCTTCCAAAGTGACACCATAGTTTTGAGTTTTTCGCCTTGCATCACGTTTTCTTGCATGAAATCTTATCCATTAATAATATTTCCAGAGTACATTTTTGCAACATTATTTGGTCCACGAGACAACTCTTTTATCCAATCTGAAACGTCATCATTCATGCCACGTGTTTCAAACCACTGAATGAAATCGTCTCTTCGATTTTTACCTTTGCTCCATTTACTTCTTTTCTTAGATTTTTGAAGATAAAGCTCATGCTCTCCACAAAAGAAAATATCATTTTTAACATAAATGTATTAATATTTTTTGAAAACATAAAATTTTGAAGGAATTAAATGATGTTACCTTATGTAATCTTCAACTCCATCAGAATTAAATGAAATGTAACCATGTGCTTGATTTTGACACTTTTGATCAAGAGAAAAGGGAATCCTCGCCCCAATAGAATAGCCAGTGTTTGGAAATTCATAATTATTTCGTGACATTTTATTCATACGTGTATCTGCATCACTAGATAAATATTTTGAACAAAATGTCAAAGACTCCTTGGCTAAATATGCTTCAACGATAGAGCCTTCTGAGCGACTCTTATTACGAACAAATGATTTTAATTCACCTAAATATATTTCCATATAATACATCCATCGAAACTGAACTGGTCTTCCTAATCTAACTTCATTTGCAAGGTTAATTGGTAAATGGACCATTATGTCAAAAAAAACTAGGAGGAAAGATTCTATCAAGCTAGCAAAGCGTTTCAGCAATCTCTACTTCCAAATGATTTAAATTTTTCAGCTCAATAACCCTTTGACATAAACAATGAAAGAAGGAACAAAGCCTAATCAAAGGAATTGCAACTTGATTGGGGGTTACGCCTCTTATTACTATTTGTAGCAAAAAATGTAGTACAATATGAGCATCGTGATTTTGTACCCAAAATGTTTTCCTTCTTCTGCATGCACACATCGCGATATATTAGAGGCCATGCCATCGAGAAATTTGATATCTTTAAAAACACCAAAAAAATAGATTTCTCCTTCTTTGTTAGGGAGAAACAAGCCTTCTGGAGCTGAGTTTTTTTGCAATCACTTGTTGCCTTCAAAAGAAGCTTCTTTCTTATCCACATATCTCGTAGGTCCAAACGAGCCTTTGCATGATCCTTTTTTCCCTTAAATCTCTAGAAGGGTTCCAATTATATTATCACATATGTTCTTCTCAATATGCATAACATCAAAATTATGACGTAAATTATTATCCTTCCAATATGGCAATTGCCAAAAGATGGATTTTTTCCATGGGCTAGGCCTTTTTTTCTTATCATTATTTGTGAATACGTCAGAAAAGTCTTGAAAATCTTCTAAAATTCTTTTTGAATTTAACAAAGAAGGTGCATGTCTATATTCTGTCTTTCCATTAGAAGAAGTTATATTAGATCGTCACTCATGATTCGAGTCCAAGAAGGCCCGATGGCCCATATAGCACATCTTCCGACTATGTTTCAAATAAGTAGAAGACGTGTTGTATTTACAAGTAGGACATGCCAGCCTTACTTTTGAACTCCAACCAGATAACATAGCATATGCAGGGTAGTCACTAACTATCCATGAAAGAGCAGCATGCATTAAAAATGTTTGATTTTTGGAAACATCGTATGTTTCTACCCCAACATCCCACAATATTTTTATCTCCTCAATTAGTGGTTAATAGTATACATCAATAGCATTTCCAGGTGACCACGGTCCAGGAATGAACAATGACATTATAAAATTTTTGTCTTCAAGCACAAATTTGGAGAATAATTATATATTGTTAATACCACATGCCATGTTCTATGTGATAGACTCATGTTGACAAATCGATTAAACCCATCACTAGCCAATCCAAGTCTTATATTACGCATATCAAGAGCAAAATTTGGGTGCTTCACGTCAAATTCTTTCCATGCTTGTCCATCAGCTGGATGTCTTAACTTACCATCCTTGGAACGCTCTTCTACATGCCAGCTCATTGAATCATCAATCTTTGAACATGTATAGAGTCTTTTAATCTTGGAATTAATGGAAAATGTCTTAGCACCTTTGCGGAAATTTTATGAGTTTTCTTAAATACCTCAAACTCACAATTCACTTCAGGATATACAATCCATCGAGATTCAGCACAACTATGACATTTTTCTTCTTTCTCATGCTCTTTCCAAAATAACATACAGTTATTTGTATAAAAGTCTATCTTATTATAATCTAAGCCTAGATCACATATCAGATATTTTGTTTTATTGAAAGAGATCGGGATGTTCAAGTCGGGTATATCCTCTTTCAATAACTCTAGGAGAGATGTAAATGATGCATTGCTCCATCCATGAAGACATTTTAGTAAATACATGAAAGTGTTTAGTTGTCTACCTAAATCACCTAGAGGGTGGTGAATAGGTGAGTTGTGTGTCTTTTTGCGGAATAAAAATTATCGATCTATGCACAAAAAATAATCAAGCTAGTACAGAGGACACAGAGATTTATAGTGGTTCTCCAACCTTGGGTACATCCACTTTCCACTCACCAATCTAGCAAAGCACTAGACTCGGCTACTCCACTATCTCGGATTGAAACCAATCCTACGCCTCGGAACAAAGTTCCTACAACTCGATCCACAACACGGATCTACACTCGGAAGATGAAAACTTCCTACAACTCGGAGAACAAAGCTCCTGCACTCAGAGAGTAATCTCCTATAAGAATAAATTGAGAATTTGAAATACAAACAATATTATATCCCAGATCTGGAAATTTCGGCCAAGGTCTTCTTCTTGAACTTGCGGCACAATCAGAAATTATTGAAAAAGAAGCTCGGCTAGATCCTGATCTGAAACTTCTTGACTCACACGATCCGAGAGATGATGAAGTTGAAGAACAATCTCGATCTGTAAGTCCACTGATCTGAATCGTCTTGAACGAAAGCCCTAGGCAATTTGCACGAAGAAGATCGGCGACGGCTTCCATTTAGGAAAGAGAAAAAGTGGATTCATAATCTTAAGGTATTTCTTTTCAGCGCTTGTTAGGGTTATTCGAAACGACACGACCTTATATAAGATCTCCCTAATGGTCATAATTAGCATTAATGACGTCCACGTGGACCAATCACTTTGAGTCATATGAAAATCCCATCTGATTAGGACTTAGCGAATTTTTCTGAAAACTTGACTGAATTACATGAGTGGAATATGAACTACTCGAGTACAATGATGAGTACATGAGTGGACAAAGTCAGACAACTCGAGAGGAAGTCCTTCAAGAAATCCAGAACAAAATCTATAGTCACTCGAGAGGACTGAGGTTGCTCGAGTGTTAAAAGAGTTACTCGAGATGTGGAGAAGAACTACTCGAGAAAAAGACTTAAAGAAAATTCTGGGAGTTTAGGACTGATTACTCGAGTACTGGAACTGGACTACTCAAGAAGTAAGCAGACTACTCGACTACATAAACTTTACTACTCGAGTAGGGTAGATTCAACAGGAGAACAATCCTTCTGTAACTCGAGACAAAGGGCTCATCTACTCGAGTTGTTAACTTGACTCCTCGAGTAAAGTACTTAGAAAAATTCTGAGATAGAAAATCTGTTAACTCGAGAATAAGAAGGAGTTTACTCGAGTAATGAAACTGGCCACTCAAGAGCTATGTTCAGACTTCTCGTGAACCATTCCCTTACTCGAAAGTCAGACTTAACTTACTTGAGTACTAACAGAAAATCTACTCGAGTACTTAAGTTCTACTTGAGTAAAATACTTAGAATAAGACTGTTTCATGCAAATTTTCCTTTCTTCTATGGAATCAGCGACATGACTTTCTCCAACAATCCTAGTGCTTGAAAAATGAAGTGTATCCCAATAGAGAGGCTACACATGAGTCAACACCATGGATCACAAAATGAGGGATTACATTGTATGGTCCTGTGTTTGGTGACCCATTGTTGACTGACATTGGTCTACACTTGACAATTTAGTACTGCAAACACATAACTAAAACAATACATCAAATACAACTTAATTCATCTTAGTTCAAGGGTGACTTCACACAAATCTAGGTTATTGTAGATACAAAACCCAACAATCTTCCCCTATTTGTAGAAGTCAGAACCCTCTGTACTTAGGTGAATTATATAGACAAATAAAGAGCTAGATATGCAAGAGAGAAAACAAAGTAATAAGCACAAATATTATAGGCCAAGAGTAAATTAACAAAATTAAGGATGTATATAAATAGAGTTGTCCAAAAATCATTTTTACACAATTACCATCCACACACTTGTAACTTTCTTCAATCTTATGCTTGAAGTTGTTGTTGTTGTTGTTGTTGCTGTCTATCTTTCTTTTCTTGTTGCCTCCTTTGATAACTGTATGACTTTGGATAGTACTTGGGAGGTTTTGGAGGTGCAGCAGGATTGTTCCTTTCATGTTATCTATCATAGAGTCTTCTCTTGGTCATATACTTCTCATACAAGTCTCATTCTTGGGAGCTATAATGATCATGTCTTTTCTTATTGAAGTCCAAGACTAATTTGAGAGTATCAAGTATAAGAGACTTTGATGTAGGACTCCAAATTTCTGCAAATTCAGGTGCTTTCCTTTTCTCTGCTACTGGAACTGGTATGGATCTGCTGGCAGAAGCTCCATCACCATACTTCCTTTTCTTTGGTATATGTATTTCTGGAGGAGCTCTAAGAAATTTATCTACTGGATCTGATTCCCAAACCTGAGAATAAGATTCTGGAGGAGGGGCTTCAGAGCCTTCAGGTCTTGTAGAGAAAGTAGGCTGAGGAACTGGAGCTGGAACTGGAGCAAGAGGAGCTAGGGGATTCAGATGATGAGGAATAATATTTGGATCTGCTTGAAAATCAGGGAGTATCTGGTTGTGCATCCACACAGTTGTATCATAAGTATGAAATTTTACACTGTGGATCTGATTCTGCACATCATCATGAATTTCCTTTAGCTTTGCTTCCCAGAGGGTTTGCTTGGCAGCATCTGAGGCTTCTAAGTATCCTTTGACTAATGCCTCCCCCTTTCTGACTTCTACAGATAGGTCATCTATGGTAGCTTCTTTGAAAGTACCTACTTCATTACAGATCTTGAAGGTGTGCTCTTGGGCCAGCTTTTCTAACTGAGTTTCATTATTAGCAAGAGTAATAGATTGTTCTATCACTTTGCCTATGCTGGTAATGGTGTGATCCAATGTTTTGCCACCTATCTAGAATAATTGTCTTAACTCATCAGTATTGTGCTGAATTTCAGCAAAACCTCTGCTCATCTCTTTCTCAAGAGCAGTAACTTTATCTTGAACAACTTTGAGAGAGTCATCAGAATGCTTTCTCTGTTCTAGCAGTATCTGTTCAATCTTACCTATTAGATTATTTGTAGCAGGGGGTGGAGTTGTGATGCTTGGAAATCGGCAAGCGCACTAGTCGCACAAGTAATAAAATTTGGGAATAAATCCCCGAGTGTCGGTCTCTTGAGGAATGCAATTAGCATAGAGCGGCGACAGTCAGAAAATATCGTTATGAGGGTTATACTTGGAAAAGATTAAAAAGGGGGCTTGTGAGATTGTGGTTTCTTCATCTAACAAACTAATTAAGGCTATGCAGGTCGAAGGCACCGCTTCGCAAGGTGAGGTGAGTGTATCGGCCGCAATGCCGAATTTTGGTCGGGCGAGTGGACGGAAAGCTAATGAATGGAAGTGTTCTTGTTCGGAGTGCAATCGGGTGAAACAAGGGTATGCAGTGGGCGAGGCGCATTCACAACACACAACTTAAAAGAAAATGAAAACTACAAACATCCACTTAGATATAGAGTAGAAAATGTAGTTCATTACAATATCAAATCATTCCATACAACGGAGGAAGGGGAAGAGGAGTAAACCACTAGAGGGTGAAGGTCCACCGCAGGTCGTGGCAGGAATAGCGAGTTGTCAATCCGCTTCTGGGCTCAGTCCGAGGAGGCTTCCGGTACCAACGAGCTGTCACCTCGAAGGCCTATGAGTCCATTCTCTAGGTCGTCTTCTTCTCCAACTCCGGTGGAAAGCTTGGAGTTGAGGTCATCAATGGCCGGGAGCTTCGCCGGAGGGTTTGGAAAGCTTCAGAATCACCAGCTACGGACTCCCGATGAAGGTGGAGGTGGATGGAGCAGCTGGAGAAATAGAACCGCACTTCCCGTGCACTCCCCGATCGCAGAATTGACACGCGTTACCCTAAATCGCGGAGTAGGCCCTTAAATACGGAGGCAGAATAAGTAGAGCGCACGATCAGTGGCGCACGACCAGTGGTCGTGCGCACTGTCGGTCGATGATCGTGCGCAATTTCTAATTAAACCTGCAACTTGAACAGAAACATCAGCAGATATGCACACGATTAGTGGCGCACGACCGGTGGTCATGCACACTGAATCCACTGATCGTGCGATTGGCTAAGACAGAACTGGGGAAAAGGAGAATGTAATGCGCACGATCAGTGGCGCACGACCAATGGTCGTGCGCAGTGAGTCCAGTGATCGTGCACAGTGTTCCTGTATCGTCGGTGTCTCCCGAGCGGTTCCGGAGCACGTACACGACCCATGCACTAGCATAAGAGGCAGATAGGCCACCAAAAGTGCACACCACATTCTCAAGACACAGCTAGAGAACAAGTAAAACAAACGGAAATACAGAAACATCTAAAGCACACAGAAAACGGGCCTAAAGTGCACTTAATCGTGAAATAGGCAAGTAAGCAAATATAAGCAGTTATAGCTCTCAAGTGCAGTGCTAAGACGATAAAACTGACCCAGATGGTCCAAAAATCAGTGTAATATTTGGACTCATCACAACCCCAAACTTACCCATTTGCGCGTCCCGCGAAAATCATTACTCCGTGGATTGTAAAAACAGCTAGCTGGCTTAGAAACTTCAAAATAAAGTAGGACGAGAAATCAAATACATCATGTGCATAGAAAATAGAATAGAAAAACTTTTTAATTATACTACGGAGCTTAAATTATTCGACAGAGGTAAATAAATATTATGTCTACTTAAAGTTAGAATTCTGGAGAATCGTTCGGTCATGTGTACGGAGAAAGTAGACAGGCCACTAAGGTGAGCATTGCCCAAGATTGGGGCTCGTGATCACCTCCAAAAAAATCCATCAATGTCGGGAACCATAAACTTGCCCTTTCACACTCTCTCCACGATGCTAAGTAGACTCAAATGTGAATCAGCAGGACTTGTGTGTTTGAATGGGGATAAGGCTAAGGTGTGGTAGTCAATGATAAACAAGGAGGCTACACGCAACCAAAGCGAGCGAACAAGGGCTAAACACAAACAGCTACTAAGAAATGTATGTGTGACACACCCCCAGACTTGGCTTGAAAACCGGGTATGCACACGGCCTATCCCGACCAAAAACTAACACACAAGATGGGGATTGCAATTCTCCTTGTAATAATTGTAAATTTTCTTTTTTTTTCTTTTTTTCATCTTTTTCTTTTTCATTTTTCTTCTTTTTCATTCAGCAATCCACAAATCTAAAAAATTAGCAATTCATGAATTCATCTCCACATAACATGAATCCCAAATATCACAATATATCAAATTTTTGAAATCGATCAAGCGCAAGATTTTGGTTACGACAAAAGGGTTGGCTTTTAGGCTTTGGTGAATATAGATGGAGCTGAAACAAAAGGAGGGTAGGCGCAAATTTGGCTTGCAAGGGTTAGCTGCTAGGACTAGGTACAAAAGGCTCAAACTAGCCAAAATGATGGCCTACCTCACGCTCAAATTCGACTAACTGGGCACCAATGCTTCGAGAGTAGCTTGGGGCAAGTTCTCAGTCCACGAAAAAGACGATCCTTCCACTCGACTCGAGCAATATGAGTCTAGTGACGACTACACTCATATCTACACTACCGTTCGATTACTCCAGATTTTACAATTTTAAGTAGCACAAACAAAATTTACTTTTGCAGAATAAATTTAAGTCTATGAGCATGAAGAAAAAGTAATCCTTTACTATTTCTATGCAAATCATGAGTATTCGATTAGGAGCACTGCATGAGTTTCGAACTACTATATCCCAAAATCCTAAGTCAGCACCACTCTTTAGAGTTTACACAAAAGTAATACATTTGCCTTGAGTTGCACGCATGGTTAAGTGCGCACTCATGTGGGTGATTCAGTGTGTGCAAGTAGTGATCATGAAAAAAATAAATGCAGACTAGTATGCAATAAACTGTGATGTGTAGTGATCATAGGAAACTCCACCACCAGACTAGAATATGATAATACGAAAAAGTAAAACATGTAAATAAAAATAAAGGGCTAGGGGAAGAAGTACCCATTCTTAAAATTGAGCATACCGGTCATGCGACGAGATATCCAAGTGCGGCCAAGTTGCCGCGCCTCAAAAATTACTGCACCTGCGATTTAAATACGTACGCAAAACAAAAGATGGATATATATATATATATATATATATATATATATATATATATATATATATATATATATATATATATATATATATATATAAAGAGCTCAAAACACACCACAGGACCAAATGTTCCAACATGGGTTGTCTCCCAGAAGCCACTTTTGTTTACCGTCCTTAAGATGGACCAAATACCTGTATTAACAGATCATATAGTATATAAAAAAACATTCGGCACCCAGATGGGCACGCACAAAAATATAATTGTCTCATGTCTAACCCTGCTAAATAAAGTACAAAAAATTCTCCAATTTAATAAGGCACGGAAAATAAGAACAGAAGGCGTGGTAGACTAGCTCCGTGGTGAACTCCACTCACTCCCCCTCACTATCGCTGTCGTGAATCTCGATGGGAGACAGATGAGGAGCAGACGCCGATGGAGCGACACGAATGATAAGTAGTGCGCACGACTAGTGGTCGTGCGCAGTGAAATTTTTCGCACGCCCGGTTTTTTTTCCAGTCAATTTCACACTGCTGACCATGTGGTGCAACAGAGAGCTCATCACGCAGCTGGGCTACCACACCCTTTCTATAGATAAATTTAACAACAATCCTAAAATAGAGACAAAAAAATACATACACATATTTAAAATAAAAGAAACACTACCCTAGATAACTGTTGGGTTTATTGTCTCCCAACAGGACTTATTCAAAATCTCAGCATTTCCTAACTGATTGGCGTATGAAACTTGAAATGCTCAGGCAGTGGTTCATGTTCGCGTTTTGGTAGCGGGTTCCAGAACGGAGACAGAACAGAAGCCCCAATACCTGTATACATATACCTGTCGTGTATGTCAGGCATGGGAAGAAAGTAACTTGGGAAGCTCGTCGGCTCCAACTCCACCTGCATCTGGTCACTATAAGTCCTAGGCCGTATTACAGGCCCTTGCACTGATTGGACTGATTCCACGATGTGGTCCTGCAGGGAAGTAGACACGAGAGCGGGGTCAAGAAATAAACTCGAAGAATAACATAAAGGAACCTCAATCTTGGGGATGGTCCCGGAGTCATCCCCCGTCGGTGGAATTGTGGGTGCTTCTACACAGCTATCTAGGCTGATGCAAGAATGTTCTAGAGCTGCATCTGCCTCGTCCGTGCATCAGGCATCCTCACATGGGGTAGTGGTCGCAACCTCGCCCACGGAGTCGTCCTCCTCGGCTGGATCTAACAGAATGCTGGAAATGCTAATTTCCACCTGCAAATCAACCTCAACAGCACTGTCAGAAAAAGGAAGAATGTTATACAAAGAAGAAGGTGAAGGCACGGAGCTCGGTAGGACGTCGAGTGCTGGCTCTTTGCAACTCATAGACTTTATGCTAGGTGATGTATGCACTTCAGGGGTATAAATATCCGTGTCAGAATGGGGATAAACACATGTATCGTTGTACATACCTGGGATGCCTTCTCCATAACATAGATATGGCAATGGTTCACAACCCGATACAGAAGGGGTGCTGCCCAAGGTTGAAGTGGGACAATCCGAAGATCCGGCTTGTCATCCACTTCTAGCTCAGCTAGGTAAGCGGCGCAATCCTTCAATGCATGATCCCAGCTTCGACAAAAAAGGCACCGCTTATCCTGCTTCAGTGGTGCAACGGTTGCTGAAGCTGAATAGAAGTAGTGCGGTAATGGCTCCGCGGGTTGGTAGCTAACAGGCTTATATCTACGATATGTAGACTCCTGAATTTCCTGGCTACTATACTTCTGAGGGCATCTATCACTAGTATAAGAGATGTCTCCACAATGACGGCAACAGATATTGAAATTGGCACACATTGCGGAGATTTCAAATATAAAGGATACAACTACTTTGCATAGATTCTGAGAATAAAACTAACAATTCCAACTGACGGAATAACAGCACAAGAGAAAAGGGATCAAAACAAAACAAAAAAATAACTCCTAAAAACTACTTTTAGCGACACAAATAAATCTTATAATGAAATTTTCAGTCATCCTGTGTCGCTCTATAGTTGCATTCCCCGACAACGGCGCCAAAAACTTGATGCGTGGAAATCGGCAAGCGCACCGGTCTCACAAGTAATAAAATTTGGGAATAAATCCCCGAGTGTCGGTCTCTTGAGGAATGCAATTAGCATAGAGCGGCGACAGTCAGAAAATATCGTTATGAGGGTTATACTTAGAAAAGATTAAAAAGGGGGCTTGTGAGATTGTGGTTTCTTGATCTAACAAACAAATTAAGGCTATGCGGGTCGAAGGCACCGCTTCGCAAAGTGTGGTGAGTGTATCGGCCACGATGTCGAACTTCGGTTGGGCGAGTGGACGGAAAGCTAATGGATGGAAGTGTTCTTGTGCGGAGTGCAATCGGGTGAAACAAGGGTATGGAGTGGATGTGGAGTGGGCGAGGCGCATTCACAACACACAACTCAAAAGCACATGAAAACTACAAACATCCACTTAGATATAGAGTAGAAAATGTAGTTCATTACAATATGAAATCATTCCATACAATGGAGGAAGGTGAAGAGGAGTAAACCACTAGAGGGTGAAGGTCCACCGCAGGTCGTGGCCGGAATAGCGAGTTGTCAATCTGCTTCCGGGCTCAGCCCGAGGAGGCTTCCGGTACCAACGAGCTGTCACCTAAAAGGCCTTTGAGTTCGTTCTCTAGGTCGTCTTCTTCTCCAACTCCGGGGGAAAGCTTGGAGTTGAGGTCATCAATGGCCGGGAGCTTCGCCGGAGGGTTTGGAAAGCTTCGGAATCACCGGCTACGGACTCCTGATGAAGGTGGAGGTGGATGGAGCAGCTGGAGAAGTAGAACCGCACTTCCCGTGCACTCCCAGATCGTAGACATGACCCCCGTTACCCTAAATCGCGGAGTAGGCCCTTAAATACAGAGGCAGAATAAGCAGAGAGCACATTCAGTGGCGCACGACCAGTGGTCGTGCATAGTGTCGGTCAATGATCGTGTGCAATTTCCAATTAAACCTGCAACTTGGACAGAAACATCAGCAGATATGCGCATGATCAGTGGCGCACGACCGGTGGTCGGGCACACTAAATCCACTGATCGTGCGATTGGCTAAGACAGAACTGGGGAAAAGAAGATTGTAATGCACACGATTAGTGGCGCACGACTAGTGGTCGTGCGCAGTGAGTCCAGTGACCGTGCGTAGTGTTTCTGTATCGTCGGGGTTTCCCAAGCGGTTCCGGAGCATGCACACGACCCATGCACCAGAAGAACAGGCAGATAGGCCACCAAAAGTGCACACCACATTCTTAAGACATGGCTAGAGAACAAGTAAAACAAACGGAAATACAGAAACATCTAAAGCACACAGAAAACGGGCCTAAAGTGCACTTAATCATGAAATAGGCAAGTAAGCAAATATAAGCAGTTATAGCTCTCAAGTATAGTGCTAAGACGATAAAACTGGCCCAGATGAGTCCTAAAATCAGTGTAATATTTGGACTCATCAAGTTACAGTCTGAGGAGCTGGAGGAGGAGGAGCAGACCATGGAATAACTTCTTCAATGATGACTGAGCTCTTAGCTCTGGTAGTGTGAATCAAAACATCTCCTTCTTCATCAATGAAGGTGGGAATAGGGAAATCCAAGCTCTTCAGAGGAGCTTCAACTGGTTCTGGGGTTTGTTCTTTCTCATTAGAAATCAGTATTGTCTCAGCTTGTTCTTTCTCAGCAGCAGGGGATTGGTGAATAGGGGATCTTGGAGATGGAGTATGAGTGGGAGATGGTACAGGTGTTGGTTGCTTGGATGGTTCAGTAGATTATTCTTTCTAGAGGGGAGGAAGAGGCTCTTCTATACTGAGTTCTTCAATCATCTGATTGATGGCTTCTTCTGTGGAGAGAATGGTGTCTTATACATAAGCATCTGAGGGAGTTTCTGCTGGAGTGGTTGGAGGGAGAGAAGCAACAGAAGGTGGAGTAGGTATTCTGTCTTTTGGAATAGAAGGAGCCGGCTCCACCTCAGCAGCTGCACCAGATGTGCTGACAATATGAGGTGGAGAGGGAGATGGAGTCTTGTCTTATGCCGCTGGATGATCATGGGCTCTAGCAGTCTGGGCAGGATTCAGCAACTTCAATTCCCATCGCTGAATAGAGGAAATTGACACTTTATTCATGTGGTGAAGGGTTGTGCCTTTGGAGAAATCAAAAACTTCAAGATTGATCTCATGTAGTAGCAGAGAAATAATCCTTGCATAGTTAGGAGCCTGGATGCTCTCCCTTATCTTATCAAGAATTAACATACCAAACTGAAATCTCTTTCTGCAGATGATGGCTATCATGATATCAAACATAAGAAGTGAGATGTTTCTTATAGAACTAGTCTTGCACAGGTGAATTTTTCCAATGATGTCGACCAAGAATTTGCTTTTCGGGTTGAGGTCTGATCGTCGAATGGTAAGAACTTTTGGAGATAGTCCACAGAACATGCAAGTTCTGTCAGAGTCTTCATGGCTTAGGTGTCCTTATTCAACAACCACGAGTAGCCGAAGAAGAGTGGAGATAGAGGTTTTGGTAAGTTTGATCTTGATACCCTTGACTTTAGACTTGAGGACCATACCATTTCTTCTGACCTTGATGTTTTGAAAGAATTCTTCAACTTCTGGAAAAATGATTTTGCACGGTTGCTGGAGCACGAATGTCATGCAGGCGGTGTCGAGCCAAATGAGGAGATTACTGAAATTGTCTAACAATTTGGCAATACCGGCGGTGACAAGTTCAAAACCAATTCCGATCTTTAAAGGTGGTGCCATGATCCAGAGAGTTTTGAGAAATTTACTATGGGGAAGTAGACGACGCGAGCTCTGCAACGTCGGCGGAAGGCGAAGAGGCTTTTTCTTTTCTCGAGTGGGAGGGATTTGATTTCGCATAGAAAATGAAATCTGAACTTTTCTATTTATATAACCCTAATTATCCGATGATTAAGAAAGAAATTAAACTAACATACCTTTGAAAGTGGCGGTATAAGCTTTGGGTTGCGAATAAATAGATTTGAATAAAAGTTGAGAAAATTTCTTCATGATACTCGAGTGGACCGGCAGTACTCGAGTGAGATAATGAAGGTACTCGAGTGATATCTTCATGTTTCTCAAGTGGGAACTCAGTACTCGATTAGTGTTACTTGAGTGACTTGCGGAGTACTTGAGTAGTGTTAATCGAGTGACTTGCGGAGTACTCAAGTAGTTTAAAGAAGTACTCGAGTGACTTGCTTCTTACTTGAGTCATTGAGTCAGAACTTGAGAAATTTTGATTTTGACAAATTTCTTGATCTCTGAGCTTTGTTGTGAGTCCTCCTCTAATCTTCTTTATTGAGCATTCCAAGTTCTGTTTTGAAGAACGTGAACTTGGTCTCATCCAGTGACTTCGTGAATATGTCTGCAATCTGCCTGTCAGTTGAGACATATTGTAGATTAATGTCCACATGCTCCACATGCTACCGGATGAAGTGGTACCACGGCTCTATGTGCTTTGTCCGGCTGTGAGAGACTGGGTTGTTGGCTATTGCAATCACACTAGAGGAGTCGCAAAACAAAGGGATGTTTTGGACTTTGAGATTGTAATCTTCCAGCTGATTCTTTATCGATAGCAACTGTGCACAACAACTGACTGCAGAGATATACTCTGACTCAGCCGTTGAGATTGCAACACAGTTCTACTTCCTACTAATCCAAGAAATGAGGCTTCTTCCAAGGAATTGGCAAGTCCCGGAAGTGATCTTCATGTCGTCTTTACTACCTGCAAAATCTGCATCTGAAAAACCAATTAGCTCTATATCATTTCTTCTTGGGTACCATAAGCCAAGATTTGGTGTACTTTAAGGTATCTCAAAATCCGCTTTGCAGCAGCGTAGTGAGATTCCTTAAAATTCACTTGAAATCTAGCACAGACACATGTTGAGAACATTATGTCTGGTCTACTAGCAGTAAGGTAGAGCAAGGATCCAATTATGCTTTTGTACTTGGTTTCATCAAAAGATTTCCATTTATCATCCTTATCCAGAGACACAGTTGAACCCATTGGAGTCCTCATAGAGGTTGCGTTCTCCATTCCGAATTTCTTAATTAGCTCTTTGGAGAACTTTGTCTATGAGATGAAAATTCCATCTTCAAATTGTTTCACCTGAATCCCTAAGAAATACTTCAGCTCACCCATAATGCTCATTTTAAACTTCCCTTGCATAAGTTTAGAAAACTTCTTGCAGAGGTTGTCGTCAGTAGAGCCAAAAATAATGTCGTCAACATAGATTTGCACTAACAAAATCTTGCCTTTTATTTCCCTAAGAAATAATGTCTTATCTATCTTCCCCCTTGTGAACTTGTTCTCAAGAAGAAAGCTAGACATCATCTCATACCAAGCTCGAGGAGTTTGTTTCAAACCATATAAAGCTTTAGATAACAAATAAACCTAATCTGTGAAGATAGAGTCAACGAAACCTGGAGGTTCTTCCACATACACCTCTTCCTTTATGTCACCATTAAGGAAGGCAGACTTCACGTCCATCTGATAGACAGTGAAGCCCATAAGAGCGGCATATACTAGGAATAACCTGATTACCTCCAGCCTTGCCACTGTAGCGTACGTCTGGTAAAAGTCGATTCCTTCTTCTTGACGATATCCTTTGGCGATGAGACTGGCCATGTTCTTTACGATCGTTCCATCCTCGTCCATCTTATTCCTATAAACCACTTTGTCCCGATCACATTCTTACCTTTGGGCCTTGGAATAAGTTTCCAGACTTCACAAAACAAAGGGATGTTTTGGACTTTGAGATTGTAATCTTCCAGCTGATTCTTTATCGATAGCAATTGTGCACAATAACTGACTGCAGAGATATACTCTGACACAGTCGTTGAGATTGCAACACAGTTCTACTTCTTACTAATCCAGGAAATGAGGCTTCTTCCAAGGAATTGGCAAGTCCCGGAAGTGATCTTCATGTCGTCTTTACTACCTGCAAAATCTGCATCTGAAAAACTAATTAGCTCTATATCATTTCTTCTTGGGTACCATAAGCCAAGATTTGGTGTAGCTTTAAGGTATCTCAAAATCCGCTTTGCAGCAGCGTAGTGAGATTCCTTAAAATTCACTTGAAATCTAGCACAGACACATGTTGAGAACATTATGTCTGGTCTACTGGCGGTAAGGTAGAGTAAGGATCCAATTATTTTTTTGTACTTGGTTTCATCAAAAGATTTCCATTTATCATCCTTATCTAGAGAAACAGTTGAACCCATTGGAGTCCTCATATAGGTTGCGTTCTCCATTCTGAATTTCTTAATTAGCTCTTTGGAGAACTTTGTCTATGAGATGAAAATTCCATCTTCAAATTGTTTCACCTGAATCCCTAAGAAATACTCCAGCTCACCCATAATGCTCATTTTAAACTTCCCTTGCATAAGTTTAGAAAACTTCTTGCATAGGTTGTCGTCAGTAGAGCCAAAAATAATGTCGTCGACATAGATTTGCACTAACAAAATCTTGCCTTTTATTTCCCTAAGAAATAATGTCTTATCTATCTTTCCCCTTGTGAACTTATTCTCAAGAAGAAAGCTAGACAGCATCTCATACCAAGCTCGAGGAGTTTGTTTCAAACCATATAAAGCTTTAGATAACAAATAAACCTAATCTGGGAAGATCGAGTCAACGAAACCTTGAGGTTGTTCCACATACACCTCTTCCTTTATGTCACCATTAAGGAAGGCAGACTTCACATCCATTTGATAGACAGTGAAGCCCATAAGAGCGGCATATGCTAGGAATAACCTGATTACCTCCAGCCTTGCCACTGGAGCGTATGTGTGGTAAAAGTCGATTCCTTCTTCTTGACGATATCCTTTGGCGATGAGACTGGCCATGTTCTTTACGATCGTTCCATCCTCGTCCATCTTATTCCTGTAAACCACTTTGTCCCGATCACATTCTTACCTTTGGGTCTTGGAATAATTTTCCAGACTTCACAACACTTGAACTGATTTAGTTCTTCTTCCATTGCCATTATCCATGACGTGTCTGAGTTTGCTTCCTCAAACTTCTTTGGTTCAACCTGTGAGAGAAAACTTAAATATAAATTCTTGTTAGTTGTACCTCTACGAGTTCTGACACCATCCCGTGGATCTCCTATGATTTGGTCCATTGGGGATCCTTCAGATGTCTGAGCTCTAGAGTCCTTGCATCTGGAGTTTCCTCTTCAATCACTGGAGTGACTTCATCAACTTGGTTTATTTCTTCATCTTCATCATCAACCTCTCCAATCGGGGTTGGAGTGGTGATCTTGATGAACTTTTTCAACTTTTTCTTCACTCGGCTCACCCAAGTTAAGTTCTTTCAACTTTATACATGCATCTTCAATGAACACACTAGAAGAGTTGCTTTGCAGCAAGCTCGTCTCATCAAATACAACATGAATGAATTTTTCTACAACCAGAGGTTTTCTATTAAATATCTTATATGCCTTACTATGGCTACTATACCCTACAAAAATACATTCAAAACTCTTTTCGCTAAATTTAGTAGTGTGATACTTCCAATTGTTAAGGACGAAGCACTTACAATCAAAGTTCTAAAATACGAAACAATCGGTTTCCTTCCCTTTAGAAGTTCGTAAGGTATCTTATTGTGGTTCTTGTTTATGAGTGCTCGATTTTGCACGTGGCATGCAGTATTGACGGCTTCAGCCCAGAAGTATTTCGGTATTGAGGCATCACTCAACATGGTCCTGCAGGCCTCTATGAGTGTTCTATTCCTTCTCTCAGCCACTCCGTTCCGTTGAGGAGTATGAGGAGAGGAAAACTTATGAAAGATACATAAGCTTTCACATAATTCTTGAAAGTTTATAGTTGTCTACCTAAATCACATAGAGGGGGGGGGGGATAAGTGAGATGTGCGTCTTTTTGCGGAATAAAAAAATTACAAACCAATGTACAGATCTATCTACCAATCAAACACAGACGAGGCAAGATTTATAGTGGTTCCCCAACCTTGGGTACATACACTTTCCCTCACCGATCTAGCAATACACTAGACTCGGCTACTCCACTATCTCGGATTGAAAATCAATACTACCCTCGGAACAACGTTCCTACAATCTCGATCCACAAAACGGATCTACACTCAGAAGATGAAACTTCCTACAATCTCAGAGTTGAAAAACTCCTACACTCGGAGAAAACTTCTCCTACAATAATGAAATACAATATGTATGAAATACAAACAATGAATCTTGTAAGATCTGTAAGTAATCGGCCAGGATCTTCTTCTTCTAGACTTTTCAGCTTTATTAGATAGGTGATGAAAACCTCGGCAAAATCAGATCTGAATCTTCTTGACTTTACACGATCGAATAGAGGATGAAGAGTTGAGTGGAAATCTCGATCTATAAAATCTTCTTAATCTGAATCCTCTGAAAATGAAAACCCTAGCCAGTCGGGAATCAGCGACGATGGTGGCGGCGGATTTCGTTTCTTGGTGAGAGAAAGAGGAAACAGAAATTCTTGAGAGAGTACGGCTGTAAAAACTTCTTCGAATAATCTTCTTTGATAAATTAGAATAGTTAGGGTTTGTCGGTTTAGACAAGACCTTTTATAGGATCAGAAAAGATTAGACATAATTGAGTCATTATGAGAGACACGTGGACCAATCACATCAAAGTTTATGAATAAGACCGTTAGACTGGACTTAACGAATTTTCGGAAAAGTCAAAGCAAAATACTCGAGATGTAACCGATTACTCGAGTACATGCAACACTACTCGAGTAGGTAGAAGATGACTACTCGAGTATATGAGAAAAACTACTCGAGAGGGAATGAGATCATTACTCAAGTACATGGAGTCAACTACTAGAGTAAATAAAAGTTCAAGGAATCAGCTATTCGAGTAACAAAAATAACATACTCGAGTACCTAAGTACTTACACGGGAGGTGGAGTAAATTACTCGATTATAAGAAATACTACTCGAGTATATACGAATGAACTACTAGAGTATATAAGAAACTACTCGAGTCATAGACTTAGAAAATTTCTGGACTGGAAAACATGACTACTCGAGTATAGAAGTTGAACTACTCGAGACAAATAGAACTACTCGAGTATATGGAGATGACTACTCGAGTAATTCACTTAGAGAATTTTTCTGGAATGGAATTCTGGATTACTCGAGTATAAATACTGGACTACTCGAGTAGTAGATGAACTACTCGAGTACATGACTTAGACTACTCGAGTAAGTGAGAACTACACGAGAGTCAGAATTCAACTACTCGAGACAGAAGATAGAACTACTCGAGTACTATATAGTACTACTCGAGTATTTAACATAGAAAAATTTGAGAAGAGAATTTCTGTAAATCCCGAGAAAAGAAACTACTCGAGTAGTTGTCTTAACTACTCGAGAGCCATAATTGACTACTCGAGTAGGAGTATTATTACTCGAGTATGAACTCAGTAACTTACTCGAGTAAGTAAAGAACTACTCGAGTACTTTACTTAGGAAAATTTTTTGACAAAATATTTCTTCTTCTAAGGGATGACCAGCATCAAGTCTTTTCACATAGTCCTAGAGCTTGAATATGAAGTGTATCCCAATAGAGAGGCTACACATGAGTCAACACCTTGGAGCACACAATGAGGGATTACATTGTATGGTCCTGTGTTTGGTGACCCATTGTAGACTGACATTGGTCTACACTTCCCATAAGATTTCTGCAAACACATAACTCAAACCAAGCATCAAATACAACTTAATTCATCTTAGTTCAAGGATGACTTCAACAAATCTGGGTTAGTATGGATACAATACCCAACAATTCTGTCATGGCCCCAGACTTGAACTCTGTTCCATTGTCACTTCTGATTTTGACTACGGAATAGTTGTATTCATTCTTGAACTACCTAACAAAATTAGTAAAGATGTCAAAGGTATCTGAATTGTGTTTTAGAAAGAACACTCACACAAAGCGCGAGTAGTCATCAATAATAACCAATGTATAATCCTTATCTCCCAAACTTCTAACTTGCAGTCGACCGAACAAGTTCATATGAAGCAGATGTAAACATCTGTTAGAATCTTTGTCAATAACTCTTTTAAAGGAAGCCCTTATTTGCTTGCCTTTCGCACATACGTGATAAGGTCTATCTTTAGCGTATTTGACATTTTGGGCATCACATACTAAATTCAGAGAAAATAATTCATTAATAGTTTTGAAATTAATATATGCTAGTCTCTTGTGTCATTGGTCACCAAGAGATGCACTATCTTTAGCCATAAAACACAGTGGTGCAGAAGAGTCTATACAAATGAAATTCAAACAAAATATGTTTCTTCTTCGAGTGCCTGATAGAATCATTTCCATATTGTCAACCGATTTTATCAAGCACTTATCAGCATGAAATTCAATAATACATCCTTTATCGCAGAGCTGGCTTATGCTTATAAGATTGTGTTTCAATCCTTCAACATAAGCCACATCTGAGAAGGATACTCTACCGTTAGAGATAATACCATAGTCTTTAGTAATTCCTCGGTCTGAACCTCTAAAGATGACCTTTGGCCCGTTCAAGACTGGAGAATAGTTCTGAAGAAGGCTTCTTATCCCGGTCATATGTCGAGAGCATCCACTGTCCAAATACCAGATAGGAGTTTTGGTGGCCTTTGGACATAACTGCAATTACAAATCAAATTGCCATAGGAACCCAAACACGTTTGGGTCTTTGGTCTCTTGTTATAATACTCCCCCTACGAGTATTTGCATTATGAGTGGTCTTTCTCATATTGCTAACTTGAGGAGTTGCAAAATTCCTGGAATTAAACCTGCAGTCAATGATAAAGTGACCAATTCTGCCACAGCACCAACAGTCAAACCTGTTGTATCTTTGCCTTACGATCTCCTGCTTGACCTTTTAAAATGGTGGTCTAGCAGGAGCAACATTCTTGGATGAAGAAGCTTCATGGTGATGGCAATCACATGATTTCTTCTCCTTCAGTGGCTTTTCCACAATAGGCTTTACCTTTGTTAATTTCTTAATGTTATGACCATGATTATAAGGGCCATAGCTTTGAAGAGTAATTTCTCCATAAGGTGCCTAAAAGACACTCTCACCAAAGTTTCTGCGACGCGTCCATCCTAGGTAACGAGACTTCAGCTCTACATAAGTATGCGTAGCAAAGTGATTGTAGGACGAGTCAAGATCAAACTCATTTGTTGGAAATATGACCTTCTTGAAAGAAGTCTGATCTGGAGGAGCTTTCCCTTTTCTTTGGCCAAAGTCTTCTTGGCCGCCTAATTCTTTCTCTGAGCCTTATTCCTCCTAGAAGATTTACTAGGAGCTTCAACATGGCCTAGCCCAACACCCTTGGCCTTAGCTGCGAATTCAGCAACAAAAGGAAGAACAGACTTAGGCTTCGAGAAACTTTCAACAAGTTACTTTTCAGCTTCAAGTTGTGCTTACAGTTCTTTTATGATTTTCTCCTTAAGGTCTAGGTGCTCGAGAGCCTTGTTATATTCTTTAATGGCAGCATTGAAGTTCTCTCTGAGTGAGTCGGTCTTAGCGACTTCCTCTCTTAAAGTGCTCTCTTCAGCCTTTAGAGACTTTATCTCTTTAGCTTGAGTTTTCATGACTTTATGACATTTGTCGTAAGCCTTGATCAACTCCTTGTACGGGGCCATGAGTTCAGACTCAACGTGTAACAGCCTCCCCAGCCCACGCTTGCAAGGATGGCTGTCGGCACCCCAAACACCATGCTCGAAAGGGTTCAGCCTAATGTAACAGCCCAAATCCCAGGATTGGGAAAACGTTGGGTGACACGGCCTGGGATACGGGCGTGTCCCCGGGCGTGTCCTGCTCGGGTGAGCAGCCAGCGAGTGGTTGACGAAAAATCCGTTCTATGAAAAATGAGGGAACATGCACTCTGACACGGGTGTGTCAGAGGCCATGTCCTCCTCTACTCGACGAACTTCATTCGATGAAGTTAAGCTGGAGGCGTGTCTGCTGCCTGTGTATTGGCACACGGCCTGTGACACAGGCGTGTCACAGGCCGTGTCCTTTACTGGACGTGCCCAGGGTATTTGAGGCCTGGTGAACACGGGAATGACACAGTCGTGTTTTGGGGTACACGGCCTGTGACACGAGCGTATCATAGACCGTGTCCCGCTCGGGTTATTTTGGTTTAGTGCAGCCTGAAGTACACGGCCACAGACACGGGCGTGTTTTAAGGCATGCCAGGTGACATGACCCGTGACACGGGCGTGTCACATGATTGTATACTGTTCTGGATGAGTAATTTGTGTGCCGCTTAAGGTACATGGCCTGTGACACAGGCATGTTACGGGATGTGTCAGGCAAAATTTATCCTTTTGTGGCAAAATCGTGGCCGTCCATTTTCTCAGCTGGGATCAAATGGCTCTGGCTCATCCCTGTTTCCTTAAGGCCGAAAATGAGATGGGGATACTCATTTTGAGTTTGGCCATCATCTTTCTACATACCTAGAGAGAGGAAGAAGGAGGAGGAGGAGAGCCGGCCACAGGTGGAGCTGCGGAGTTCCGTTTTAAGATCTGAGGCTAGCGTTGTGGAGGCAAAGCCGCTGCGGTCCTTTCCAGCCGGCTGAAAGTCCATATCTCCGAAGCAATCTTCAAGGGTAACGATCTTTTTTCCTAGCCATGTGAAGGTTTCCTTTATGGCATGTGCATAGGATTCCCCCACCAGAGGGTGGCTTGTTACGGGAGTCCCTTGGGTTGATTCATGATCCCGAATTATATAGGCATATAGATCCGGAAATAGAGTACGTAATAGGCATACTGTATGAATCCCATCTGGAAAGGTTGTTCTGGATTGGTGATGTTGCATATACGCACCGGAGAAGACTCCTTGAGTAAACATGTAGGTTTGGGAGTCGATGGGTTGTACCTGTGAAGGATAGTAGCAGGAAGTACAGGAGTTGTAGTCCAGGAAAATACCCTTGTATTGATTGTGATGTTCATAGGTTGTGCTTGTGAAGGGCAGTAGCAGGAAGTACTGGATTGGAGATCCAGAAAAATACCCTTGATACTTGTGATGTTTACTGGGTTGTGCCTGTGAAGGGTAGTAGCAGGAAGTACTGTTACAAAAGTCAAGGAAATACCCTCTGATGCTTGCGATACTGAATGGGTGGTGTCTGTGAAGAGTAGTAACAACAAGTACTGGTGTGTCCAGGAAAACACCCAGGCTTTATGCAAAATAGGTAAGGTGAAACTGACCCGCACCTTTTCTTAGCCACGAGTACGCTGTACTCGGTGATGGCAAGGCGACTTGAGCAACGGGGGGTGGATGATCTGACCTGCATTATGTCCATCCGACGTGAGACCTGAAAGTGCGGTCTGTTGGAACACATAGCGAGAGTCTTAAGCCTGAGCGCCACGACACCATGGGGGGCTACGGCCAATCTCGGGTCATTAAGACTAAAATCTCCGGCTGCACATCAAGGAGTAAATGCTCATGTTTTCTCGTTGGGTTTCGGCCCTGATACAGTGGTGGGACCATGGTTTGCCGGTACACCAAGAATGTGCCCTGAGTGCACGGATCATCGGGCCACGTGGCTGAAGGTTGTGATGGAATGTTTGTGCGTGCGTGCACAATATGTGATGAATATATAGATATGCATATGAATTGCTATGCCTTTAAGGAAGGAATGCCACTGCCCTGGGAAAGGGGTAGGGTTGTTATAAATTGGTCAGCTGAATGCTGACCGTTGCCTTGTTTGCCACCGTTGGGTGGGCTGTCCTTGTACATGTACTGGAGAGCAGATCGGGACATTTAAAGGCTGAAGTCCCTACTGCTGCTGCTGCCGCTAGACCTCGAAGGCTATGTTAACAATATTATGTTTTGTTCATGTGTGGTCGGCCTGCACGCCGATGTGTGGAAGCCACTATTGTAAAGAGAAACTGTAAGGTCATAAGGCCAACTGACTTTGTATTTGGTGAACATTCCTATTTATATATATGTCAATGTGGATATTTGTATGGTGGACATTCATGTTTGGAGTTCAGTTCGTGTTATAGCTTCCGCTAGAATGTTATGAGTTAGGATGCGCAACTCTGGTATCACTTCGTGACTTCGCCGTCTGTTTTGTGGTATATGGTGTGGGTCCCCGGCCGGACATTCTAATATATACTATATGAATGGGTGGAGTCGTTACATTTTTGGTATCAGCTGTCTCGGTCTTTCCCTTTCGAATTCGTGGTCGAATTCTTTTATGGGGTAGCGCGCACGTGTACGTGCGAACCGCGTTAATGCTAATGAACTCTTGAATGTCCACTTTAGGAATGCAAATGCATGTGTTTGAGGAACCTACGCGTTCCTATTTTATGGTTATTGCTTGTGTGAGGTCACTAATATGTGTGTCTTGTTCACCGATAGGTGACTCGAAGTGGTGCTGAGCAGTCGGAGCCCCAGCGTTCTGATGAGAGTACGACACCAGCTGAGGTGCCTACACCTCCCCCTTTGCGAAAACTGTGTGATTAGTTGTTGAGGCCATGTTTGTGATGATTCAAGCACAACCTCCTAGGCAGGCGCAACCGGCATTGAGGCCAGAGCAGGTTGCGCCGAGGCCAGAACCTATTGCGGCTGTGGATCCTCGAGCAGCTGAGAGACAGTTAAAGCAGTTTATGAGTTTCAATCCGCCTACATTTATAAGTGTGGGATCCCCTACGCAGGCAGAGGATTGGTTGTCGCGCGTCAAGCAGATAATGACGGCGATCAGAACGGAGGAAGATCAGAAGGTCACCTTGGCCACCTTCTTACTGGAAGGAGAGGCTCATCTATGGTGGGATGAGATGGAATTACACCACTTAGCGGGCAGGCTGTTAACACAAGTGTCGATTGAGGAGTTCTCCCGACTCTTCCTGGAAAAACACCTCCTCACGGCACAGTGCATTGCCATGGAAAACGAGTTCCAAAGGCTGACGCAAGGAGAAGGCAGTGTTGAAACTTACCTGCATAAGTTCCCGTGGTTTGGACGGTATGCGGGTTCAATCTTCCCCGATGAGCAGCGCAAAATGAATCGGCTCTATGAGGGATTACGGGACGAGTTGCGATTCCTGCTTTCAAGTTCTGTGAACCAAGAATTCCAGGCATTGGTTGACACTGCGTGTGCGCTGGAGAAGGACATGAAAAGGGTGCAAGGGAACCAGGCCTTGGCTGTGACAAAGCCAGAGTTCAATGCGCCCTGACCTGGGAAATCATATTATAAAAAGAAATGGGGCAAGAGGTCCAAGTCATCAGGATATGCTCCTTCTACGGTTGTATCTGGTGCAACGTCGGGGGCCACGTCAAGTCCAGAGACTCGTACGTGCTTTACTTGTGGAAGAGTGGGACATATAGCCCGTGACTGTCGGGTTGTTCCGCCAAAGGGAGAAAAGAAGGCGGGAGCGTCCTATGTTGAGAAGGGAAGGCAGTGGTGGAGTCCTCTACATCCCAGGCGCAGCCCCGAGTCTACAACCTTGACCTGCAGGAGGCCATTAAGCAGAGTGACGTCATCACAGGTACGAGTGAAGTTATTGCATTGTTTTGCTTATTGCATGCTTTGTTTATTATATGCTTTGTATGAGGCTTGTGTGTGATACAATTGCCACAAGCTTTGTTATCATTCGGGACACGCTGGCGCGAGCACTGTTTGATAAGAGTGCTTCGCAGTCATTTCTGTCTCAAGACTTTGTAGCTCGTATTGGAGTACCTAGTCATGCAAAAACAGAGAGCGTCAGGGTGGTGTTACCGAATGGTTGTTTGATGCTCGCGGATCAGGCTTGCGATGTGGCGGTTCACATTGGAAGTTGGGAGTTTTTTTAACTGCATCTGTTCTGCCGATATCGGAATTCGACGTGATCTTTGGTAAGGACTGGCTCGCGGAGCAACATGCCTTTATTCATTGTAATGTCAAAGAGATCATATTGGGGCATAATACCGAGCAGGAGACTAAGTTTGCAGGGATGCGAGGAGTGGGCGGGACCTTGATGTCTGCACTCCAAGTCGTCAAAGCTGTTCGGAAGGGCGCAGAGTTATACTTCACGCTGACTCAGGCGTTTGAGCCCAAGGCCGGTGTCAGTAATGTTCTGACTGTCTCGGTGTTTACAGATGTGTTCCCTAAGGATCTTCCTGGGCTACCACCACAGCGGGAGATCGACTTCACGATCGAGTTGGTGCCAGGTGCGAAACCTGTGGCCCGCTCGCCATATCGCGTCACGCCAAAGGAAATGGCTGAGGTGAAAATCCAATTGCAAGAGCTGCTAGAGCAGGGATATATACACCCAAGTATGTCACCTTGGAGCGCACCTGTTCTGTTTGTGAAAAAGAAAGACGGAGGCTTGTGGTTACATATTGACTACGGCGAACTAAACAAGCTGACCGAGAAGAACTAGTATCAGATTCCACGGATTGATGAGTTGTTCGATCAACTGGTGGGATCAACCGTCTACTCTAAATTAGATTTAAAGTCTGGATATTACCAGTTGAGGATACAGGAAGGAGAAATTCCCAAGACCGCATTTGGAACATGTTACGGTCATTATGAGTTCACAATAATGTCATTTGGGCTGTGCAATGCGCCATCAGTATTGTGGATCTGATGCACCGAACGTTCCGAGAGTACCTGGGCTTGTTCGTGATTGTGTTCATTGACGATATCCTGGTGTACTCGAAATCTGAAGTTGATCACGCAAACCACTTGCGGTTGGTGTTGCATGCCTTGCGAAGGAATAAGCTCTATGCCAAGTTCTCAAAGTGCGAGTTTTGGCTATCGTCGGTGGCTTTTATAGGCCACGTGGTAAGTGGAGAGGGCATCACAGTGGATCCGTCGAAGATAAGGGCCATACAAGAGTGGCCGGTGTTGTCTTCGGTGGCCGAGGTCCGAAGCTTCCTTGGACTGCCGGGCTGCTACAGACGGTTTGTTGAAAACTTCTCGCGGATTGCTTTGCCTCTGACCATACAGATGAGAAAGGATCAGAAGTTCTTTTGGACGTCAGAGTGCGCGCGAGCTTTTGAAGAGCTGAAGAGTCGATTGACCACGACACCTGTGTTGACATCGCCATGTGGTACCGACGGAGACGAGATCTATAGTGATGCTTCAGGAAGCGGCTTAGGCTGCATTCTTCTGCAAAATGGGAAAGTGATTGCTTATGGAACACGCCAGTTGAAGGTACACGAGTGAAATTATCCCGTCCATGACTTAGAGTTGGTGGCAGTGATCTTTGCACTAAAGTTATGGCGACATTATCTGTATTGCGTGAAAGTGGATATCTATACAGACCACAAGAGCCTAAAGTATTTTTTTGGAGCAGAAGGACCTGAATATGCGATAACGAAGGTGGCTGGAGTTCCTTGGGGACTACACCTTTGTGATTCATTATACTCCCGGGATGGGAAATGTGGTCATTGATGCCTTGAGTCGGAGGGCTCCGACAAGGGCAAATTGGTTGCAGAGGGATGATGAACGTCTAATCCAGGAGTTGGAAGCGTTAGATATTTCTTGTGTTGACAAGAATTCCATAGCCGATGCATGTTTGAACTGGATGGAGGTGCAATATGACCTTGCGGACGGGATTCGACGAGCAACAGAGATGGATGAAAGTCTCCAACGCTATGCAAAGGATGGGCCAGAGGGTAAATTCTCCTATGATGTCGACCTATTGCGGAAAGAGGGCCGGTTGTGCGTCCCGAGTATGGGTAAGTTGCGGGAAGAGTTGATGTACGAAGCTCACTTTACGAAGTACTCAATTCACCCTGGGAGCACAAAGATGTTCAGGGACATGAAGAAGCTATTCTGGTGGCCAGGACTGAAGAATGATATCGCTCATTATGTAGCCAAATGCCAGACTTGCGCTTTGGTAAAGGCAGAATGCCAGAAGCCTGGCGTTTTCTTGAAGTTGTCGCTGATTCCGGAATGGAAGTTCGATGACATTTCAATGGATTTCATGCACGGGTTGCCGAGATCTCAATGCGGGGATGATTCAATCTGGGTGATTGTAGACTGGTTGACAAAAGTGGCGCACTTCCTTCCGAATAAATGGGACGATTCAGCAGAAAGTTTGGCAAAGCTCTATGTGGAGCAGATCGTGCGGCTATATGGTGTTCCTCGTAGCATCGTGAGCGATCGGGATTGGCGCTTTACATCGAATGATTGGAGGCTAATCCATCAGCTATTGGGCACAAAATTGACGTTCAGTACAACCTTTCATCCCCAAACGGATAGCCAAACTGAGAGGACCAATAGGACAATAGAGGATATACTCCGAATGTACGCCCTAGATTTTGGGAAGAGATGGGAAGATCATCTCTATCTGGTGGAGTTTGCCTACAACAACAGCTACCAAGCGAGCATCGGTATGACATCGTTTGAAGCGCTGTATGGTCAAAAGTGTCATACGCCATTAACTTGGGCAGAAGCAGGCGAATCCAAAGTGTATAGGCATAACGAAGTCGAGGAAGGGAACTCGACAATACGCTTTATCCGAGGGAGGCTACTGATAGCCCAGGATCGTCAAGAAAAATACTACAATGCCAAGCACTGGAACGTGGAGTTCGCGGTAGGCGACTGGGTCTATTTGAAGATCAAACCCTTCAAAGGCGTGTCCAGGATTCGGCGGCTGAAAAAGTTGAGCCCGAGGTATCTTGGTCCGTTTGAAGTGGTGGAGCGAATTGGGGAAGCTACATATCGGCTAGCTCTTTCGGCCAACTTGGGTGGATTACATGATGTGTTTCACATCTCGGTGCTACAGAAAGCCGTCAAAGATCCAACTCAAGTGATCGAGTCTGATTGTGTGCCAGTGGAGTATGGGCTAACGACGAAGGTTAAGCCCATTCGGATTGAGGATCGTGCCAAGAAACAGTTGCGGAACAAGACAATCGGGATGGTCAAAGTCCGGTGGAACAATTGCGGCCGTGAGGAGCTAACATGGGAGCGAGAGCAGAGCATGTGAGCTGAATTTCCCGAGCTCTTTATGTAACTATTATGCAGTGTGTGTCACGTTGTATAAAACGTTTTTAGAATGGACCATCTTGTATTTGATTTCCTTCCTATGTACAAATTTCGGGGACGAAATTTATTATAAGGAGGGGAGGGTTATAACACCCCAAATCCCAGGATTGGGAAAAAGTTGGGTGACATGGCCTAGTATACGGGCATGTCCCAGGGCGTGTCCTGCTCGGGTGAGCAGCCGGTGAGTGGTCGACGAAAAATCCATTCTACGAAAAATGAGGGAACACGCCCTCTGACACGGGAGTGTCAGAGGCCGTGTCCTCCTCTACTCGACGAACTTCGTTCGACGAAGTTAAGCTGGAGGCGTGTCTGCTACCGTATATAGGCACACGGCCTGTGACACAGATGTTTCACAGGCCGTGTCCTTTACTGGATGTGCCCAGGGCATTTGAGGCCTGGTGAACACGGGCATGACACGGTCATGTTTTGTGGTACACGGCCTGTGACACGGGCGTATCACAGACCATGTACACGGTCATGTTTTGGTTTAGTTCATCCTGAAGTACACGGCCACAGACACGGGCGTGTCTGAAGGCATGTCAGGTGACACGGCCCGTGACACGGGCGTGTCACATGGCCGTGTACTGGTCTGGATGAGTCGTTTATGTGCCGCTTAAGGTACATGGCCTGTGACACGGGCATGTCACAGGCTGTGTCAGGCAAAATTTAGCCTTTTGTGGCAAAATCATGGTCGTACATTTTCTCAGCTGGGATCTAATGGCTCTGGCTCCTCCCTGTTTCCTTAAGGCCGAAAATGAGATGAGAATACTCATTTTGAGTTTGGCCATCATCTTTCTACAAACCTAGAGAGAGAGGAAGAAGGAGGAGGAGGAGGAGAGTTGGCCAACGGTGGAGCTGCGGAGTTCCGTTTCGAGATCCGAGGCTAGGGTTGTGGAGGCAAAGCCGTTGCGGTCCTTTCCAGCCGGATAAAAGTCCATGGCTCCGAAGTGATCTTCAAGGGTAACGATCTTTCTTCCTAGCCATGTGAAGGTTTCCTTTATGGCATGTGCATAGGATTCCCCCACCAGAGGGTGGCTTGTTACGGGAGTCCCTTGGGTTGATTCATGAATCCCCAATCATATAGGCATATAGATCCGAAAATGGAGTACAGAATAGGCATGCTGTGTGAAGCCCATCTGGGCAGGTTGGTCTGGATTGATGATGTTGCATATACGCACCAGAGAAGACTCCATAATTAAACGTGTAGGTTTGGGAGTCGATGGGTTGTACCTATGAAGGATAGTAGTAGGAAGTACTGGAGTGGTAGTCCAGGAAAATACACATGTATTGATTGTGATGTTCATGGGTAGTGCCTGTGAAGGGCAGTAGCAAGAAGTACTGGATTGGAGATCCAGGAAAATACCCTTGATACTTGTGATGTTTACTGGGTTTTACTTGTGAAGGGTAGTAGCAGGAAGTACTGGTACAGAAGTCCAGGAAAGACCCTCTGATGCTTATGATACTGAATGGGTGGTGTCTGTGGAGGGTAGTAATAGCAAGTACTAGTGTGCCCAGGAAAACACCCAGGCTTTATGCCAAACAGGTAAGGTGAAACCGACCCGCGCCTTTTCTTAGCCGCGAGTACGCTGTACTCGGTGATGGCAAGGCGACTTGAGCAACAGGGGGTGGATGATCCGACCTGCTTTATGTCCGTCCGATGTGAGACCCGAAAGTGCGGTCTGTTGGAGCACATAGCGAAAGTCTTAGGCCTGCGCACCACGACACCATGGGGGGATACGAGCCAATCCCGGGTCATTAAGACTAAAATCTCTGGCTGTACGCCATGGAGTAAATGCTCAACTTTTGCCATTGGGTTTCGGCCCTGATACGGTGGTGGGACCCTGGTTCGCCGGTACACCAAGAATCTGCCCTAAGTGCAGGGATCGTCGGGCCGCATGGCTGATGGTTGTGATGGAATGTTTGGGCGTGCATGCACAATATGTGATGAATATATAGATATGCATATGAATTGCTATGTCTATAGGGAAGGAATGCCACTGCCCCGGGAAAGCGGTAGGGTCGTTATAAATTTGTCAGCTGAATGCTGACCGTTGCCTTGTTTGCCACCGTTGGATGGCCTGTCCTTGTACATGTGCTGTGGAGCCGAGCGGGACATTTAAAGGCTGAAGTCCCTGCTGCTGCTGCTGCTACCGCTGCCGCTACCGCTAGCCCTCAAAGGCTATGTTAACAATATTATGTTTTGTTCATGTGTGGTCGGCCTGCGCGCTGATGTGTGGAAGCCACTATTGTAAAGAACAATTGTAAGTCCATAAGGCCAACTGACTTTGTATTTGGTGAACATTCCTATTTATATATATCAATGTGGATATTTGTATGGTGGACATTCATGTTTGGAGTTCAGTTCGTGTTATATCTTCCGCTAGAATGCTATGAGTTAGGATGCGCAACTCTGGTATCACTCCGTGACTTCGCCGCTTGTTTTATGGTATAGGTTGTGGGGCCCCGGCCGGACCTTCTATTATACACTATATGAACCGGTAGAGTCGTTACACCTAACTAGGTCTGCATACCATGCAACCCAACCCCTCTCCATCCATAGGCGGGTTGTTGAGGCAGGGGATCGAACCCGAGACCTCCTTGATAAGGAGATTTCAAACCACTCCCCATCACCAACTGAGCTGCAGCTCAGTTGTTGATGGGGAGTGGTTTGAAATCTCCTTATCAAGGAGGTCTCGGGTTCGATCCCCGGCCTCAACAAAGCGCCTGTGGATGGAGAGGGGTTGGGGTGCATGGCCTGCAGACCTGGTTAGGCTGAACCCTTTCGAGTGTGGTGCTGGGGGTGCCGATGGCCATCCTTGGGAGCGTGGTCTAGGGAGGCCGTTTCAAAAAGTGCACTTTTATGTAACGTACTTGTTTAGACCTCAGAGGCCCACCGCACCCTTGCCTGGGTTGGCGGCTTGTCTCGCCCTGGTTTCCCGTTATAGGGCTGCAGCCCAGGCACCCAAACCTCTCTCCGGCCTGTTTCTCAGCACGGTAGGTTTTTGAGCATGCCAGGTTTCAAACACAACACCTCATTAACAAGGCACCTTCAACAACACTCATCACCAACTTAGTTGTAGCTCAGTTGGGGATGAGGGAGTGGCGTAAAGCTCTCTTATCAAGGTCCTGGGTTCGATCCCCAGTGGCAACAACCCGCCGCTGCTGATAAACAGGCGCGAAGAGGGGTTGGGGTGCATGTCCTGCAGGCTTGAATGTGATAGGCTGACTACCAGCAGTGGGCCCGGGTCTGGACTCTGGTTGGTCAGCGGTCCTGCTGGGTCCCATGTGATGGGCCTAGATCGTTACATAAGATATAAATATACCAATATATAGCATATATCTAATCCTAGCATCATCATCTATCACATCATTAATGTCAGAGGTAGATACCTATAACCACATCTATGGCTGGCCCATGCCGAAGATCCAAAGTGTATGCCTCAAGGGATGCTGCTCAGCCTTATCGTTCTCTCCTACCAGGTCTACTTTTATGGGCACTCTGTCTCTATCCCCTCGCTGCTTATCCTCCCAGAAGTGCCCCTAAGCCCTCTAAGGTGCCTCGACTGTTGGAAAAGGAAGTAGTTCCTCGTGAAGGGAACATCTCGTCGAATCACAGACGCGAGCTGGGGTGCTGGAGATAGTATAGGTGCCTCTTGCAGCACTGGTCGAGGTGTTGGGGGTGTAGGTTTCTATCGATTCTGTAGTGGTCGTCTATAGGACTATCTATTCTGGCACTACCTCTTTTCTCTCTCCTTTCATCGGGGAGCAGCTCCTCTATCTCTTCCATGACCACGTGGGACCTCCACCTGTCCTCGGCATTATTGGGCCACCATCCTCTGGTCTTGATTTAGCTCAATGACATGTGTCGCTATCATGTAGAAGGAGGGATGAGAAATCTTAATTAGAATCTGCCGTAAATCATTGTGTAGGCCTCGTTAAAAACAAGTAGCCTTGTCTTTGTTAGTATCTGCGAGCATCCCGACAAAGTGTGCCAAGTGAATGAACTACCACTGGTACTAAGGGACGGTTCTATCACCCTGTTGAATGTACAGGAACCTATCCTGCAGCGCAGCTCGGTTGGCTTCAGAAATATAGTGCTTGAGGAAGGTTACAAAAAAATCTCCCCACAGAATTGCACTTAGCGTTCACCCCTGAACGTGGAGCGACTGGCCGCCCACCACCAATTTGTAGCGGCAACCAGAGGGCACATAATTCCCACTAACCACTCCTCAACTCACTCCACCCTCTCTTATATCTACATGGCAAACTCTATCCCTCTAAAGGTGGGAGGCCTCAGCCCCCGAAATGTTATTAAGAGGTCTATAGGTACCACAAGCTGCTGCGGTGGCTGTGTCATAGCTGTCTAAAACATAGTCAGTATGGTTGTTAGCATCCGTCCAGAATCTGCTTCGGTGAATGACACAACGATAAGGGCAACTTGATCTCGAGGTGGAGTTATGAGAACGTAACCTCTAGAGGATGACCTCCCTTTACTGGACTACAATATATGAAGAAGTAATAGGGAAAATTTTAGCACATTACAAAGTAAGGGAAATTTTCAAAAGACTGACAAAATCAGAAACAAAAGGTGTGAGGGTGTGCAACAATATAGTCTAGAATCCTTATTCCTCTAATGTTATGGTCCACCAGGCTTTCATTGTATGAATTGTCTCGATCCAAGGGACGGAGTGAGGGATGGAAGGATCTTGATAATGCCCGAAACGATGGATCGTGATCGCTTTGATCCATTTGTAAGACCCCCTCCCACAACCCTTACCCAGTTTTGGTCAAAGACGGAACTTACTGCCCAAGACATCCAACTAATGCTTCCTGAGTGGAAACAACCCACTCCACCAAGCACTAGTTGGCCTCCTTGACAGACATGAATTACAACCATTCAGATCACATCACATTTATGCAGAAGCAATAACAAAAAGAGAAACATATACATAGGAATATATATACATCAGAGAAAAACATAGAACCAAGCCACTATTTATTCATGCGTGCCCCAAGTGCTCCAAAAACATCTACCACTAAACTCTCCTTCTCATGCCTCATACACTAGAAACTCACGTTTCAGAAGCGTTGAGATGATGGGGGTGCCTCTTCTCGGGTTGTCATATATGCGGTTGCATTGTCATGCGGCAACTGGACTTTGTGGTGCTCTATCTCCTGTGAATGTTTAATAAATAACTCTTAGTCATAGAGCTAAGTGGAAACACATCTCCTGTAAGACCCTCTTTTTTTCTACGCTACTGGGTCTTATCCCAGAACTACAATTTTGCGGTGACACTGACACTTGGGAAGGTCTTCACTACAAAACGCCGATCCTGTCGGCCTTTACGATCACCAAAGAAAGTGAAGCATATACATAAATCAGATATATACACGTCTACACATCACATATAAGATATATATGTAAGGAATCACAACATGTCCACATAATAATATAAGTACGAAATATAAACAGTACGAATAAAAGTCAAACGAGCTTATGCCCAAAACATCAAATCCTCAGTACAACCCACTCTCGGAAAATATAGAAAGACTATCACTCACAGAGCCAGAGACTAGCGCTCCCGTAATAGACTGGCCCACCTCCATGTGAACCATGCTCCGCTAGTACCGCAACTCCTACTGCTGGTCCCAGTCTCCCATCTGGAGCCCCTAAAATGTTTGGTCCACCGACCTTTAGTCAAAAGACTAAGCCTGATTTCCCCCACCCCTCCCCCAATGGCTCCTAGGCACCAAGCGGGAGAAGTGATAGGAAAGCTATGAAGATGGAGAGTGGTCAAAATAGATGATGGTGGACCTATTCTAGCAAGCATATAGTAAATCTACAGTGTTGTAAAAGTAAAGGCATCTAACAATTCTATAATAAGAAAATGGTAGTGTAAACAAGTATAACAGAGCAGCAGTATATGAAAGGTAAACTAAGAAATAAGTAACCTTAACTTATGTGAATGCCCATACAAACATATAAGTTAAGGAGTCTTTTGAAAGGCTCCCATCATATAAAAAGTCCTGTACCAATTTATACAATGGGGTGTCAGGTTGTATGCAAATATGAGTGAAGTGAAATGTTATGCCATGATTCATGCAAATGCAACACACACACAACTCTATGCATATAGACCCTTAGTTCCCCCCATTTGGAAGCTAACATCACTGGCAGAATCCTACGTTGTGTCAAACAGAGACAATTGGTTGGGCCACCGCACTCCTAGACGGGTATTCACACTACCCCTCCTAGCCCATACGTACGGCCCACAACCTGGGTATCTGCGTACTTTGCTGACCCACCACCAGACTTTCCATGGCCAAGTCTCCACCACACCCACCTAGTCAACGTACTGACGTCTGTGTGAACAACCATCAAATACTGAAGACCCACCACTTTATGCACATGCAACCATGAGTTCCCGAACAATTGGCTCCCCGGACTAACCTATCCGTTTCTACAACCATCGAGCCTACCGCTCGCCAACCAAATCAAACTATCCTCCCAAAGTATCGGGGCGAGTGAAAGTGAAGTCCTAGATTATTGCGAATTACTTTTTTATTCATTTTAGTCTTATAGTTTAGATTAACCTCAGACTGCCCATGGCATTCCCTGTGAAAGGCTCTCGGGAGCACTAGGAACTACTGTGGGCTGAAGCCCAAAGCTCCTTTCATAGGGCACTTACTATTATTGGTGTTTACCATAGTCTCAATCCCATTTAATGCTACACTAAGTCTAACCCTAGTGTGTTTTGACCCTCTCTCTCCTCCAAAAAGACAATCTTTCGTTGATCTCGAGCACCAATTAACACAAGCCAAATCAACACCCTCTCAATCATGACTCCCAATATTGAGCTCAATTTTACTTTACCAGATCAATCTATCATTAACCAAACTCCCTATGTCCTTACTACATTCTAAGACAATTCTGTAGTTTTACTATATGCAGACCAACCTAAGCTACATGATGGGTATAAAAGGTGACCCCTTCAAATATTCTTCCAAATGCCCTAGAATTTTTACTAGGGGTCTATCATGTCATATTTAGAATAACACTAGAAACTTGTAATTTTCTTAATTAATTTAACTTTTATTAAATTTTCCCCAAAATTAGACCATGGATGGTTTTGAACATGAAGTACTAGATTTCCTTAGGTTATGGCCTTCCATAAATTATGGTCACTATATGATGCCAAAATATCAGAGAGTACCAAGTTTTACAAACTTTCATAAATATATTAGCCCCTAATTAATTAATTCAAGATATTTGTAGTAATTAAAGGTAAAGAATGAAGTACCACCAATCATAATATAAAAATTACACAAAAGTTACCAGAGCTTAAACATAAACATAAAACATTACTGACTAGATTTCATACAATTCCAAGTTAGTTTAATCATGAATTTGTCGAAATCATCAATAAGGGCAACAAAAAGGTTATAACTTCAAGTATGAGTTACTGTCTTCCAAATACCCTACAATAAGTTTCAGAGTCTCATAATGATATAAAACTCTTCTAATAGTATTTCATAAAGACCCAAGGTCATATGACCCTTCAATTTTTCCATAAAAGGTATAGGCCTAAACAAATCCTAATTGATTTAATGTGTGTGCCTAAGTCTAAATGTCACCAAATTCAATTCTAGGGCTATTCACCACCCTATGACCTCATGGACAAAACTCCAGGTGCATACATGGACATATCACACCATGTCCTTCACACCCCCCAAAAGTCAACCTTAGGGTTTGAACTAGGGTCCTAAGGCAAATCCACCCCTATCCATCTCAAACTCCATAAGGGGGTGTTTAAACTAATTTTGGGGCTTTGGCCAAGGTCCCAACTCCTTTGGGTGAGTATTGGCCCCTCAATGCCCCAAACACACTTTTGCCCTAATTTGCCCTTAAAGGGCCACTTATTGGTCTCACCAAAACCTATTCAAATCAAACCCAATTAGGCTGAGATTTTTATCAGAGTCATTTCATGACACTAAGAGACAGACACCAAAATTTTGATTGGTTTAGAGGTGATTAGACCGCGTAAATAATTCATAAATGGTTTATTAAATTTATATGAAAACTATAGGAAACGTTTTTCCAAAAATTTCCATTTTTGGATATGTTTTAGGTATAGATAGTAGTGACCGACGTCCTAAATCTCAGGTCATTTGGATGTGTGGTTTGATGGGGGCACTCATTTTAATTTTTGTCTAGCCCTAGGTATAGGCTGCTCCATTTTGAGTGTTGTGGTCAGACCACTAATCCAAATTGGTTGAATCCAATTTAAAATTAATATGGTATCAAGGGATACAAAATTCATGTAGGAAACTTTCACTATAGAGGGCTCCAGGTATTTTTAATAAATCAAAACATTCACTGCCTTTTTAGTAACATAATTGAATTAAATGAAAATAATAAATTATTAGATTCTGCATGAATCTTGAAGCATGATCGACGAGATCAGTTCGTCTTCTCCAACGCGCCAACGACCAGGATTAGCTGGTCCTGGGCTTTTTTGGCTGTCGATTTCCCGGCCACCCTAGCCTCTTCCTGGCAGGCCACCGCCACCACCACCTTCTTTTAAGTGGTGGCTGGTGATTCGCGGTGGTTGGCCGACCGGTGGTTGCCGGAATTGTTGTTTGTCGGTGGAAGAAAAAGATGGAAACATCAATCCTTCGGCCATGCCGATCATGGGCAAATTGGACTCAACTCCGACAGTGATCGAGTGTAGATTTGCACACTAGAAGAGAGGAGTGGGGAACGACCTTTTGGGAGAGTTGGAGTCGGGCCGATCGTCGTGCCGCCATTGCCGAACTTTGAGCTTGCGGGTGCTCTGCAATAGTACAACAGAAGGGCTCGAATTCTTCATTGGAATGGTGGAAACTGCTTCCCTGGGTCTGGGAAAACTTTTAAGGTTCTCAATTGGGGGAGAGGATGGGTCATGGCTTCAAACCATTAATGGCTTTGGGTGGCAGTTTTCGGCCAACTGTGATCCACTGCATCCAGCCACTGAACAGCCTGGAAAAACCTCTTGATCTTCTCAGCACTAATGGGGGAGATGGATCAAATTAATGGAGTGAAGAGAGAAGAAGGCCGTTGGCCTCCCAAGCCATGAATGGCCTCTTTCTCCTCTCTTTCTCTCTCCTCCATTAAAGGAAGAAATGTAGTTTTCTCCCTCTTAGTCATTAATTCCATAAAAACTCAGTTTGATGATATCTGATCCCAGTTCGATGAATTTGCTTCGTTCGTGGTGTATGGATATTCACGAAGAGAATAAAAACCGAACTAGCGATCCAACTAGGTATGTATACCTATTGAAATGTTGCTAGGGGACACAAGTGTAGTATTAAAATCCGAGAACCGTTGAGTAATCTTACTCACACGAAAACTATTATCTTATCGAAGAATTTGTTTTAGGGTTTAAGAGAAAGCTATATGCGATTAAGAAAAGAAATATTATTCTAAAAAGAGAAATGCTTGCGGTTAAAAAGAGAGCTACTAAAAGCGATTACAACGAGGGGTTGAGACGAAGATAAAGAAAAGCACTTGATCGAGAATCACCTCGGTTAAAGTTGATTAAAAAATTGCGATAATAAATTATAACTTAATAAGGTAAAAGACCTTGACCGTGGAGGTTCCATAAACAAGAACACGCTTCTCTCGAAGGCGTGCCCACCTAAGTTTAGGAAGGTCCGACGAAACTCTCGTCCAAATCGGAGACCTAAAGCTCGCTTTACGCTGTGAACCCCTCTATCGGATTTCACTCCAATCCGGGAGATTTAACGTCTGCCTCTCTCGAGGGGTGCGTACAACTCTCTTTACTCTTGAGTGTTCATTTCAAACTACGAGCCTCTCGGCTAGCTAAGAGTGAAAACAAATTTGGAAATTATATATTGATGATATAACTCCAAACAAGATTAATCAAGAGTAAATAAAGGTCCAAACCCTAAAAAGAAAAAGTAAACTAGAGCATCATAACTTAAACAACTCGAACCTTGGATCATCAAGACCAAGTACAAGGAGGAGTAGTTACTCATGGTGAAGTGGATGTAGAGAGATGAGTAGAAATGCATTAAGAAAACAAAGAAAAGGACACACTTTTTTATTAACACTGAAAGAGAGCTACAAATTGAAATAAAGGATTACAAGTGCAATGAAATAAAAACCTATGCTAGCAGTATATTAGGCTACTAAAGCAATTACAAGACTAATACAAAAAGATTAAACAAAGCTAGGATTAAAAATCTAAAATGAGAAAGGGGGAGAGGAGAAGGATGGGAAACTACTAGAAAACAATAGGGCATCACCTCCCCTCTCACTCCAAAACTGGTTTGGAGTCATGGGGGGTCTAAATTTATAGAAAATCTTGCGGGTCGGTGATGCCCCCCTGTCACGCCCGGGTATGGCGTGTCAGGGGGCTTGACATGTACGGGCAAGATTTCAGGAGGTGAAATCTAACAGAATTATTGATTTAATTTGTACGTCGGTGGACACGCCCAAGGACACGCCCGTATAGGGGGGGTGTCAGGCACTTCAAGCTTCAATCGTTGGTCGGAAATCCATCAAATGCCGAAAATTGCGGAACACGCCCGTGTAGTGGGGCGTGTCAGTACTGTTGATGTGTGGCGACGGGAAATCTTTAAATGTGGCAGCAGGCTTCGAGAATAGGGCGACACGCCCCACGACATGCCTGGTGACATGCCCATGGCGCGCATGTCAGGGGGCGTGTCAGGGGTTTTGCTCGGGATTTGGGCTGAGGCCGCAACCTTAACTCGGGATCGGGTTACACGCCTAGTGACACGCCCAAGGAGGGCGTGTAAAGTCATTTTTGCCAAAATTTGAGAAAACCTGCAAAAAGAAAAGAAAATATTAGTGGCAACAAAATATACAAAAGGAGGTCAATATATAAGCATACAACACATGATTTGTACATAAAAAACCTAAAAATACCCTAATAGTTTACACTACAAAATGTACTATCAAATTCACTCAAGCTTAAGCTTTGCTTGTCCCCAAGAAAAGATATAAAAACTAGCTAACATAAAAGTGACTAATCAGGAAAATTCTAATTATGCTAACACAAGTACCATGCGAAATTTTAAGTAGGGAGAAGATGAAATGCAAACACAAAACAATTATTCAAATATGGTTTAACAATTTAAAAGTTTACTAACGAAAATAAATCATCCAAAATTTTAACAAAATTCTTTAAATAAATTTAAGCAAAGCAACAAAAAGAAAAAACGCATTGAGTTGTTACTAGATCCAAGGGACACATTATAACTATATTAATCTTCAATCAAAAAATTTAAATTTAAATCCAAAACTATATTATTTTACTTTTCCTCTTTACTTAGGTAAGAAATAAAAATTAAAAGCATGAATCAAAAGGACTTATTAGGACTGAAACGTTTGCTTTAGGCATATAATTAGGAATGAAATTCAAAGATAAATATGAAGGCTTAAAATCACACTAAACCAAAATAAAGAGTTTCAAAAATTTTCATCGTAAATAAAATATTTTTCTTTATTTTTCTTTTTCATATTCGTTTCCTTCTTTTTTTTCTTTTTCTTTCTTTGCTCTTTTTTCCAAAACAAAAGAAAGGCCATAAATAATTTTCTTTTCATTTCGAAATTGGCTAAACAAGAGTAAATACTTATTTTGAGCATACTTTTTCAAAAACAATTCTCCAAATATAAATCACAAAACAACCCTATCATAATTATGAAAATTTTTAATGAAACTCAAAAAGGCTAGTGCGATTAGATAAGTTTAAAAAATTTAGGCTTTTGTGAAAATGAAATGATAAGTGGAGCTAATCAATTGAAAAAGGAAAAAGCCTCAAAAGCGGCTAACTAGAGAAAGATTTTTTAGGTTGGCAAGAAGGCTCAAACGAAAACAAAAATGGCCTAAATCATATTCATGCTTCTAAAATTTATCTAAATCATAGTTTTGAAAAATTTCAAAAAGCAAGTCCTAGATAATAAAAGAAGACTAATGAAATTATCTTGAAAATAGAAATAATATGCGCCTTGGATCATTCACATCTGCTACGCTAATAAAAAGTTGGCATTACAAAAATTATCCAAAAACGAAGAGGAAAATAGTGGATGAAATATTTTCAAGAAAGTGAAGAAAATAGAGAACGAAAACCATAATAAAAATGCGAGTTTTAGAAAAACGTTTCACGTTAACATGCTACCGTGAATTAGAAACACAGCAAGACCAACATTTTACTTGTGAAACATAATTAAAAAGAACGATTAGAAAGATTATAATTAGCTAAGTTATTTATAAGGAATTTTGAGAAAAACAAAACAGAAGCAAGGGGTACTATAAAATACCAAAATAACTTTAAACTATTGAAACAAATAGTATATAAATATAATTTTTTTTATTTTGAAATATTTTCTATTTTTTGGATTTTTAATATATTATCTTTTTTGTATTTTTAAGATAAAAAATTTATAAAAAAAATTTTGATTTTGATTTTTAAATTAAATAAAAATAAAGACAAGAGAGGGATGAAATCCTTCCCCAAGCTTAAAGTAGACATTGTCCTCAATGGAGAAAGGAGGGTATGAGAGAGAGAAAAATTAAAACATAAATAAAAGTACATAATTGAAAAACAGGTACTTCCCCGGATTTATGCGCCGCGAATGTTGATTGATGCTGCTCCCCCATGCTTGCGTTCTTGATCTTTATTAAATGTCTTCTTTGGACTTCGTGATGGATTCAACAGCGTTGGAGCAGGCGATCGCAGAAGCTTCAGCTTGTCGGAGCCGTTCGGAGCAAAAAGTGTAAAATAAAGAAAACAGAAAAAATAACTTGGGTTGCCTCCCAAGAGCGCCCTTTGTTTAAAATGTCGTTTGAGCTCGACGCAACAAAATAATATTGTCCAAGAGATTATTGTCCAAAATAATAATTAAAGTTTTTAACAAAAATAAAAAAAGTCTGAAGCTAGTTAAAGTTCGGATCATGCAAAATAAAATTAATACAGTTTGGACTGACATCACCAAAGAAATAAAGTTTAAGACGCTACTCATTTACTTTGAACTCACCCTTATTAGGATGTGAAAATAAAATCGTGTCATACAGAAAGACTTCTTTAACAGTAAACAGCCCAGACCATCATGATTTTAACTTGACCGGAAATAAATGTAAATGTGAATTATATAAAAGAACTTGTTCGCCCGGTTTGAAGGTTTTTGGGTACCTTAAGTGTTTATCGTGAAAACGTTTCGTATGCTCTTTATAAAATTTGTTATTTTTGTAAGCATAAGAGCGACAGTCGTCGAGTTGGTTAAGTTGAAATTTTGTAAGGTCGCCGACAGAGTGAGAATCGAAATTTAAAAACCTTAAGGCCCAAAAAGCGTGGTGTTCTAATTCAACGGGTAAATGACACGATTTTCCATAGACCAACCAATATGGCATACAACCGATGGAGGTTTTATACGCTGTACGGTAGGCCCATAGAGCATCGTCTAATTTGGTTGACTAGTCCTTTCTAGAGGTGGACACAGTCTTTTCTAAAATTCTTTTAAGCTCTATGTTCACTACTTCGACTTGTCCGTTAGATCGGGGGTGGTAGGTAGTTGAAAGCTTATGCGTAATGCAGTATTTAATAAGAATTTTTGAAAACTGTACGTTACAAAAATGTGAACCCCTATCGCTAACGATGGCTCGTGGCGTACCGAATCGAGAAAATAATTTTTTCAAAAATGTAATTACGACTCATGTAACACCCCCATCAGTCGTATGACATATAACAGAAGGTCCAGCTGGAACCCGATGCCATATACCACAGACAGTCGGAAGGGTTACATATGAATAACCAAACTATCTAATTAAGACTACTCGTCCTAACATAGAACATTCTAGCGGAAGCTTTTAAAAATAGTTGAAAGAACCCATAATTGTATCCAATAAACATGAATGTCCACCACCACTACAACTGGAATGAAAACAAATACACTAAAAGGTACACGGCCTTATGGCCTTACAGTCACTTAATAAAGTAATGTTTTCCATACATCAGCTCGCAGGCCGGGCACACATGACAAAATAAATTACAACTTTTCGCTTGGTCCTTCGAGGGCCAGCTCAGCAACATGGGCTGCAGCCTGCTATTTGGTACTTGGCTCCGCAGCACCTGCAAGCAACATTCCACCGCACGGTGGCAAACAAAGCAATAGTAAGCCAATGCCGACCAAATTATAACGACCCCGCCCCTAACTCGGGACGACGGTTCTCCTTCCCTGCAATACATTAGCACGACTAAAAGGTACTGTACAAACATACTTCGCCACAGGTGTAGGCTCCCATGGCCAAACACCCCGTGCACTCAGGGCACATTATCGGTGAATCCTGACACTTCAGCATCTTCACCACCACTCCCGGGATGGAAACAACATGAGCATTTTAGCCTTTCTGACCACTGTCTATGGCTCCCGACTATACCAACGACCAGTCCTCTTTTCGGGTCTCTCGCACCGAACCACATAGCCCAGGTCCGATTCCACTTGCCCGTTGCTCACAACGCGTAGTACACCTTAAGAAGTACGCACGAGCCAAGCTTCTCTCGGATCCTGACATTTCCAAACAATCACATAACCTAGTTATGTTCAAGGCCAGTTCCTAGACTGCCAAGTTAGCAGAACAATGATTCCGCACAGTTTTCCGGGTGCGCCTTGGAGTTAATCCCCAAGGATCCCTGCTGCAATCTACCACATAGAAACCCGAAAACCCAAAGCACGGAGTCTTCTCCGGCAAACCATAATAAATGCAACATCACCGATCTAGACCAACATGTCCGGGTAGGCATCACACACAATGCTTATGTCCGTACTTCGATTCCGGACTCTATATGCAACACAAGGGGGACTATTCCCGTCAACCCCAAGGAACACCGCACACTCGCCGCACACTCGTGGGAGCGGGTTTCCCTATGGAAAAAGGAAGATAGCTTCACATGCTCAAGTAGAGAATCGTTACCCTTGTAGTACGCTTTTGCGCCATGGAAAATTACACGGATAGAAGCCTTCGCAACGGGATTTCCTCCACGGATCTGCTCTCGGTTCTCTAAACGGTGCTTCGATGCTCCGCCAGCGGCCAGAATCCTCCTCCTTCTTCCTCCTCTCTCTCTAACTCCTTGAAAGAGAGTGCTTAAGAGAGAAATGAGGAATTGATCCTCTATTTCTGACCTTAACAGAGCAGGAACTCATTTGGGTCGTCGGATCTTAATTAAAGAAAATGGACGGCTTAGATCCACACAAAAATCCCCAAATATGGGCCGAACACGGCTTGGCACACGGCCGTGTCCCAGGCCATGTTCCTAGATCTAGGCACGATCATCGAACACAGAGACTCACACGGGCTCAGACATGCCCGTGTCTCAATCGACATGCCCGTATCGGGATATGATACGCCCGTGTCCTGGGACCGCGTCACAGAAAACCGCCACGCCAACTGACACGACTCTTGGGAACACAGGTACTGAGACGGGTAGGCACACGCCCGTGTCAGATGAGACGCCCGTGTCAGATGACACACCCGTGTCACTCTGTCGTGTTTCCTGCCGTGTCCTTCTCTAGACACAGCCGGGCAACAAAGGGCTCCACACGGCCTTGGACACGGCCGTGTCCTAGGCCGTGTACCCCTAACCAGGCACCAAAAATTCCCTTTTTGACGCGACCAGCTCGATTACGATTTTCGGGGCGTTACAAATCTCCCCCCTTAAGGAATTTCGTCCCGAAATTAAGTAGAGGTACACAAAATTAAATGTTACCTGAGTGGAATAACTCGGAGTATTCCTCCAACATAGCTTGCTCTCGATCCCAAGAAAGCTCCTCACGTCTGCAGTTATCCCAATGGACCTTAACCATTCGGATTTCCTTGTTGCGGAGTCGTTTGACTTCAACGTCTTCTATACGTATAGGCTTGACCTTTATCGTCAACTCGTAATCAACCAGAACTTGATCGATCGCAACTATCTGCGAAGGCTCTTGTACTGCCTTACACAACACTGATACATGGAACACATCATGCATCCCACTAAACTCCACCGATAGCTTCAATCTATACTCTGCTTCGCCAACATGCTCCACGATTTCAAATGGTCCAAGGTATCTCGGACTCAGCTTCTTCAAGCGTCGAACCCGCGAAACACCCTTAAATGGCTTGATTTTTAAATACACCCAGTCGCCAACACCGAACTCCGCGTTCCTATGCTTGGCGTTATAGTACTTTGCTTGCCTGCCCTGAGCGATCTTCAACCTTTCCTGAATTGAACGTACCATTGAAGTGGCATCTTCCACCGCTTGACGTTTATACAACTTCGACTCGCCTATCTCCAACCAAGACAATGGCGTACGACACTTCCTCCCACACAAGGCCTCGACTGGTGCCATTCCAATACTCGCATGAAAGTTGTTGTTATACGCAAACTCCACCATGTACAGGTGATCTTCCCAATGCTTTCCAAAATCTAGGACGCACATGCAAAGCATGTCCTCCATCGTTCTGTTGACCCTCTCAGTCTGACCGTCCGTCTGTGGGTGGAAGGCTGTGCTGAAACTCAGCTTAGTTCCCAACAAACTATGCACCAGCCTCCAATCCTTCGACGTGAAGCGTCCATCTCGGTCACTAACAATACTGCGTGACACACCATACAACCGTACGATATTATCCAAATAGAGTTTGGCTAACTTTTCCACCAGATCTTCCTTCCTATTCGGGATGAAGTGCGACACTTTTGTCAACCTATCTAAGACCACCCAGATGACGTCGTTTCCCCTCTGCAACTTTGGCAAACCATGCACAAAATCCATAGAAATGTCGTTGAATTTTCATTCCGGGATAGGCAAGGAGTTTAGGAAGCCTCCGGGCTTTTGGCACTCCGCTTTCACCAAGGCACAAGTTTGGCACTTGGCCACATAAAGTGCTACATCCTTATTTAATCCTAGCCACCAGAATAACTTCTTCATGTCTCTATACATCTTTATGCTTCCCGGGTGGATTGGGTGCTTGGTATGATGTGCCTCATACATCAACTCCCGAAGATTATCTGCACTAGGGACGCATAGATGACCATCCTTCCTCAGCAGTCCATCCTCAACCGCAAACTGGGAATTTGACCCTTCCAAAGATTCATCTAAGATCTGCTTCATGCTGCTATCCTGAATCAAAGCCCGTCGAACTCTATCAGCCAGGTCATACACCACCTCTGTACAACACAATATCGCCCCGGCACTAGACTGCTTATCGACACAGGAAATCTTTAATGCCTCCAAATCATGGACCAATCTCTCATCATGTACCAACAACCAACTGGCTTGCGCAGGATCCCTGCGGCTCAACGCATCCGCCACTGCGTTTCCTTTCCCAGGTACATAATGTATCTTGAAGGTATAGTTACCCAAGAACTCCATCCACCTACGCTGTCTCATGTTCAGATCCTTCTGATCTAGCAGGTACTTCAGGCTCTTATGGTCGGTGTATATATCGACCTTTACCCCGTACAGATAGTGCCTCCACATCTTTAGAGCAAATATCACGGCCGCTAACTCTAGGTCATGGACCTGATAATTCCTCTCGTGAACCTTCAACTGTCGTGATCCATAAGCTATCACACACCCATGCTGTAGTAGAACACAGCCCAAACCACTGTCCGAAGCGTCACTATAAATCTCAAACCCTTCGGTTCCACTCGGCGAACATAAAATATGCGCCATGGTCAACCGCCTCTTCAACTCTTCAAAAGCCTGCTCACACTCTAGCGACCACACAAACTTTTGATCTTTCCTTGTCAAGGTCGTGAGTGGTAACGCTACCCGTGAGAAGTTCTCTACGAAGCGCCTGTAGTAGCCGGCAAGCCCTAGAAAGCTCCAAACTTCCGCCACTGTAGACAATACAGGCCACTCCCGTAATACTGCTATCTTTTCCGGATCCACCGCTATCCCTTCTCCACTAACAACATGACCAAGGAACGCTACTAAGGATAACCAGAACTCACACTTGGAGAACTTAGCATACAACTGATTCCTCCTAAACGTCTCCAATATCATGTGTAGATGCTTGTAATGGTCGTCCTCACACTGCGAGTATACCAAGATATCATCGATAAATACTATCACGAAATGATCCAGGTATTCTTTGAACGTCCTGTTCATCAGATCCATAAACACGGATGGCGCATTGGTCAACCCAAACTGCATGACCGTGAACTCGTAATGCCCAAACCGCGTGCTGAACGCTGTCTTTGGGATATCGCTTTCCCTTATCCTCAATTTGTAGTAGTCGGACTTCAGATCTAACTTCGAATATACAGTTGACCCAACCAATTGATCAAATAGATCGTCAATCCTGGGGATCAGATATTTGTTCTTCTCTGTAATGTTGTTCAACTCCCGATAGTCAATACAGAGTCGCAAGCTCCCATCCCTATTCTTAACGAAAAGAACCGGTGCGCTCCAAGGCGACGAACTTGGACGCACATACCCTTGCTCCAACAACTCCTACAGTTGCACCTTCAACTCCACCATCTCTCGCGGCGCTATCCGATATGGAGAGCGTGACACCGGTTTGGCACCCGGTACCAGCTCAATGGTAAAATCAATCTCCCGCTGAGGAGGGGCTCCAAGGAGATCATCTGGGAACACATCAGGATACTCAGACACAACTGGGATACTATCCAGACTTGGCCTAAGCCTTGAAACCTGCACTAAGGTGACAAACAGCTCTACACCAGACCGAACTGCCTTAATCACTTGAAGGGCCGACATCAAAACTTTACCCGACCCCTTCATGCCCGCAAACGTAGTCTCCCGTTCAGTATGTATTCCCAACTTAACCTCCTTTCGGTTACAATCGATGTAAGCTCACTGCTCCGAAAGCCAGTCCATACCAAAGATTACGTCGAACTCCACTAACGGTAGAACCAACGATCGCAAATCAAACTCCTGGTCCCCAATCCGAATCTTTACCACACAGAACTTATCCACGTGCATTGAGCACCCATTGGGAAACAACACATCCAACTTGTCTTTTGTCATCGTGGAAGGGACCCCGATGAGCGATATGAACCTTTCGGACAAGAAGGGATGTGATGCTCCCGTATCAAATAGGGCTCTCACCAGACGATCAAAAATCAACATGAAGCCTAGCACCAACAAATATAAGCTAACATATAAAAGGGTAACAACAACTACATAAAGTTAAACTGCTATAATTTAACTCATCCCTATCACCACGTCAGCTTGTTTCATGGCCTCTTGCAGACCAAGATTATAAACTCTAGGCTGGGCTGGAGCATGATGGGACGCGGTTGACTCCACCGCCTTCCCTTTCTCTTCATAGGTCGCTCCAGGCTTCCTCTAGGACTTTGCACGTCCGCTCCAACAATCATGAGCAAAGGGCCCCGTCTTCCCACAGTTGTAGAAAGCTCCTGGAACTCGACTTGTGGTTGCCCCCAACGCACCAGATGAATGGGCTGAGTTCGAAGTCTTTTGCTTCTTGTTCCATCTGCGGAATCCTGACTTTGCATTTGGCACTTTGAACTCTGCCTTCTTTTCCCCTAGGTCCTTCTTCTCTTGGACTTTCTTCACAACCTTTTCCAATGATCGGGCCGAATTGACCAAGGCTAGGAAGCCCTACGCCTTAGGCCCAACAAGGAGTAACTGTAGGCCGCCGCGTAGACCCTCATAAAATCGGTTGGTCTTCCTCTCTTCTTCCGTAAACATAGTACCAGCATACCGACCCAACCGTGTAAACTCGTGGAGATACTCGTCCACGCTTCTGGATCCCTGAGTCAACCCAAGATACTGATTTTCCATCTCAAGATTCTGAGCAGAGGGTAGATATCTGGCCAAAAACAATCTTGAGAATTCCTCCATAGGCACATCAGCAAGATGCCTTCCCACTAAGAGATGAAACTCCAACTCATCCCACCACAGCCTCGCCTCACCAGAGAAAAGGAAGTTCGCTATGGTGGTCTTCTACCACTCTTCAGTTAACGTGGCCGTCAAGACCCTCTTTATCGTAGAGAGCCAATCCTTAGCTTGAGCTGGCGTTCCAACCCCATCGAACCTCGGAGGATTAAAGCCCATTACATGCTTGAGCTGTCTCTCCGTATCCCTCCTCGGCTCTACCTGATCCACTGCCAAGCACTCCACCACTCTCGGCTCTGCCGCCCTAACCGGTTCTTGCTCATTCACAGGAGGTGTGTGATGCATTTGCCCTACAGGTTGGGCATTTATCATGGCAAAAACTGCTTCAGCCACCAACCTGATGGTTTCCGCTGAAGGAGGTGTTGTAGGCACATCCCTCGGTGCACTACTTTCCGCCGATTGCGGACGCTTCGATTGACCAACACCGCTCCTAGCAGCCTATAATAGCAAAGAACTTAGATTAGACTACACACAAATTGCTAAAAGCAATCATTAGAACACTCAGGTTCCATAAAACAAGTGTATTTTTCATTCCTAAGTGGACATTCATGGGTTCTTTTTGATGTTATAATGATGATGCACACATGTGCTCACCACCCCTTAAAAGAATTCGCCCATGAATTCATTTAAGCCTAACCGTAACCAGAAGTATGATACCAAATTGTAACACTCCCATCTGTCGTATGATATATAACGGAAGGTCCAGCTGGAACCCGACGCCATATAGCACGGACAGTCGGAAGGGTTACGTATGAATAACCAAACTATCCAATTAAGACTACTCGTCCTAACAAAGAGCATTCTAGCGGAAGCTTTTTAAAATAGTTGAAAGAACCCATAATTGTATCCAATAAACATGAATGTCCACCACCACTACAACTAGAATGAAAACAAATACACTGAAAGGTATACGACCTTATGGCCTTACAGAGGTTCACTTAATAAAGTAATGTTTTCCATGCATCGGCTCGCAGGCCGGCCACACATGACAAAATAAAGTACAACTTTTTGCTTGGGCCTTCAAGGGCCAGCTCAGCAATATGGGCTCCAGCCCGCTATTTGGTACTTGACTCCGCAGTATCTGCAAGCAACATTCCACCGCACGATGGCAAACAAAGCAATGCTCAGCCAATGTCGACCAAATTATAACGACCCCGCCCCTAACTCGGGACGGCGGTGCTCCTTCCCTGCAAAACATTAGCCCGGCAAAATAATATAGTGCAAATATACATCTCCACAGGTGTAAGCTCGCACGGCCAAACACCCCGTGCACTCAGGGCACATTATCGGTGAATCCTGACACTTCAGCGTCTTCATAACCACCCCCGGGATGGCAACAACATGAGCATTTTAGCCTTTCTGACCACTGTCTAAGGCTCCCGACTATGCCAACGGCCAGTCCCCTTTTCGGGTCTCTCGCACCGAACCACAGAGCCCAGGTCCGATTCCACTTGCCCGTTGCTCACAATACGTAATACACCTTAAGACGTACGCACGAGCCAAGCTTCTCTCGGATCCTGACATTTCCAAACAATCACATAACCCAGTTATGTTCAAGGCCGGTTCCCAGACCGCCAAGTTAGCAGAACAACGATTCCGTACATTTTTCTGGGTACTCCTTGGAGTTAATCCCCAAGGATCCCTGCTGCAATCTACCGCGTAGAAACCCGAAAACCCAAAGCACAGAGTCTTCTCTGGCAAACCATAACAAATGCAACATCACCGATCCAGACCAACATGTCTGGGTAAGCTTCACACACAATGCCTATGTCCGTACTTCGATTCCGTATTTAATATGCAACATAAGGGGGATTATTCCCGTCAACCCCAAGGAACACCACACACTCGTGGGAGCGGGTTCCCAATGCAAAAAGGAAGAGAGATTCACATGCTTAAGTAGAGAATCGTTACACTTGTAGTATGCTTTTGCGCCATGGAAAATTACACGGATAGAAGCCTTCGCAACGGGATTTCCTCCACGTATCCGCTCTCGGTTCTCTAAACGGTGCTCCGATGCTCCGCCGGCGGCCGGAATCCTCCTCCTTCTTCCTCCTCTCTCTAACTCCTTGAAAGAGAGTGCTTAAGAGAGAAATGAGGAATTGATCCTCTATTTCCGACCTTAATAGAGCAGGAACACATTTGGGCCGTCGGATCTTAATTAAAGAAAATGGACGTCTCAGATCCGCACAAAAATCCCCAAATCTGGGCCGAACACGGCTTGGCACACGGCCGTGTGCCTAGATCCAGGCACGATCATCGAACATAGAGACTCATACGAGCTCAGACACGCCCGTGTCTCAATCAACACGCCCGTGTCGGGATCTGACACGCCCGTGCCCTGGGACCATGTCACAGAAAACCAACACGCCAACCGACACGACTCTTGGGAACACGGGTAGGCACACGCCCGTGTCAGATGACACGCCCGTGTCAGATGACACGCCTGTGTCACTCTGCCGTGTTTCCTGCCTTGTCCTTCTCTAGACACAGTCGGGCAACAGAGGGCTGCACACGGCCTTGGACATGTCCGTGTCCTAGGCCGTGTACCCTTAACCAGGCACCAAAAATTCCCTTTTTGACGCGACCAGTTCGATTACGATTTTCGGGGCGTTACAACTCGGTCGTCGTTAGTAGGAAGAGCTTGGGCTTCATCCCAACGCGAAACATAATCTACATCAACTAAAATATATTTATTCCCGAAGCTAGAAGTAGGGTGGCCAACAAAATCAATTCCCCAGAGGTCAAAAACTTCGCACTCAAGGAAATAATTTTGCGGCATTTCATTTTTATTGGCAATATTTCCCGACCGTTGGCAACTATCACACCTACTCACAAAGGCTTGCACATCTTTAAACAGGCTGGGCCAGTAAAAACCCGCACAAAGCACTTGTGGGCGGTGCGAGCAGCTTGATAGTGTCCACCAGTCAGTCCTTCATGCAAATGTTTTAAAATATCAAATCCTTCTTCAAAAGAGACACATCTCCTTATCACTTGGTCCGCACAGACTCGGAAAAGATGCGGAAATAGTTCTTCAACTCAGAAAAAAAATTTCTTCTTTTGCTAAGAGGAGAACTCTTTCGGGAGCACACGAGCCACTAAATAGTTGGGAATGTGTGCAAACCAAGGAGAAGGGGATGTGATAATTAAAAGCAGCTTCTCATCGGGGAAGAAATCATTAAAAGATTTTTCATCTAATTTTTCTATATAAGGATTATCTAATCGTGAAAGATGGTCGGCGGCCAAATTCTCGGCACCTCGCTTATCACAGATTTCTAAGTCAAACTCCTGGAGGAGTAAGACCCAATGAATCAGGCGCGGCTTGGCATCCATCTTAGCAAGTAGATACTTGAGGGCCGAGTGGTCCGTAAAAATGATAATTTTGGAAGGCGTGATATATGAACGGAATTTATCAAAAGTGAAAATGACAGCTAGGAGCGCCTTCTTGGTTGTGGTATAATTCTCTTGTGTCGATGTTAGTGTTTTACTTGCATAATATATGTGGTGGAAGTTTTTAGATATTTGTTGTCCTAGTACGGCTCCCACCGCGAAACTACTCGCATCACACATAATTTCAAAGGGAAGGTCCCACACCGGAGCTATCATAATAGGGGCATTAATTAACTTTTCTTTTATTAAATCAAAGGCAGATAGACAAAGGTCATCAAAAATAAACGGGGAATCTTTTTCCAGAAGATGAGTAAGGGGTTTGGTGATTTTGGAGAAATCGTTTATGAAGCGACGGTAGAAGCCAACATGTCCTAGGAAACTTCTTATAGCTTTGACGTTCGTAGGTGGCGGTAGCTTCTCGGTAACTTCTATCTTAGCTATGTCTACTTCAATTCCTCTCGCAGAAATCTTATGACCCAAAACTAACCCTTCCCTCGCCATAAAATGACATTTTTCCCAATATAGGGCAAGGATAGTTTCTTCGCATTTTTCTAAGACGTTTTGAGGTTTTCTAAACAACTATCAAAGTCATCGTCGAAGACAGAGAAATCATCCATAAATACCTCCATAATGCTTTTTATGTACTTGTCGAAGATAGCGAGCATACATCGCTGGAATGTAGCTGGCGCATTGCATAATCCAAACAGCATTCTACGGTAAGCGAATGTGCCGGAGGGACAAGTAAACGTAGTTTTCTCCTTGTCCTCGGGAGAGATGGGGATTTGAAAGTATCCCGAGAGACCATCGAGAAAAAAGTAAAAGCCATGGCCAGATAATCGTTCTAAAATTTGATCGATGAACGGCAAGGGGAAGTGGTCCTTGCGTGTGGCGTCGTTTAACTTACGATAGTCAATACACATTCCCCACCCCGTCACCGTCTGCGTTGGGATTAAGTCATTATTCTCATTACAAACTACAGTTATCCCTCCCTTTTTCAGCACTACCTAGATAGGACTAACCCACTTACTATCAGTGATAGGATAGATAATTCCTGCGTCAAAGAGTTTCATAACCTCGCCCTTTACGACTTCTTTCATATTTGGATTTATACGGCGCTGAGGTTGGATTGAATTACGCTAATTATATTCCATTATAATTTTGTGGGTACAGAAAGATGGGCTTATGCCCTTGATATCAGCTATTTGCCAGGCAATAGCTCGGTGATGTTTACGTAACACTAGTAGGAGCTTATCATTTTGCACTTCGGTTAGGTAGGCCAAAACTATTGCTGGTAGCTTGGAGTCCTTTTCTAAGAAGGCATACCTAAGATGTTCGGGTAGTTCCTTTAATTTCAGGGTGGGGGGGTCCTTCATATGATGTTTTGAAAATTCTTTCTTTTTCAAAAACTATGTCTTCGTAGACTGTTCCTTTATACGAAAAATTGAAAGGAGTGGAGCTAATGGCCATGGCCACTTCTTGCAGAGATTCATTTGGAAGAGTAGAAGAAAAACAAAAATCAGAAAATTTATTTTCACTTTCAGAAAGGTTGTAGGAAGATTCTTCACCTAAGGCATCTAAGAAAAACAGGAGTCATCATTCTCTAGGGTATTCTTCATTGAAGGGGTGATAGAGAAAATAATTTCATCGTCGCCTACTCGTAAGAAGTGCTTGCTATTGCTTACGTCAAAGATAGCTCGGGAGGTGGCAAGGAAGGGTCAGCCAAGGATCAAGGGAACCTCGACGTCTTCTTCGATGTCCAATATGACAAAATCCACCGGGAAGATGAATTTGTCAACTTTAACTAAGGCATCCTCCACGATTCCTAACGAGTATTTCACGGATCTATCAGTGAGCTGGATACTCATGCATGTGGGGTTGAGGCTACCAATTCCTAACTTCTTGAATAATGAGAGGGGAATCAGATTGATATTCGCACCTAAGTCGGCCAATGCGTGCTTGTCAAAAAGATCACCAAAGACATACGGAATAGAAAAACTACCCGGATCACTGATCTTCTTTGGTAAATCGTTTGTCAAGACCGCAGTGCACTCAGCATTTAGTGTGACTTGTGATAAGTTTTCTAACTTCTTTTTATTAGTGAGGAGGTCCTTAAGATACTTAGCATACTTCGACATTTGGGAGATTGCTTCGTGGAAGGGTAGATTTAAGCGGATTTGCTTAAATATTTCTAGGAACTGGAGTATTGATCATCCTTACGTTGCTTGTTAAGTTCGGAAGGGTATGATGGAGTTGGAATATTTTTAAAGATGGTTTGTGGAGTGAGATTTTTTTCTTTAACATGGAGAGGGGTGATAACTTCTTCTTCAGTAGAGGGTGGAATGATAAAAAATTTCTTTACAGAGGGTTGATTTTTTTAGAATGGGGGCGGAGCTTTGACTTTTTTAAAATGGAGGCGGAGCTTGCCTCGGGCACTTCGCTAACCATACCAGAAACTTGCTTCCCACTCCAAAGAGTTATAGATTTTGTTTGCTCTCTCGGGTTGGGCTCGGTGTTGGCAGGAAGAGACCCGACGGGTCGCTCAGAAATAATTTTTGCGAGTTGTCCTACTTGATTTTCTAAAATTTTAACGGTCCCGGTTAGGGTTCTTATAGTAGCATCATTACCAATCAAATATTTTGAAAACATCTCCTCCAAATTTGGAGGTTTTGGAAAATTTTGAGGAGGTGGTGGTGGTGCAGAAAAATCATTTTGTGGTGGCGGGCGCATAGCGTTCGAGGGATTACTCCCCGAAAAGTTCAGGTGGTTCCGTAAAGCGGAATTATAACTATTCGAAAAAGCAAAACCCGGAGCAGGAAAATTAGCAGCAGAAAAATTATGAAAAGTGCTTCTAGGCATATTATTAACATAATCTAATTGTTCGGGAGCAGGAGTTGTAAATTCCCATACCTGAGGGGTGGAGGCAGCAGTCATCTCCATTATCTTTTTTCTTAAAATTTCCACTTGCAGAGCTAGCTGGGAGTCGTTGTCCACTTCAAATATACCTGCAGGTTTGTTTAGGTGGGATCTAGGCACATTCCACTGATATGTGTTCATGGTCATGTCCTCGAAAAGCTCAAGAGCTACTTCTGGGGTTTTGTGGTTTAAGGTACCACCGGAAGCTGCATCCATCATTTGCTTTGTGCTTTAATTTAGCCCGTTATAAAACATCTGCCCTGCAACCATACAGGCAGCACGTGATGGGGGCATCATCTTAAGAGTTCTTTAAATCTTTCCAAGGTTTCATACAAAGTTTCAGAATCTATTTGTCCAAAGGCAGAAATATCGTTCCTAAGTTTTGCGGTTTTAGCTAGCAGAAAATACTTTGCCAGAAATTCTTCGGTTAATTGATCCCTGGTGGTGATGCTGTTTTTTGGTAAAGTGTTCAACCATTGCTTAGCCTTAGTTCTAAGGGAGAAACGGAAGAGTCTTTGCCTAATAGCATCATTTGTAACACCATTGATTTTAAAGGTGTCACAAATCTCAAGAAATCTTGCTATATGCGTATTCGGATCTTCTTCTTGAAGTCTGTCATATTGCACATACTGCTGCACCATTTGAATTATGCTAGGCTTAAGTTCAAAATTATTATTAGCTATAGTAGAGCGAACTATGCTTGATTCTATACCCTCTAGATTCGGTCATGCATAATAGGACATAGGCCTATGCACGAGTTCCTCTACGTGGGGTTCTTCCATTCTTAAGGTAAAAAATGACTCGGAATCCTCAACCGGTATTTGAAGAGTATGGCCTTGAAATCGCGATCTTCTCCGAAGAGTACGCTCAATTTTGTGGTCCAAGTCCAAAATAACCGATGGATTCCCGCGGGTCATGCACTAGAGGTAGAGAAGATGATGGAAGACAAATAAATAAACTAGAACAAGAGTTACTAATTTTTTTTTTGAAATAGATTTTTTTATGTTTTAACTCCCGAACTTCCCAAGGGCTAACCGATGAAGGGTTCGCAAGGTACTAGATAAGATAGTGGGATTTATAGCCACATTGCCCTTTTCGAGAGAGTTAGGTGGTGTAGAAAAATTATGATGTGGGTTTCTATTAAGAGCGGTAATATTTTTTTTAATTTTAAATTTTTTAAAGAAAGAGGGTGAGAAAGAGAAGTGATAAAAGTAATAGGTTCGTGCTTTCAAATTATCAACAAATGTTAATCCCCAGCAACGACGCCAAAAACTTGGTGTACTGATATTCGCGAAGAGAATAAAATCCGAACTAGCAATACAACGAGGCAATATACCTATCGAAATTTAGCTAGGGGACACAAGTGTCGTATCAAAATCCGGAAATCATTGAGTAATCTTACTCACACGAACACTATTATCTTATCGAAGAATTTATTTCAGGGTTTAAGAGAAAGATAAATGCGATTAAGAAAAGAAATATTATGCTAAAAAGAGAAATGCTTGCGGTTAAAAAGAGAGCTACTAAAAGCGATTACAACGAGGGGTTAAGACGATGATAAAGAAAAGCACTCGATCGAGAATCACCTAAGCTAAAGTTGCTTAAAAATGAGATAATAAACCCTAACTTAATAAGGTAAAAAACCTTGACCGTGGAGGTTCCAAAAGCATGAACACGCTTCTCTCGAAGGCGTGCCCACCTGAGTTTAGGAAGGTCCGACCGAACTCTCGTCCAAATCGGAGACCTAAAGCTCGCTTTACGCTGTGAACCCCTCTATCGATTTCACTCCAATCCGGGAGATTTAATGTCTGCCTCTCTCGAGGGGTGCTTGCAACTCTCCTTACTCTTGAGTGTTCATTTCAAACTACGAGCCTCTCGGCTAGCTAAGAGTGAAAACAAATATGGAAATTATATATCAATGATATAATCCAAACAAGATTAATCAAGTGTAAATAAAGTTCCAAACCCTAAAAAAAGTAAACTAGAGCATTATAACATAATCAACTCGAACCTCGGATCATCAAGATTGAGTACAAGGAGGATTAGTTACTCATGGTGAAGTGGAGGAAGAGAGATGAGTAGAAATGCATTATGAAAACAAAGAAAATGGCACACTTTTTATTAACACTGAAAGAGAGCTACAACTTGAAAAAAAGCTTACAAGTGCAATGAAATAAAAACCTATGCTAGCATTACATTAAGCTACTAAAGCAATTACAAGAGTAATACAAAAAGAGTAAACTAAGTTACGATTAAAAAGCTAAAATGAGAAAGGGGGAGAGGAGAAGCATGGAAAACTACTAGAAAACAAAAGGGCAGCACCTCCCATCTCACTCCAAAACTGGTTTGGACTCAAGGAGGGGTTTGAAATTATAAAAATTCTTGCGGGTCGCTCACGCCCCCCTGTCACGCCCGGGTAGGGCGTGTCAAGGGGCGTGACATGTACAGGGAAGACTTCGGGAGGTGAAATTTGATGGAATTGTTTATTTGATTTGTACGTCGGTTGACACGCCCAAGGACACGCCCGTGTAGGGGGGGGGGGGCGTGTCATGCACATTAATCTTCAATCGTTGGTTGAAAATCCATCAAATGATGAAAATCGCAGAACACGCCCGGGGACACGCCCGTCTAGGGGGGCGTGTCCGTACTGTTGACGTGTGGCAACGGGAAATCTTTAAATGCTGTGGCAGGCTTCGGGAAGAGGGCGACATGCCCCTTGGCATGCCCGGTGACATGCCCATGGAGGGTATGTTAGGGGGCGTTTCAGTGGTTTTGCTCGGGATTTGGGCTCAGGCAGCAACCTTTCCTCGGGATCGGGTTACACGCCCGGTGACACGCCTAGGGAGGGCGTGCAATGGGGCATGTGAGGTCATTTTTGCTGAAATTTTAGAAAACCTTCAAAAAGAAATGAAAATATTAGTGGCAACAAAATATACAAAAGGAGGTCAATATATAAGCATACAACACATGATTTGTACATAAAAAAACCTAAAAATACCATAATAGTTTAGACTACAAAGTGTACTATCAGTTCGTCGAACTCTGTTCGACGAATTTTCCCCTCAATAGATTTGCTCAATTAGGAGAATTTACTCTTATTCATCGAACTCCGGTCAACGAATAAGTTTTGTTTGGCGAACATGCTCCGTTCGACGAATTTGCTCCATTCGTTGAACTTTTTGTTTGATGAATTATTTTTTATTCGACGGATTTTGCTGAGTTCGACGAATCCGATAGGTTTTATATCAACAAGATCTAGAATATTTTCAAAATGCTTAGTAACTAGACATCACTATTAACAGCCCAAGGTGGTTTTCTGTTTGAGCTTGAGTTAGTCTTTTTGAGCTAGTTTGGCCTAATTCTATGGTGTAGTTGACCTTAGTCAATTTCCCCTTTTGGGTTGACCCCAATAGCTCCTTAGTGACCATTTGGATCACCTAAGGGGGTAGGGGTGTTGTGGTGTCGTCTTAGAGTCAAGTTAAAGCACTAAGGTCAAACCCTAGGTCTGGTGGTGTGGTTGTGCTATAGGAAGACCAAGGTGATTTTCACCTTGGATCTTTGTTCACTTCGTCTTTTGAGCTTCTTAGGGTTTTGTCATTACCTAGTCATGACAAAACCTCTCCTATGGGTCTAGTTGTTTGAGGGATGTTACATCTCCTCCCTGGATTCATATCTTTGGGACGAGCCAACGCACCCAATAATAAGTAAATAGTCAAAGAAAGGGACAGTTAGCAGCTTCAATATAGTGCATTTTCATTTCATATCCTAGGAGAAAATATCTGAATGAGTGCATCATAGAATAACTGGAAAGTAGTAGCATAAACATCAGTTATTTAAAAGTCACAATCAACAGGTACTCAAAACCTGCAATCACACTGCAAAAATTCAAAACTTGCCAACACACCATAGGTTTTCAAACCCGCGCACACCGCAGGTATTAAAACCCGCGCACATTGAATTTATTCAAACCCATACATACCACAAGTATTCAAACTCATGCACAAACACTATGTTGATATAGATTGAACCGCTTCTATTCAAGCGGGGTAGCGAACCCCGCACGCTTCATCAATGAAGTTGTCGGTGACAATGGCCATTCCTATCACTTCTAGATGTGGTCATATTATAATACCCAGGCCCTAGCATACAACCAAGTATACTCTTAGCTGGTGCGACATCCGACGAATTCTAAAAATTTATGCTGGCCAGTGGAAGGAACCATACAGGGTAAACAAAATGGCTGGTTACCCGTGGTAAACATATCACTATTGCCATGAGTCATCTACCTTCCCACATCGGTACGAACAGTTTGCAGAAGTGACCGACCCACCACTTTTCACTGCAAGCAATTTACTAGCATTTCAATTTATAATATGCTGGAACATGATAGGTATACAAGGACCTGCCCTAGTTAACTTTAAGTAATTCGAGAAAACGACCTTCTTAAAACAACATATTGCTTAACTTTCGATAAGGAACTGTGAGCACATTATTTAGCGGTAAATCTAGAGAAATATCTCAACTCTCGGTTATCCCCAACTAATGCTCTATCAAAACCAACGGCTGGTCAGATTACGACCCGTGCTAATAATACTGAAATAGTAAATTGCAATAATTTAAGTACGGTAATAAAATGCTGCTAGAAATAAGCTACTGAAATGAAATGCTGAACTGAAAGCACTGAAATAAATTATTAAAGTAAACTATACCAGTACAAGACTAGAGTAGTACTGAACAGAAAGAACTATAAATAAGTACTGAAAGCAACTGGACTAGTATAATACTGGAGTAGTACTGAACAAAAATAACTATAAATAAAGTACTAAAAGGACCTTGACCAGTACAAGACTTGAGTAGTACTGAAAAAAATTTGAATTGAAAGTACTAAAAGGAACTGAAGCAGTACATGATTGGAATAAAAGAGAGTGCAATAAAAGTAAACGGTTAGTAGACCATCACTCTATTTTCAGTATGCTTCAGTTCCATCTCCGTTCATAGGAGTAATGTTTAGTTCCATATCTGTTCATAGGCGTAATGTTCAGTTCCATTTCCATTCTCAGGAGGAAGTTTCAGTTAAATCTCCAATCTTAGGAGGTATATTCAGTTCCATTTCTGTTCTTATGAGAAATATTCGGTTTCATCTCCGTTCTTAGGAGTAATGTTCAATTCCATCTCCGTTCATAAGAGGAATGTTCAGTTCTATTTCTATTATTAAGAAGCTTCTTCTGAGTTTCACCCATTATTAAAGTCAAATATTAGTTCAGTTTTTCATCCTAAACACGACTTAATTGGACCAAAGAAGATTATTATGGGTTTCACATTTAAATATTCATTTAGAAATAGTACCCAACTAAGTTGCTTGAGTCTGGCGAAATCCGAGCATTTTTGTAGAAAGCCTTATTTTCCACAAACATCAACCTCAATAATCATTTCAAAATAATGAGAAAATTCCAACACCTGATTTGAGGTTAGGCATTGCTCTACTCATAGCGCATAATCCTTGTCTCTCAATTCGCCCAAAACGCCCGAGAATTACTTTAAAAGGACCTTGATAATTTGCTAAAATTCTCGAAACACTCTGAGATGTAGATCTCGCCTCGATAATTCTCATCATCTATATATTTGAAACATAATTCTCAAATTTAAACATGATCCTGCGCTATAATTCTTTTTCCAAAATATTTAAATGCATCAAATTCAAAGCGCGGGATTAGGCTCCGAAAAATTGGAAAATTTTCAATTTTTACCCAACATTCTCCAAATTTTTATACAACATCAAAGCTGGCCTAATTGAGTCTAAAAATATTTCCAAAAATTTTCGATCAATTTTGGGCCTATAATTTGGATAAATAAATCTTATTTAAGCTTTTTAAAGCACCAAATTAATTTAAAAATTCCTAAAATTTGAGTAGATTTCCCTCATCAAGGGGAATAAATTTCATGTTCAAACATTTTTCCATAGGATCCTGGATTTCCCTTAGAAAAAGCCCAAAATTTTGATCTGAATTTTGTCAGCATTTACACATTTTAATTAAAATCTTGTGGCTGCGATAGTGCCAGATATATATTTTTATCTTTCTGTCCCCACAGAGATCTGTCACTGATCCGATATGGGGGGCTCTAAAGCTGAGGTCGGGATGGGGATTAATAAAGTCCCCGCCATCCAATCCTAATCTAGAAGATCGAATGGCAGCTGTACTTACCGGCAGTGCGGAGATGGAGGTCTCTACCACCTAAAGATAGTTACTTCCCGGTGCCAGCACCGCCCCCGGTTGGCTCATCAGGGGTCGGCGAGTTATTTAGCAGTGGTCTGGCATCCAGGAACCTCCCGCTACTACCGGAAATTTCAACCCGAGTGCAGGGTGGCCTGGCCTGCCTTGCTCCCAATGATGTCCCGCCACCCTCCCTCTATATTGGCCTTCAAACCACATCACCACCCCCATCCAGCGTGATGGGGGTCGGCCTTCCCTTCGGTGGTAGCTTCGCATCCTGGCACAGCTGGTCGCCGTCGGAAAAATCAAAACAGAGCTCGTTACAAAAATTATTTATTTTCTGGTATCATCAGACACACAATTTCTGATAGCACTACTACCTCCCACCTCCTAGGGAGGGTACCTTTAGAGGTGCATCAGCCTCCCAATTCCACCACCGGTGTTGTGGGAAGTTCTCCATGCACAGCCTCTACCCGATCCTGGAGCATGACTCGGGTGGTGATCGCGGCGCTCTTGCGGATAAGAGATACATGTGGCACCTTGGAGATATAGAGGAGGAGGGGGTGAGGTTCCACCTGAGATAGGGGGCTCAGGATGTACTGGGCCGACCTGCCTTTAAAGGTAGCGGAGGAGAAAGAGGGTGGCAGAGGGTTTCCGGCGGTTTAGGGCTTAGGTTGGGAGTCAGGGTGGCTTGACTGAGCCGATGTGGTGTTAAGTAGATTGGTGAGGAACAATTTATATTAGGGGGCCCTTCCATCCCCGATGTGGGACTAAACCGAGAGGAGGAGGAGCTCCTCTCCTCCCTCCAGCTACCCGGCCAGGTAGACTCCATCATGGAGGGTGGAACAGCACAGATGAAAATATCTGGAAAGCACATTCTTAGGCTTTGGATAGGCTTTAGAAATGAGGAAGAGGGAAGAAGGATGTGGGCCTTTCTTGGGCTTTCACACTTACTGGTCTCAATGGACCTTATGGGTTGTGGGGTGGCTACATAATAAAATCACATAAGGCTGGAATAACCCATGGTGGGTTTTTCGAGTTGGGGTGGTGAAGCCTCCATTTGGAAAAATTCCAAAAAAAGAATTTTTGAGGGTTTGACCAAATTCAACCCTTAGAATTGGTTCCCCATATAGGTCAAAGTCAAAGTGTGTCCATGTTGTCGGGAGACGGGTCAATGTTGGTGTATTGTGGTACAATTGATGTGTATGCGCTTTTTATTGCACGATCAAGCTTGGTTTGACCAGCCGATATTGAAATTGACCGGAACAAACTCCATTGACTTTGTATTGACCACACAAATCCAATGCCACTAACCAAGGTCAAATCACAGTTTATTTGTTCAGTATCTGAAAATTGTGCTTTACTACGTGCTACAAAACTCAAAATGGTCATATTTGACATATTATCTCAGATTGCAATGCAACAAGTTCCATCACACTCGTATCGACTATACGAGTCCATAGAAACTGACAGAACTTAAATCAGTGTTATCTAGCTCAAAATCCCCAAATAGGGTCACCTCCTACCTCTTTTGGGCCTTGTGTAGAGGTTCGGGTCACTTTTATTGGGCCCACTAGGGTTCTTGTGACCCAATAAAATTCAAGATGTTACACTCATGCTGCATGAGGAGTTCATGACCAAGAAGAGAGCTTAAAAGGAACACGACCCAGACATTTAATATTAGAGTGATGATTCTCAATCAATCATCATCTATGTCCAGATACATCATGGAGAAATATTAAAGAATGTTGATATCAATTATCCTACATAGGAATGGATCAAGCATTTGGAAAGACAGTCTCTGAGGGAAAGAACTTTCATGGAAAATCTGGTTAGGAAGAACAATTCAAAGAGGATGTCATCCAAATATCTACCCAAAACCTTTTTATACTTCAAAAGACAAGAAATCAAGGCCACGTATGCTAAAAGGAGAACAACTGAACACGGTGAAGGATCACAAACATCTGCACTAAAGAGGAAGAGTTCAGACTCATTTGAAGTAATCAACCATCCAATTAACCAGAATCTTGTACTTTCGAGTCAGAGGACATTTGCTTGATTTTTTGAATGTGAGTGGAATTTATGATAATTTTAAATGGATGTATATTCTATAATTAAACACTCTAGCTATATATATATACATCTATGATTGGTTGTGTTAAATGCCTGTTATGATCATTCAATTTTTTTCATCTTTTATATCAGTGATAATATGATTTTATTATTTATCAATATTACCATTGATTAAGTGTTCTACCTTCTTCAAATAGGGAAAGATTTTTCGGAATATTGCCCTCAATATTCAAGGATTTGAAGAAGTATCACATGCAATGATAAGTGCATATTGTATTTGATGACATATTATTTTTATTTTTATGCGATAATTATTTATTATCTCTAAAACTACTTATGAGAAGGGTTATTGAAGGTGAAGAATTCCATTGAGATCCACTTATAGTTCTCCATGATATTACGTGATCATGGAAAGCTTAGAGTTGATATCGTTAAGAAGCCACATAAAGAGGCGGATTTTAGTGCTAAGGGAGATACTATTGAAAAAAAAAGAGAATTTACCGAACGATATCGTGCTGATAGGGATTTCTTTACCATTGAGCACGGACAGTTGTAGGATTTCAAATTTGGCGGTGGAGCATAAAGACCTATCAGTTCTTTCTATTCCTGCCCATACTTTGATAGGACTTATTTTAATCAAACGACCGTTAGAAATGTAAAAGGTATATATAAAATAATAAGGGAAATGGAGCAAGACCTTTGCTCAATCCTAGTGAATCGTGAAAAACAAGCAACAACGTAATATATCTTCTCTGAGCAAGACTTCTCTGAAGTGATTTAGATAGAGCAAGGAGGAGTCAAGCTTCAAGACTATAGTTAGGTCTTCTTCGTGGAGAAGAAGATAAAGAAGAAGAGCCTTAGATCTACTCTACCTAAAGACTTACTCAAATTAGGGGCTACTTCAAGGAGATTGCTTTCACAGCAAAGATAATTAAAGATTCAAAAATATTTAGTTTCATTTTGTAGAGTCTTTTATTGTGATCAATTACAAACTGTTGGATCCTATGGGTCGCACCTCTTTATTTGACAACATCAAATATCGTATTGTATTTGATCATACGTGTGTTGGGTATAGCGTGTAGGTTTAAAGGTAGAAAAGAACAAGAAAATCAAGTTCTGGTACCTACCGTCGAGTGCTAGAGCTACCGCCGCACTAGCGTGGATTTAATTCTATACGAGCTCTCTATGACCTACCATATGGCATTATTTATACCATCATGCGCTAGCTATCACAACAAGCATCGAATATTCATCATGTTACCACAGGGCGATGGCTTTGTACCGCATATCGATACTGAAAAAAACAGAAAAATATTTTATTTGGATATTTTTTCAAAATAGCTGGACAGCTGTCACCTCCCCGCGAATCGGCCTACCGCCGGCTATAGCTTGCTTTTCCAAGACATATAAAAGCATGTGTTTCTTTTCCTGGAGATAGGAAGAAGGAGAACAATTCACTCTAGGGTTCGGCCACCATCTGAAGAAGGACGAACTATCATCTCCATTGAAGAAAAAAGCATTGTTTCTTCCTCTCACATGCAATTGAAGAACTCTGTCGAACAAAATCTACAATGACCTTTCATGGCTGATTAATTTCAAAGAGAATGATATTCAAGAGCGTCGATCATTTTTCGTTACTCAGAGGAGTTCCATGTTTGTGGGAGAAAATTTTCTAAACTCTTTGTATTTTACTTTGTATTCTCTTTATTGTCTAGTATTTTGTGAGTGAAGAAAATCGATCGAAGGGTTGTCAGAATCTGTAAAGGTTATTGTGAGAAATCATCATGGTGTGGGACGTCTATTCGAGGGATCTAGTGTGAGGAAAATTGATCAGAGGGTCGCCAGAATCCGTGATGGGTTTTGTGAGAAATCGTCCCAGTGAGGGAGTCTAGATCGAGGGAACTAGTGGGGCTCTAAGACAATTCTGGTTAGGAAGGCGAAGAGCCGGCTCGAAGAACTTCTCGGGGGGAAAGGGAGAGAGACAACCGGCCCGGGTAGAGAGTCAGTATAGAAATAAAAAGTGTAATTTCTATTTCACCGCCTTCGATCTCCTGCGTCACGGAGATCTAGTTTTGCTATTGTAAACATCTGTTCGTTTTGAATAAAATTATATATTGTTTTTTACATCTCGAAATCGTGGTTGTTTGATATTTGTGGTTTGATCACTGTAAGAGAAATTATAAAATGAAATCGTACAAGAGATTCATTCTCTGTGACCTACTGCCGCGTGGTAGTGGCCTACCACCCTATGGTAGCTTCCAGAAAGCGTTTTCTTGGAAACTTTCATTTTAATTTTTCACTATCTTCATAAAACTTATTCATCCTCCTCTATGTTTGGCCACCCGATCCAACAAGTGGTATCAGAGCCAAGTTAATTCAAAAGGGATTAAAACCTGAAGTAAGATGGCCAACGCGAATCACGCTTTCTCTGAAGGATAAGGTGTGAGTAGACCTTCGCTATTTATGGGAACTTACAACAGACGCTGGAGAATGCGGATGAAGATATTTCTATTGACTCGAAGAATGGATGTATGGGCCATGATTGAAACAAAATAAACTACACCCACTTCCATTATAGGAGAACAAGTCTTGGTGAAACCGCTTGATAAGTGGGATGACAACGATAAACTGAAATGCACTTACAATGAAAAAGCTATGAACTCTCATTTTTGTGCATTAGACAAAATTAAATTTAATATAATTTGCAATGGTGAAAGTGCTTATGATATATGGTGATTACTTGAGCTAACACATGAAGGTACCTCGCAGGTGAAGGAATCAAAGCTGTTTCGACGGGAATATGAAAATGAACAGTTCCGCATGGAGATCGACGAGGAGGTGGATATCATGTATACTCGCTTCATGAAGATCGTCAATGCCTCTAGGTCTTTTAGAAATACTTTTTCAAATGGAGACTTGGTGAGGAAGATCCTACGATCTCTACCTCCACGATTGAACCCAAAAGTGTTTGTTATTGTCGAATCACATGACATGGGAACCCTAGAGATAGAGAGCCTCATAGAGAACTTGATGACCCATGATATTGAATTGAAAATACAAACCGAGGAGTGTCCATGGAACTGAAAATGAAGGCACTGAAACTGAAAGCAGCAAAGGAAAATATGGTTACGAAAGAGTTCGATGATGAAGACGAAGAGAGCCTCTATGTTCGAGAATTTTGAAGATTCATGAAGAATCCTAAGAGTTAACGGAAACTCGGAAAATTTCTGAAGAAAGGTGCAAAAAGAGAAGAGGAGATGGACCAAAGTGTCGAAGGGGACGAAGAGTGATGAAGAAAAGATTGTACCTGAGAGCTACCACGGTCACAAATCTGGGCATATAATGAGAGAGTGTCTAAAGCTTGAAAAGGAATAAAATGAAAGACAAAGCCGAGATAAGGGAAAGAAGAAAGTGTTGGAGGTGTCAATGTGGGACGATCATGATTCTAACGAGTCAAGCACATCCGGCTCAAGAAGTGAAGATGAGGAAAATCTGTGCATCATGGGTAAAAATCATAGTGAATCTGACAGTGAATCCAGCATCTAGAGCGATACTAAGGTAATCCCTCCTTCCTATGATGAACTATATAAAATCTATGAATAATTATGTAATAATCTTGATGAGGTGCTTCATGAGAAAAAGTTTTTTAAATCTGAAAACATGAAAATGAAAAGGACTTCAAAAAATTAACTAATGAAGTGATCAAATATGGTGAAGAGAAGATCGAGTGCCAAGAGTGCTCTCATTCGGTGGCAATGCTCAATGAGCTAAAAGAAAGCCTCTCCAAGACTTCCTCAAAAATAAAAAAATCTCACTAAGGAGAAAAGGTTTTGTAGGAAAATCTTCAAATGTCTCTTGTGCAAGTAGAAGAGGGAAAAAAACTTGCTAATAGGTGCATGGTGCTCATCAAGGAAAACACACCCTTGAGAGCAAGTGTCTATGACCGGAACCTTGCCATCCAAAAATTTGGAATAATGAAAAATCTCTTAATATATTACTGGCTTTTATGTATTAGGGTTCTGGTAAATTCAGGCTGGGATATAAACACTGTGAGCTTCGACCCATTTGTATCACTATCACCGGTGATAGCTCATCTTTAGTGAAGATGGTCAAGAAGCTTATTAATTATAAAGATATTCATAATAAAACTAGAAACCTACATCCATCTTCTAGCAGGAGCCCCAGGACAACGCAAAATGTGATATCTAGTACCTATGTGAATTATGCCAAATGTAATAAGTTTGGTCACACTTCTAGCTCCTGCTTTAAGAGAGGAGTAAATAAAATTACTCAAGTCTGGATGTTGAAGTTGACTACCGACATTATGGGTGGAACAACATAAGTAACCAGATTTTTACCCTCATCCTCTTTCTAGGTATGTTGGAAGGCTGAGGATAGGGAGAATGTGTGGTACTTTGACTCTGGGTGTTCCAAGCACATGACAGCAGATAAAAATAAGTTCCATATCCTTACGATAAAGAAAGGGGGAATCGTAATATTTGGTGACAACAGCAAAGGATGCATTTTTGGTGTCAGCACCATACGTAACAAAGTATTTTCTATTTCAATTGTATTGTTTAAAGATGGCTTAAAGAACGATTTAAAATTTTTTAGTCAACTTCTGATAGGGGCTTGAATGTGTTGTTTAAAACATCTACGAATACTTGTAATATTGTAGACTCTAAAACAAACACTGTACTACTTACTGGGCATAAAAATCATATTGTCTATACTGTTAGGTATGAGGACATATTCTCCTCTAATTTGAAATTCTTAGTTTCTAAAAATGAAGAATTAAAGCTTTGGCATAGGAGACTTGACCATTCTGGGAGTAAAATAATAGTCAAACTATCAAAACAAAAACTAATCTGTGGACTTCCAAAGTTGAGCGATAGTTTGACATCATTATGTGCTCCTTGCTAAAATGGAAAATTTGTAAAATCCTCATTTAAAATTGAAAGTGAAGGTTGGATCTGAAATACTTTAGAGGGGGGGTGAATAGAGTATTGTGCTCTCTTAAAAAAAACTTTACTACTTTTGTTGTAATCCTAGGTGAACAGATTAGCAAACAAAGTAATAAGCACAGCAACCTAATAAATCACAGAACACGACCAAAACAAAAGAAAAAGGGCAACCAGATGACACAAGAAATTATAGTGGTTCCCCAACCTGGGTACATCCACTCTTCTACCACCCTGGTAGGAATCCACTCAGATTTTTGATTAGGTGCCTGACACCAATGAGCTTTTGTTCAGGTGCTCAAAAACCAAAACCTCAAGTCTTTTGGTAGGAGACTTGCAACCAGGAATAATTTTGAAGGGACTTAAAACCCTGTACAGAAGATGGAAAAGGGGTGATGGTGTCTTCTCTTTCTCAAGAACAACTGAGAAGACTAGTGGATTGATTTCAGCAGATTGCTCCCCCTGAGATCTTGAATGGATCAGGAAATCTGCAGCACTGCTTCAGGGTGACAGGTCTTCAAAGCTTGATTGCCTTGACCAGAGATTGCTTCAGGAACTTCTTTGACATATAGAGTTATTGTTGTCCTTCTGAAGTTTATCCAGTAGGGTTGAAAGAAGAAGACTCTTGATGGAGATTGTATGTTCTTCTTCTTCTTAATGATGTTCTCTGGCCTAGGCTGATTGCAGAAAAGAACTTTTTGATTTCTGAAAGAATTCTTGAATGTAATGTATGTCTGTGTGTATCACTGCTTAATCTTTTCTTCTTTTTGTTTACTGACTCAAGAACACATTCGAAATTAGAATCCTTGAGCAGTAAATGCACTCAGCCTGGGAAGGAAGCGACAATCAATGAATTCCCTAACTGTCCCATGGAAAAATGGCATGTAATAATCCATGATCAATGCTCGTTCTAACGGTAACATTCCGAGAAGATTGAGCATTAATTACTCAGGAATCATCGCCAAGAAAAGGGACGAAAAACTGGAGAAGACCTAAGTCTGGAATCGTTGAACGAAGAACGGAAATCGTCGAGCTTAGTTAACAGTTCGTCGAGCTGAGATTCTGTGTTCGTCGACCAGACAGCTTCTGTTCGTCGAGCTGAAAACAGAACTTGCATACTTCACAACCTTTGCCTTTTCATTCTGAAGTTCGTCAAGTAGAGTACTGAGTTCGTCGACCTGACAAGTTGACTTCGACGACCTGAGAAGTTGTGAACTTGAGGTCCAAGTTCGTCGAGCTCAGAATCTTGTTCATCGACCAAAGCCTGAAGTTAGACTTAGACAAATCTGGAGTTACCCTGACTTTAGTTTGTTGAAGAGTCCCAATTTTCGTCGAATTGAGAATGCAGATCGTCGAGCTCAGCTCAGAGAATTATCTCAAGATTGTCGAGATGAGAATGCCTTTCTTCGAACTGAGTTCGACAAACGTCGAACTCATTTTACTTAGTCTTGAAATCTTCAAAGTCTTGAGTCTCTGATGGTCTTGTTGATAGCTGGTCCATCTGATATTGACTCTAAGGACTTGGCCTAGACTCTAGGGCACAAATTTGACACTTGCTATACATGTTGGGTCACATCCTAAGTTAGTGAACCTAGCCCAAATCAACTAGGAATCCAACAATCTCCCCCTATTTGGGTGAGGTCACTAATAGACTCAAAACATAAACACACAGATAAACAAAGCAAGAAAAGAAATATATCTGGCAGAAAATTACTGACACATACAGCAGATATATATATGTACATAGGCTTTGTTTAAACAAATAACATAGTTTGAAAGCAAATGCAGAAAGAAATTGAAACAAAGTAAATATTACTTCTTCTGCTTCTTCTGCATGGACTTGTCTTCTTTTGTCTTCTCTCCTGGATTTTTAAAGATAATTTCTCTATTTGGATCTAAAGCCTATGCCTGTGTCATTGTCATGTCAGCTGCCCCAATGATCTTCAGAGATGTAGCTCTGGGGACAACTACTTCAGGATGGAGCTTCATGTAATCATCAACAATAAATAGTTTGTTGTCTTTATCAAATCTTTTTAATTCTTCCTTCCTGTATTTTAACATAGTTGTATAACCTGATATGTCTTTACCTTCAGCTTTAGCTTTATTAATCAATGATAGGCCAATCAGTTCCTAGAATCTGGCCATTTTAGCAGTGTTGGCTGTTTCAGGATCTTCAAAAGGAATAGGAGGTGAGTCTGGTTTTTCAGGACTTTTAGCTTTCTGATCTGCAGATGTATGTTATCGTTGCTACTGATGCTGTTGTTGATTTCCCGAGGAATGATGCCCTTGTTGACTGCTTCCAGAGGATCTCCCTTGATGTCTCTGATAAGTTTGCATAGGGGCAGATCTCTGAGAGCTAGAGCCAGTGGCACCAGCTGCTGGAGGAGGTGGAGGAGGTGGATCTTTTCTATATCTATGAACTGGTGGAGGAGAGTATCTCCTACTTCTTTTCCTCTCCTTTTGCTGATTCTTTGACAGCCACATCCAAGCAGGCATTCCCTTATAAGGAGTAACATTATGCAAGATGTAGTAGGGAGTGTCAGCTGTTGGATTGAGCTTAGGAGCAGGGGGAGAAAGAGCCTTCTTTTTCTTTGACAACATTTGCTTCTTCTTCTTGGCAGCTTCTTCATCTGAATCATCTTCATCATCTTCACTGCCAGAACCCTGAGGGTTATCATATAAAGCATCCAATGTTTTCAAAGCTTTATCATCAATGATAGCCTTTTCTGTAGCAGACGCAGAAGTTTCAAAAACTGGAGTTTCAGCAGTAGTTGAAGAAGAAACTATACAAGAATCAGAGGTAATTGGGATAGAGCTTTCAGCTGCTGCCTTATTTTCTTCTTCAATATCAGCCAAGATTAACTCATCCTGATCTGGCATAGGTGAGTCATCCATCACAAAGATTGGTACTGAGATAGCTTCTGGAGAGGATGGAATAACTGCAGAAACTGGAATTTCAAAACTGTCACAGAGTTGCTTCGCAACTGCTGGACTAACAGGAGAAGTATAAGGCACAATATCCAACTGTGGCTTAGTGAATGTTGGTGGAGGAGGATGCATATATACAGTATCAAAAGTTTTCAGTAATTCTTGTAAATTAACTGTGGGATTGAAAATAAAATCACCAACAGTTTCATCAATCTCCATATCAGAATTAATAAAATCAAGTAAATCAACTAAATCTATATCTGTACAATCTGGATATACTTTTGTGGGGACTGGAGTATCTGCAGTATCTGCTGAAGCTGAAGTATCTGAAGCTGTTGTTGCTGCTTTATCATCAGGAATCTCCCCCTGCCTGGTTTCAGTAGGAATTGAGGCCAGGCCCTTGACTGAGGAGGGGGAAGCAGTAAGAGCAGAGATTTGGGCAGATAAGGATTGAATGGAGGTAGCAAGAGGTATAATGGCCTATACTATAAGGGATTTCAGAAGGGTGATGATGATGGTGAGGATAGAGGATATGGTAGAGGGATCAAATGAGGAAGTGGGAGAGGATGTTGCATTTGGTGTGGAAGAGGGAGAAACTAGTGATGGAATGGAGGATAGAACAACATGTATGTGAGGAGTGGATGGTGATGAGGATGGAAGGGTGGCATCTGCTATTACAGTGTCTGAGGGTAGGATGTAAGATGGGATGGAGGATAAATGTGGGGGAAGTGGAGACTGTGGTGGTGTAGGAATATATGTGTCATGAGGGGAAGCAGGAGGTGTTGGTTGTTGATTTGCTTGAAGAGGGGAAGATGGAATGTTAGTGATGTCAAGTGGTGGAGATGGAGGTGGAGTAGGAACAGGAGTATGCTGTTGTGATTGAAGTGTTGAAGAAGGAATGGGAGAGGAAGTGAGTTGTTTTGCTGGAAGGGGTGCTGGAAGGGATGGTGGAGTGGGATGAATCTCCTCAGTAGGTGTGGGAGTGGCTTTAACAGCCCTGGTGCCTTCAGAAGCTGGGGTGGAAGAGGTAAAAGCCTTAGTGGTCTTGGTGATTGTTCTCTCCTACCTGCCAAATAAGGCACATGAGAGCCTTTTACTGGCATTAATGAATATGGTCTGGGAGACCAGGGATTCAGCATCCTTTTCCTTGAGGAAGATCCCTAGGATCCTTCCAAAACATACTTCCTTCTTTGTATTCTTCTTCTTAATCAAGTGAAACAGTAGTTGTGCCCAGTCTATTTGCTTCTTGTTGACAATGGCATACATGACCAGAAACTGTTGTCTGGTGATGTAGTCGTGTGTTGTATGTTTGCCGAGTAGCACTTTACCAACCAAGTTTGCTAAGAATTTATATGGCGCAGACAGATGTTTCTTCAACAGTTTGTTAGGGTTGTCACCAGCATAACCCATCAGATTGAGCATCATAGTGAACTCTGCAGAATCAATCTCTAATTCCTCCTCTCCAGTTGTCAAACCAAATATTTCAGTTAAAACCGCAGGAGTTAAGGAGACAGTGTTACCGGCGATTGATCCTGTCATGGTATTATCTTCAGAAGTGGTTGAAGTATAGACCCATTCCCTGATTTCTGTTCCTGCCAACTTTATCTGGGTGGTCATCAGGTTATTCAGATTCTGTTCTTCCAGAAGTTCCAAAATATAGAGAAAGATTGGATCAGAGTGCTGAAATGAGTCGAAGTCGACATCAAAGCCAGTGTCAAACTTCATTGCGACTAGAGATCCTGCTGGAATCGACATTGAGATCACCTGCAAGATAGACAGAGAAAACGGCGATCAAGTGCAAGGGAACATAAATCGCGGGATGGATGTTGAAGAAAACCTAGATATAAGGTTTTCTAGAATATGAATCGACAATCTCCGTTCCACGAAAAAGAAACAGTTTGTCGAACTGAGGTCGAAGAAATAAATTATAGATAGATAATTCATCGATCTCATCCAGAAGAAATGAACATAGTTCGTCGAACTCCGTTTGACGAAATATCTTCTGAAGCAAAGTTTGTCGATCTCCGGTCGACGAAAATTATTTCCACACAGAGAATTCGTCGATCTCCGTTCGACGAGCATCTCTCAAACTTTCCCTAATTCGTCGAACTCCGTTCGACGAACTCTGGAAAATTCATCGAATGCAGACATAAATTAATTTAACTCTTCTCCATTTATCAATCCCAGTTGATTTATAAAGAACAGATGATTTTTCTCATCCAAGGGTTTGGTGAAAATGTCTGCTCTCTGTAAATCTGTAGGAATATGGATTAGGTTAATTTTCTTTTTGTCTACACTATCTCTAATGAAATGATGCCTTATATCAATATGTTTAGTCCAACTATGGTGAACTGGATTCTGTGCTATAGCAATAGCACTAGTGTTATCACAAAATAATGTTGAATTATTTAAGTTGACACCATAGTCTAGGAGTTGGTTTTGTATCCATAACAATTGTGAACAGCAGCTGCCAGCAGCCATATATTCTGCTTCTGCAGTTGATGTAGACACAGATGTTTGCTTTTTACAAAACCAAGAGATAAGTCGCATACCCAGGAACTGGCAAGTTCTAGAGGTACTCTTCCTGTCCACTCTACATCCAGTATAGTCAGCATCTGAGTATCCAGTTAACTCAAACTCTAACTCTACAGGATACCAGAGTCCTAGATTTGGGCAACTCTTTATATATCTCAAAATTCTTTTTAAGAAAATAAGGTGAGATTCTTTGGGGTTCACTTGGAACCTAGCACAAAGGCATGTGACAAACATGATATCAGGCCTGCTAGCTATTAGGTATAATAGGGATCCAACAATTACCCTATAAAACTTCTGATATGTAGGTTTCCCTGCTGCATCAAAATCCACAACAGCATTGGTAGCCATAGGTGTTTTCATTCCGGAAGCATCACCCATCCCAAACTTCTTAATAAGCTCTTTAGCATACTTAGCTTGGGAGAGGAAGATACCATCAGGGAGCTGCTTCACTTGGAGACCAAGGAAGTAGGAAAGCTCACCCATGCTACTCATCTCAAATTTGGAATGCATGAGGTCAGCAAACCTCTTGCATAATTTGGGATCAGTAGACCCAAAGATGATGTCATCCACATATATTTGTACTAACAAGATTTGGTCCTTATGATGTCTAGTGAAAAGGGTTTTATCTATGGTTCCTCTTGTAAATTTATGCTCTAAAATAAAGCTTTCTAAGGTCTCATACCAAGCTCTTGGAGCTTGCTTTAAACCATAGAGAGCTTTATGCAATTTAAATACAAAAGAGGGTTGAGTTAGAGAGATAAAACCTGGAGGTTGTTCCACATAAACCTCTTCTTGAAGCACTCCATTAAAAAATGCACTCTTGACATCCATTTGAAAAACTTTGAATCTCCTGTGAGCTGCATAGGCAAGGAGTATTCTTACGGCCTCTAACCTTGCAATAGGGGCAAAGGTTTGGTCATAGTCAATTCCTTCCGCTTGCCTATAGCCCTGAGCAACAAGCCTAGCCTTGTTTCTCACAATGTTTCCTTGAGCATCCAGCTTGTTTCTGTAGTCCCATTTGGTTCCAATAACTGGGTAGTTATAAGGTCTTGGGACCAAATCCCAAACTCTACATCTCTCAAACTGATTTAGTTCCTCTTGCATTGCAATGATCCAGTGGGGATCTTGCTCAGCTTCATGGATGGAGAGAGGTTCAATCTGAGAGAGAAAACAGGCATGCATCAAGTCTTGGTTGAGTTGATGTCTTGTCTGAACACCTACTGAAATGTCTCCATTTACTTGAGATCTGGGGTGATCTCTAAGTGTGACAAGATCAGTGGGTGGAGTTTTTTCAGCAACAACTTCTATAATTAATTCCTCTTGAGGAATGTTATTAGCTGTTGAGGGAAGTTCAGCCCCTTCAACTTGATTTTCTTCTCCACTGTCTTCAGCAACCTGTGGAGAAGGATGGGTTGACACCTCTTGGGTAAGGTTTAGTCCATCCATAGACTCACACAGTTGTGGAACCTACAAAAAGCTATTGGTAGAAATCTCTTTCTCATTATAAGACATGTTAGCTTCATCAAAAGATACATAGACTGACTCTTCAATTTTAAGAGATGATTTATTAAAAACCCTATAGGCCTTGCTTACTTGGGAGTATTCTAGAAAAATCCCTTCTTCATCCTTAGCCTCAAACTTTCTAATATATCTTTTGTTGTTTGTGTGAATATAACATATACATCCAAAAACTTTAAAATATGTGATTTTAGGTTTCTTCCCTTTAAGCAATTCATAGGGGGTCTTATTTTTCAGCTTATGTATGAGGCTTCTATTCAGGATATAGTTAGCATTGTTTACAGCTTCTGCCCAAAAGGATAGAGGCATGTAAGCATCTGCCAATAATGTGCTCGCAGCTTCAATGAGTGTCCTATTTTTCCTTTCAGCTACCCCATTTTGTTGGGGAGTTCTAGGAGATGAGAAGCACTGTCTGATACCTTCCTTCTCACAGAACTCATGCATAAGAAGAGACTCAAACTCTGTGTCATGATCACTTCTGATCAATGCAACATGAGTAGAGAACTCAATCTGTATGGTCCTGAGAAAATCTGTAAGAACCTTGAATGTATCTGACTTAGTTCTCAAAAAGGCCACCCAACTGAATATAGAGAAGTCATCAACAATTACTAAAGTGTAAGAATTCCCTCCTAGGCTTTGTACTGCAATGGGTCCAAATAGGTCCACATGAAGCAAATACAAAATCCTAGGTGAATCACTCTTATTAATAGATTTGGAACTAGTTTTAGTTTGCTTGCCTAATTGACAAGCCCTGCATAGGTTTTCCTTCTTGTAGGGACCAGAAGGTAAACCTCTAACAAGGTTGTCTTTAGATAACCTAGCTATATTTTTAAGGTTTACATGACCTAATCTTTTATGGCACAACTCATTTTGGTTACTAGTGATATTGTGTAAACAAACATCAGTTTTGGCAGAAATAAAATCTACTAGATATATGTTACCTTGTCTAATTCCAATTAATACAGTTTTGTTTTCATTATTAATAATAGAACAGGAGGTAGAGTTAAAGTGTACCTGATAACCTTCATCACATAATTGGCTTATGGATATTAGGTTATATTTGAGTCCTCTTACATATGTTACTCTCTTGAAGGTAACTGTTCCAATCTTTACTGCTCCATATCCTTCAGACTGGCCACTATTTGAATCACCAAAGATCACCTTTGGTCCTAGCTTGTACTTGTAATTAGATAGATTGTCCTTGCTGTCTGTCATATGCTTGGAGCAACCACTGTCCAAGTACCAGGTCTGACATACCCTTGGATAGCTCTTTACCTGAAATGAAAAACAAACATTAATTGTTCTTGACCCAGGTTACCTTGGGTCCTTTATTTTGCTGAAAAGAAAAGCTGGATATAACTGACAAAGTAGGTTGAGATTTATAACCTAAAGAATGATATCTCCTAGGTGGAATAACCCAATCAGCTACTGGAATGAATGGTTTATTAGCTGGCTTAGAATTTCTGTAAGAGAAATGATTTATGTTTGGTCCTTCTAGGTTCGACGAATTCTTGTAAGTTCGTCGACCAGAGTTTGACGAATAGGGCTGAGATCGTCGATCTCTGCTCAGAGAATGACAATAGTCATTTTCTGTGCCCCATGTTCGTCGACCTCTGCTCGACGAACCACACAAAGTTTGTCGATCGCAGTTAGACGAATTGTTATTATTGAAGTTTGTGTTCAGCGTTCGTCGATCTAGGTTCGACGAACGGTCCACATTTCGTCGATTTGGGTTCGACGAATGCTGCTGAACCTTGTTTTTATTAGCTATTTTCTGATTTCTATTGCTCTTGTCAATGGGTTTTGGATTGTTTTCAGACATTGGTTGGTTTATTATCTTTTCTTTTCCCTTGGCAGAAACAAATTTAATGGGCGTGGTAAGGATATTTTTCTTAATTATGGGCGGCAAACCTGATGATGCACCCAAGCCCAGCTTGCCATTTAATCTGGCATTTACTGTGCTTGTTATGTCCATCAGCTTGAGACTTCTTCCATTGAGAGATTGCTCAAGTTGTTTGGCCTCACATAAATCAGATTTTAATTTAATTATCTGCTCATATGCTAAAGTTAGTTGATCTTTTAGTTTAAGATTGTATGAGTTAACAGATTCAAGATTTCCTAATTTTTCTCTAAGGGTTTTTATTTCTTTCTCTGAACTAATTAAATCTAAACACATAGCTTTGAATTCAATTTTAAAGCAATCAGAATTAAAATTAAAACTTGAAAGAACCTGATCTGCCTTTGACTCTGAGGCTGCCTCATCTTCTGATTCACCTTCTGATCTTGAACTGCTCCTGGAGGCATCAATTGCCATAAGGCAAACTTCCTTGGATCTTGCTTCTCCCTCTTCTTCACTTGAGCTGGAAGAGGATGATTCTTCTTCAGTATCACTCTATATTTCAGCAACAAAGCCTTTGTCTCTCTTTTTGTACTTGCTGGAGGAGGGTCTACTGCTGTGTTTTCTCCTGTAGTCTTTTTCTCTGCTTTTCTCCTTCTTCTGGCTTTTTGGACATTCAGAGATGTAATGTCCAGGCTTTCTGCATCCAAAGCATACAACATCCTTGGTTGGTGTCTTGTCATATTTGGGCTTATCATCCTGCCTGGATGATTTTCTTCTGAAGTCCTTTCTAGACATCTTATAAAATCTTTTTGCAAAGAGGCTCATTAGTTCTTCATTGGATGTTGAGGTCTCACTTTCCTCTGATGCTTTGAAAGATATACTATGATCTTTTTTCACTGGAGTTGTTGCTTTCTGTTCAGCTTCTTCTCTTGATTTAATCAACTGCTCATAAGACTTTAGTTTGACTAGCAGAGATTCAGTTGATATCTCATTTAGGCTTCTGGCTTCTTTGATAGGCCAGATTCTTGAGTCCCAAGAGCTAGGGAAGCACATCAAGATTTTGTCATTCACCTCTGTAAGGGTGATATCTTTATCCAAGGTTTTAAGCTCATTGATGATTGAGCTCAACCTATTGTACATTTCAGCAACTGATTCAGCCTCATCCTTCTTAAAATTCTCATACAGGGATATGAGATTTGATCTCCTGTCTTTCCTTTCATCAGCTGAACCAGCTACCATTTGGTTGAGGGAGTCCCAAATGGCCTTGGCTGCGGTACACTCAGCCACGTTCTGAAATATGTCATCAGACATTATCTGTGCCAAGATGTTCATTGCTTTTGCATCTGCAATTTTGGCTTTCTTGTAGACATCATTTTTATCTAGAGGAGGTACTGCAATCATGTTGGTAGATGTGCTTGGAGAAGCTGCAGGTGCTGGAGGTACTCTTGTTAAGATAGAAGCAAAAATGTCTTCATCAATAGAATTCATATACAATTTGATTCTTGCCTTCCAGATGGAAAATCTGTTAAGATTGCATACTGGAGGTCTGATGCTTGCATAATCTTTGTTTTGAGCCATTTCTGTGAAGAAATAAATCTAATAAAGGAAACAAAACAATCAGATCTTACAAGAGGGATCTTTATGGTTCAGGTGTTAGCCTGTACAACCAATTAACCTCTTAAGGTGTGGTAGTTTAACCAACCTGGATTTGATACCAATTTAAAGTAAAGGTTGATTCTGAAATACTCTAGAGGGGGGTGAATAGAGTACTGTGCTCTCTTAAAAAAAACTTTATAACTTTTGCTGTAATCCTAGGTGAACAGATTAGCAAACAAAGTAATAAGCACAGCAACCTAATAAATCACAGAACACAGCCAAAACAAAAGACTTCTTGAATGTAATGTCTGTCTGTGTGTATCACTGCTTAATCTTTTCTTCTTTTTGTTTACTGACACAAGAACACATTCGAAATTAGAATCCTTGAGCAGTAAATGCAGTCTGCCTGGGAAGGAAGCGACAATCAATGAATTCCCTAACTGTCCCATGGAAAAATGGCATGTAATAATCTATGATCAATGCTCGTTCTAACGGTAACATTTCGAGAAGATTGAGCATTAATTACTCAGGAATCATCGCCAAGAAAAGGGACGGATAACTGGAGAAGACCTAAGTCTGGAATCGTTGAACGAAGAACGGAAATCGTCGAGGTGAGTTAACAGTTTGTCGAGCTGAGATTCTATGTTCGTCGACCAAATAGCTTCTGTTCGTCGAGCTGAAAACAGAACTTGTATACTTCACAACCTTTGCCTTTTCTGTCTGAAGTTCGTCGAGTAGAGTACTGAGTTTGTCGACCTGAGAAGTTGACTTCGTCGACTTGAGAAGTTGTGAACTTGAGGTCCAAGTTCGTCGGGCTCAGAATCTTGTTCATCGACCAAAGCCTGAAGTTGGACTTAGAAAAATCTGGAGTTACCTTGACTTTAGTTTGTTGAAGAGTCCCAATTTTCATCGAACTGAGAATGCAGATCGTCGAGCTCAGCTCAGAGAATTATCTCAAGATCGTCGAGCTGAGAACGCCTTTCATCGAACTGAGTTCGACGAACGTCGAACTCATTTTACTTAGTCTTGAAATCTTCTAAGTCTTGAGTCTCTGATGGTCTTGTTGATAGCTGGTCCATCTGATATTGACTCTAAGGACTTGGCCTAGACTCTAGGGCACAAATTTAACCCTGGCTATACATGTTGGGTCACATCCTAAGTTAGTGAACCTAGCCCAAATCAACTAGGGATCCAACAAAAAACAAAAATTATATTTCCTCGTCTAGTCCACTAAAATAAATTCACATGGATCTATTTGGTATGTCGAGAACTTGTAGTCTTGGAGGGAAACAATATACTTTTGTGCTTATCCACGACTATTCACGTTTTGTTGGACTAATTTTTTGCTAATAATTCTGATGCATTTCTTAAATTTTCTAATCTGAGCGCTAGACTACAAAATGAAATGGAACTAAAAATAAAATACATTTGGTTTGATCACGTGGGCGAATTTGAGATCGAAAATTTAAAAAATTTCTATAAAAACCTAGGAATTCGACACGAATTTTCTGCCCCACGAATTCCACAACAAATTGGTGTAGTAGAAAGGAAGAATTGAACGCTCAAATGTGTCAAGTATTCACATGCACGATGCTTGTTGAGTTTGGCTTGCCTCATTTTTTTGGCTGAAGCGGTCAACACAGTATGTTATGTGATAAACCGGATCATGCTTCGCCCTATTCATAAGCTCACCCCTTGTGAGCTCTATTATGATAGAAAGTCATATGTGTCCTTCTTTCGAGTATTTGGCTGCTCGTGTTACATTCTCAACCCCAAGTATAACATATGAAAATTCGATGATAAATATGACCAAGACATTTTTTTAAGATGTCACTCAACAAGTCGTGCTTATAGGGTCTATAATAAACAAACCTTGGTTGTAGAAGAATCCATTAATGTTCACTTTGATGAAATACACCAATTATGAATCTAGATCAAATAAATAGGATGTAGATGATGATGTGCCTTTGGAAGAGAAGAGTATGGAGAAAGAGGAAGTAGTAGATGATCGAACTCGCGTTGAATGATATAAGCCTCCAAGCACACTAACTTTTTCAAGACAACATCCACGAGAACTAGTCATAGGAGAGCCTTTGCATGTGGTTAGAACTCGCTCAGCCTTGCGTGAATATAAAATTTATGTTCTATTTCTGAAATAGAACCCAAGAATATCTATGAAGCATTGAATGATGAGTCTTTGTTCTCTTGGCTATGGTCAAGGAATTGAATCAATTTGAGCAAAGCAAAATTTGGATATTGATAGAGCATCCTAATAACCATCCAGTTGTAACATCCCAAAGACAACCAGACCACTAGGAGGTTCTCTTTGTCATGATAAGTTCACGATAAAGCTTTAAGAAGACCAATAGGACCTTGGTTGCCTAGGTAAATAGGTGAAAACATCTTGGTCTGCAAATAGTGGTTTCAGCAAACTTAAGGTAGTGTTTGGCCAATGTCTCCCAACACAACTACCTAACCCCACCATACCACTTTCAACCCCATAAGGACCCTTTTAAGACATACAACCCATTTGGGGTCAATCTAATGGGTCAACATAACCAAGGTCAATCATAACACTAGTTAGGTCAAATTGCCCTAGTTGGACCTAAGTAGTTTACGTAGAGCCACAAGTGGCCTTAGGTGGTGGCAAGGGACTCAAGGCAGTAAGTTGACCACTCAACCCAAGTAGTTGACAATGTCAACATCCACATGTCAAACTTGGTCAAACCAAGCTCAAATGGGGAGGAAGGCTAAGCCCAACTCCAATCTAATTGGGCTTGGACCAATTATGGTGGCCCACTAAGTCTAACAAGTAGAAACCAGTTGGAATACCACTCAAATTCTGGTTTGGTGACTAGGATAGAGAAAGAGGGGGTTGTTTCACTTAAGGGAGTAGAGAGAAAAGGGGGAGTTAATGGTAGAATGAAAGTGGCAATTCCCCTCCTCTTCCCTAAGCCTCCATTCATCTCCCCTGACCCTTGTGGGGAGATTGCCATCAATTTCAGCCAGGCCAGCATATGAAAAGGCAACATTTCACCATGGTCGAACCCCTCCCTTCATGGCCAATAATGGTCATTCAGTGTAGCCTCTTCCACTCCCCAATTCAATCACTCCATCAGCTTTAAAAGCTTCCAAGGAGTTGAACTGGAAGTTTACATCATTCCTCTAGTAGGAGAATCGAGATTTTGGCAAGGATCAAGCTTGGAGTGGTCGACCAAGGCACATAACCACCACACATGCCGCCAAGCTTGCCTATAGATCTAGTACTTCGCCTTCTCTCCTGTGATAGATCTTTAGATCATTAGGAGGAGAAAACGGGACCAATTGAGCTAGATCAGTGAGGAGAAAACTGATTTTTTCATCAAAATACAACCTATTGGGTTCGTCGGAAACAACCCCTCCGGCTATTGTGCTGTCGCCAGGAGATAGCAACAACCTCAACGAATGTGGTGGTGGTGGTGGCTGACCAGGGAGGTGGCCTGGTGGTCGGGAATAAGCACTGGAATTGCTATAGGATGGGGCAATCCCAGTCGCTGGCTCATTGGGTATGATGACAGTGGGCCGTTGGATCTAGTTTGATCTTATAAGCGCAGGCCAGTGTAAGGTTTTATAATATCATTACATTTTCTATCACATAAATAAAACTATATTTTTTAAAAATATTAAAAATACCTAGATGTATTTCCTGAAAGTATGTCCAAAATAAAAAATCTAGTCCTTTGTGTCTAGTTTATTACAAAATTGAAATCAACCCATTTGAACCACTAGATCTCCCTCAGAACACATTTTGGTGCAAGATGTCCAATGGAAAATCAAAAATTAAACCGAGTGCCCCCAGTGGCTCACACATTCCAATGGTTTGAAATTTCGACATTGGGCTGTTCTGGAAATGACCTTCATCATATCCAAAAATCAAAATTTTTCGAGATGATTTTTCTATGGTTTTTGTAATAATTTAATAATACATATATGTGGCATATTTAGGGTCTATGTGGCTCAATTTTACCCCAAACTCTGGTGTATGTCCAGAGGGGATAACATGGGGCCAATAAAAAAATATTAGCCCATTTAGAGATGATTTGGTGGGGTAACTTGGTGAACCAAGTTGACTACCTAGGAGTAGTAAACCTAGTTCTTTTCAAAAGTGCACTTAGAATGGTTAAGTTGTCAACCCTTCAACTAAAAATGGTAAAACCTTGGCCTCTAGCATGTAGTCATTTGAAACATCCCATGGTGTAGTTTTACAAGTTTTTATGGTTGGGATACCATGAAACCCAAGTTCAAACCTTGGGGTTGCCAGTTAGGGTTAAAGAAGGGAATTGGGTCAAACCTTCAAGTCTTGGTTCGAGACTCCGTAGATAGGTTCAATGGGTGGAGAAACACCTTGAATAATTTAATTGGAATTTTAGGAGTAGATTTCCCCCCGCAAACTACCTATAATTTAGTATATGAACTTTCTAATGAGTGCTCAACACATGTCCAAATAGCATGTAATGGTCATGGAACTTGGTTGAGAGACTTTTGGTGGTGTTATTTATTTCTGTAAATTTTGTTACAATTTTTGGGTGTTGTAATATTGTACTTTCTTTGTATTTCAAGAAATTGATGATTAGGGAAATAATTAGTTTCATGGCAAACTGAGTACTAGAAAAGTATGAAACTTGGTCAGTAAAGTTTTAAATCACTATAATGCCTTGTTAATTTTATTGTGATTTTTGGAAGCAGTTAAATGGAGGTTCTTTCACAAGTTCCCTCGGTGGTGTTTTGTTCAATAATTTTTTTATGTGGTTAAATGGAATTAGAAAATCATGAAATTTGGGCTGACATGTTTTCTAATCAACATAGTTTCCTAGTAATTTTGTTGTAATTTTTGGATGACTAAATCATGTACTCACCTTGTAAATTGTCACATTGATCAAAAGATTTGTATTTTGATTTATAATAGGAATCATTTCTGGAAAATTATAAAACTCCTATCTTACTGTTATTTAGTTACTGGGAAGCTCTGGAAATTTTGGTACAATCATTCCATGTCAGAAACTTAGACTTCATGTTCAAAATCTTAGGCTTCATGATTTTAGGGCAATTATTTAAAAGGCTGAATTAATTAGGAAAAATACCATGTTTTGGTTTTGGATTCACATTGTCGTGGTAAACTATTAGTAATAATCATATGGTTGTAGACAAGTATTCAGAGGGTCTACTCTTATACGGTTAGGTTAGAACGTTTGGTCTGCATTTAGTAAAAATTCAAGAATTCCGAATAAAATTATATTTCTTCCATGGGTGGAAATATTGTTGGGTGCACCTGGATGGGTGGAGTCATGATAAGGTCACCCTTAGGGCCAAGTCCTAAGTTGTTTGGGTACATGGAGATGGTTTTCAGCTCAGGGTCGACGAAGTGTCGTCTTTCCCCTTGGGTACGCTATATCACTTAGGATTAATTAAAGAGCAATGTGGGGAGAACGTTCGGTAATGAATAGATACTAATAAAAGTAAGTTCCTTGCGAAAGGGAACTTTGAGTTTCAACCCATTGTAGTTCCTAGTGCCCTCGAGAGCCCTTCAGAGGGAATGTCCTGGGCATTCAAAGGTTAACATAAACTATAAGAATAACAGACTAAAAGTGTAACCTTTAATAATCATCGTCACATACACTCACCCCATCATTTTGGGAGGACATTTGGTGTAGGTTCACAGGCGATGGGCTCAGTGTTTGATAAGATGTTTTAAGTTGTAAGAGTCGATGGCTCGAAAGCTCTTATAGCATGTGTGCATGTGCATTAAGTGGTGGGTCCTCGTTATTGGACAGTTGTTCATGTAACGCCCCAAAACTCAAAAGAGCGACATGAGGCGTTTTGAGCCAAGTTTGGAATTTGGTAGGGGCACACAGCCTAGGACACGGGCGTGTCCCAGGGGCGTGTCGTGCTCGGGTCGACGATCTGGCCGAGAGGTCGACGAATTTTGGAGTCGACGATCATCGAGCAGCAAACACGGCCTGAGACACGGGCGTGTCCCAAGCCGTGTCCTTCTCGGGTGGTTGGCCGAGTTGAGTTGGGGGAGAAATACGGCCTAGAGACCAGGCGTGTTCGGGTATGATACGGGCGTGTCATTTGGGACACGGGCATGTCCAATACCCGTGTCCTTCACGGGTTGGTGTTGGGCCTGTCGATGCAGGAACACGGCCCACTACACGGTCGTGTACTGGATGACATGGGAGTGTCGAGAACCCGTGTTCTTTTCGGGATGCGTCGGTTTCGACGGCAAATGGGGAATACGGCCCTGGACACGGGCGTGTCACAGGCCTTGTTCGGCCCAGATTTTGGATATCAATCCCGAATCGTGGCCGTCTGTTTCCTTATTTTGGGATCCGACACCTGGGGGTTGTTCCTGCTGTGTTTATACCAGGAATAGTGTTTCAAAGCCCTCATTTCTCTTAACCATTCTCTTTCTAAAGTTCTAGAGAGAGGGGAGACCAAGGGAGAAAAAGGAGGCTAGATCTGGTCACCGGCGGAGTTTCAGAGCTCCAAATCTCAAGCCGACTTTGGATCTACGGAGGCGAGGACAATGCGGTGCTTTTCATCCACATAGATTTCCATGGATCCAAGGAAAAATGCTAGGGTAACGATTCTCATCCTAGGACATGTGAAGTCCTCTTTTCCTTTGCATAGGAAGCCCGCTCTCGTGAGTTTGTGGTGAGTTGAGGCGTTCCTTCGGGTAGACATGAATAGTCCCCATTGTGTACATGTAGAGTCCGTAATCGAGAACGGATATAGGCATGATGTGTGGAGCCTACCCGGACAAGTTGGTCTGGATAAGTGATGTTGCATTGCAAGAATGGCCGGAGAATACTCTGCGCGAATGTTTGTTTTTCGGGATTTCTACGTTGTAGATTGCAACAGGGAGCCTTGGGGATTAACTCCAAGGTGCACCCGGAAAACTGGGCAGATGCATGATTCTGCCAACATGGTGGCCTGGGAGCCAACCTGAACATAACTGGGTTATGTGATGTGTGTAAACAATATGCGACTCCGGAAAGCTTGACCTTCACAGACTGCTTAAGTTGACGTTGCGGTGTAAGCAACGGGTTAGGCGGAACCGTACCCGATCTATGTGGTTCGGTTAGAGAGACCTAAGGTACGTGGTACTCGCCATTGGCATAGATAGAGGGTCTTAGGCAGTGGCCAGAAAGACTAAATGCTCACGAGATATTGTCGTCCAAGGGACGATGGTGAGTCAGCGGATTTTGACCGTGTTCACCGATAATGTGACCTGAGTGCACGTGTTCACCTAAGGTACGTGGTACTCGCCTGTGATGAAGTGTTTATTCACTATATTGCTTGGTTATGCTAACAAAGTGCAGGGAAGGAGCATCGCCGCCCCGTGTTTGGGGGTTGTGTTGGATCCCTAGTTGATTTGGGCTAGGTTCACTAACTTAGGATGTGACCCAACATGTATAGCCAGGGTCAAATTTGTGTCCTAGAGTCTAGGCCAAGTCCTTAAAGTCAACATCAGATGGACCAGCTATCAACAAGACCATTAGAGACTCAAGACTTGGAAGATTTCAAGACTAAGTAAAATGAGTTCGACGTTCGTCGAACTCAGGTTGATGAAAGATGTTCTCAGCTTGACGAACTTTGGATATTTCTCTGAGCTGAGCTCGACAATCTTCATTCTCTGGTCGACGAAAACTGGGATACTTCAACAAACTAAAGTTAGGGTAAGTCCAGATTATTCTAAGTCCAACTTCAGACTTTGGTCGACGAACAAGATTCTGAGCTCGACAAACTTGGATCTCAAGTTCACAACTTCTCAGGTCGACGAAGTCAACTTCTCAGGTCGACGAACTCAGTACTTTACTCGATGAATTCTGGAACCAGAAGATTTGTGTCGACACTTAGGGCATGTGTCGACACTAACTATGTCGACACTGGAAGGTTTGTGTCGACACCAAGAATAATCTGTCGACACCAACTTATGTCGATACCAGAAGATTTATGTCGACACCAGAAAACCTGTGTCGACACCAGAAGTTTTCATGTCGACACACAGAATATCAGTCAACACAAAATATTTGACTAAGTACAAAATTATTGCTGAACTCCAGTCGACGAATGCAATTGTCAGCTCGATGAACTTTAGACAGAAAAGGCAAAGGTTCTGAAGCATGCAAGTTCTGCTATCAGCTCGACAAACTTGGAACTCAGCTCGACGAACAGAAGCTGTCTGGTCGACGAATACAAAACCTCAGTTCGACGAACTAGTAACTCAGCTCGACGAATTCTGTTATTCGTTCGACGATTCCAGACTTAGCCATTTTCGGCATTTAATCCTCACTCAAATGCAATAATTCCAGACAGATTAATGACTCAAACATTCTCTGAATGTAGCCGTTAGAGGAAACATTAATTACAGTCTTCTTCAGGAATATTACTTGCTGATTTTCCACGGGACAGTTGGGGAAATACATTAATGCCGATTATTCTTAGGCTGTCAGCATTAATTACAGAGGATTCAAATGTTTGAAAAGAGATAGAAGAAAATAATATCCACAATCAGAAGAAGCAAGCACAAAAAATCGATACTCAGTTTAACAGTCAGAAATATAGACACATAGAGACTGACTGCAAGATTTCATACAGCAGTAGAAAAGCTTTACACAGAAATCATATTGAAGCTTACAGTGATAGGCAGTGATATTCATTCATTCAGAAGAAGAACAATCAAACTATATCAAGAGTCTTCTTCTTCAACATTCTCTCCAGGACTTCCAAGGATAACAAATATCAAATCAGTCAAGAAGATCGTGCATCATTGCTGTCAAGAACTCTGATTGAAGACCTATCACCCTACATCAAAGCTTCCTGATCTTCCTGAATCATTCAATATCTCAGGGGGAGCTTTGGCTAAACATCAATCCACATAAGTCTTCTCTCTGAATGTTGACAGAGAAGACAAAATCAACTCTCTCACCCCCTCCTGTATAAAGGGTTGTCATCTCCCTTCAAAAGTGACTCCTGGTTGCAAGTCTCCTTACCAAAAGACTTAAGTTGGTTTTTGGGGACCTGATCAAAACTCATTGGTGTCAGGCACCTGATCAAAAACCTGAGTGGATTCCTACCAAGGGTGGTAGAAGAGTGGACTACCCAGATTTGGGGAACCACTATAAATTTCTTGTGTCGTCTGGTTGCTTATCTTTTCCTTTTTGTTTCTTGTTGTGTGGTTGTAATTAGGATTATTACTTTTTGGTTTTCAGTTTCTTAATTATTGTACCTTTCAGTTTACAGCAAAAGCTGTAACAACACTTTTTATTTTGGGACCTAACAAATAATAAATATACTCTATTCACCCCCCCCCCTCTAGAGTATTGTAGATCTAACTCTCACTTTCAATTGCTATCAAAGCAAGGTTCCTTTGGTTGCACAAGTTAATCCTTGAACCAAAGATCCTGTGTTAGATCTACATATCACTTTGTTCACATTTTAAAGTAGAACCACAGCCATGGCACAGAACAAAGATTATGCAAGCACCAGACCTCCAGTTTGCAACTTGCAAAAGTTTGGAATCTGGAAGGCATGAATCAAGTTGTATATGAATTCTAGTGATGAAGATATATTTGCTTCCATCTTAACAGGAGCACCTCCAACACCTGCAGCTCCTCCAAACACTTGCACAAATATGACTGCAGTACCTCCTCCAGATTATAATGATGCTTACAAGAAAGCCAAGATGGCTGATGCAAAAGCCATGAACATACTGGAACAAACAATGTCTGATGACATTTTCCAGAAGGTTGCTGCGTGCACATCAGCAAAAGCTATTTGGGATTCCATAAACCAAATGGTTGATGGATCAGATGATGAAAGGAAGGATAGAAGATCAAATCTCATATCCCAATATGAGAATTTTAAGAAACAGGAAGCTGAGACAGTGTCAAAGATATATAACAGATTAAGCTCAATCATTAATGAGCTAAAAACTCTGGACAAGGTCATCACTCTCACTGAAGTGAATGACAAAATTCTGATGTGCTTTCCAAGCTCATGGGACACAAGAATCTGGCCTATCAAGGAGGCTAGATGCCTGAATGAGATATCAACTGAATCTCTATTGGACAAACTGAAATCTTATGAGCAGTTAATTAAGACAAGGGAGGCTGCTGAACAAAGTGTTGAAATTTGTGAAGTGGAAGTGGTTGACGGGACAGGCCGGGCGGCCTGGGCGGACAGCTTTGGCGGACTAGGCGGACTGGGCGGACTGTGATGTGCGGCCTGGTGGAAGGTCTACTGGAAAGTCGGCTGTCATCTGAGCTGGTTGTTGCATGGAGTCCGCGGACTGTGCGGCCTGGTATCTACGGATAGGAAGTTGGCTTTGGTTTAGCCAAGGAGCGGACTGAGCGGATAGAGGCTTGCAGACTGGTGCATTGCTCAGTGGCCGCGGGTACAAGCTTGTAATAATAGGCGGTTTGGCTCATATTCGCGGGAAGCTTGCGGACTGGTGTATCCGCGGTGTGGGCTGTTGCGGACTGTGCTTAGAGCTTGGCTGAGGCCTTGTCGAGCTCTGGTGGCACAGTAGGTGCTTTGTTGTGGAGGTCTTTGGCGGACTGGATTATGAAGTCCGGGAGATGGCTGCTACGTTGGGCAGGAGTGCGATGAACTTGCGGACTGCTGGCAGTCTGTGCTAAGGTGTTTGGCGGACGGGAGTTTGAGTCCGCCATGCTCGCATTGGCCTTTGATGGTTTTGGTCACTCTGTGCCAAGACCATGGTGTCCGTCGTATCCATCAAGTCCGCCTTTGGTCGTGGACTTGTGGCGGATTGAGGTGTGAGTCTTGCGGACTGCCTCGGGTTGGTGCGGACAGCCATTGAATGAGGTTGCTGTCCTGCAGTGGTTGGAGCTTTGCGGGCTGATGCCTTGTCCGCATCGCTTGGGTGGACTGGTGAGGCCAATGTTGACTCGTGGCGGTTTTCCTTGGTATCCGGCTAAGTCCTGGCGGACTCGGCGGACGGTGTTTTGCTATCGCGCGGGCTGGGGCGGTGTCCCTATCTCTAGGGCGGTGACCACACTCCTCACCTCGCCTATAAATAGGACCCCCCGACAGGTCTACAGTAACTTGAGTGAACAGTAAGTTGGGTTGGGCAAGGAGCTGCGGTCTGAGTTCGTCTGTCCGCGTGGATTGATTTAGTGCTGACGTTTGTTGTGTGCAGGTCGCACGGATTGCTTCAAGGAGCCAGGAGTTTGGCTGTGACTTCGGTCAAGTACTTGGAAGTGTGCGGTCTCTGTGGACTCAGCAGGAGGTCGCTCTGTGGCTTGTCAGTTCTGTTTCATCTTTGCCAGCTTCAATAACCTGTCCGCCGTCTTCAGGCGGGTAGGGGGTGTTCCTCAGTTCAGCTTCAGCAGGAGACGAATAATGGTGTGTCTGCGCGGCCTCGCGGCTTCGGCGGATTTCGTGCTATTCGACAGATTGCAGCTAAGTTCGGGCGATCTCAGCGGACTCGGCAACCTCGGCGACCTCGGCGGTCTCGGCAGACTCCGGTGCTGTCCGCCCGGCTTGTTTTTTGGTGAAGGCTGATGTTGCTCATGTAGGGAGGAGGGTGAAGAACTTGTTTATTCTTGCCACCAATTCTTACGTTGATAGAATGAGGGCCAATGATAGCGCTGCTATCTTGCATGAGAGGCTGGGGCATGTTGGCATGGACAAGCTGAAGGCGATGGCGAGTAGAAGTCTGGTGAAGGGGTTGCCGATGTTGTCCTCCTTTGGTGATGGGCATGTTTGTGCGGGCTGTCAATACGGCAAGGCACATTGCCTTCCATTTGATAAATCCCAAACAAGGAGCAAGAAACCACTGGAGTGCATTCATGGCGACTTGATGGGACCGACGGTTACTGCCAGCCTTGGTGGAAGCAGATACATGCTTGTCTTGGTTGATGACTACTCAAGGTATACTTGGGTGTACTTCTTAAAGGAGAAGTCGGAAGCCTTCCGGTTGTTTGTGGAGTTTAAGGAGTTGGTAGAAGGCCGGCTTGGCTTGCGGATTAAGAAGTTTAGAACTGATAACGGGGGTGAGTTTGTCTCCTCCGAGTTTTCTAACTTCTGCAGGAAGCACGGGATCCAACGGGAGCTTACTTGTGCTCACACTCCACAACAAAATGGGGTAGCGGAGCGGAAGATCCGTCATTTGACGGAGACCTGCAAATGCTGGCTTCATGCGAAAGATATCCCAAGGTCCTTTTGGGCGGAGGGGATGTCTTGTGCTGCTTAGGTCATCAACCGGATGCCACTCAGCCCTATCAACATGAAGACTCCTATTGAGCTGTTGCTGAAGGAGAAGCCGAGTGTGGGACACCTTCGGGTGTTCGGTTCAACTTGCTACGTGCATGTCCCGGATGCTTCATGGACAAAGCTGGATGCGAAGGAAAGGAAGCTTGTCTTTGTTGGCTACGATGAGCAGAAGAAGGGATGGAAATGCATGGACCATGTGACGAAGAAGTTCGTGGTATCAAGAGACGTTGTCTTTGACGAGCTGACGTCATATGGAGGTGGCTCGGTTGAGCTAACCGGAAGTAGCAAGGTTGATGAAGCACCGGTGGCGGCTGCTGAAGGCTTGGAAGAGGAGCTTGCTGTTTCACCAGCAGCTCCTGTTGCTTCTAACTCCGAGGCTGAGCCTTCTGGCTCAGGAAGCAGGGGGAGCACTGCTCAATGCTTGCCCCAGGTAGGAGTGGAGCCCGAGGAAGCAACGGAAGAAGTGAGCAAGGAGCTGTTTCTTCGGAGATCGAAGAGGGTGGTTAAGCCACCGGCTCGGTACTATGATGGGAATGCAGTGAGCTTTGTCTCCTGCTTCTTTGCAGGTCCTCTGGATGAGTGAGAGCCTGCAAACTTCAACGAGGCCACTGGGGTGAAGGAGTGGGAAAGTGCCATGAAGGAAGAGATTGATGCTCTGAAGAAGAATGAAACCTGGGACCTTGTGCCCAAGGTTGATGGCATTACTCCGGTTACTTGCAAGTGGGTGTACAAGTTGAAGAAGAAGGCTGATGGGAGCATTGATCGATTCAAGGCTCGCCTGGTCGCTAGAGGATTCTCACAACAGTATGGAGAAGACTATGAGGAGACATTCAGTCCAGTTGCGAAGATGACTTCAGTAAGAGTGGTGATCGCCTTGGCTGCTAGCAAGGGATGGCGGTTGTGGCAACTCGATGTGAAGAATGCCTTTCTTTACGGAGAGATTGACAAGGATATCTTCATGGATCAGCCGCTTGGTTTTGTCTCTGAAAAGCATCCAGACTATGTCTGTAAACTCAGGAAGGCTCTCTATGGGTTGAAGCAAGCTCCTATAGCTTGGTATGGGAAGATTGCAGAGTACTTGCAATTTTGTGGATACCGTGCTTCTAACTCGGACTCAAGCTTGTTCGTCAAGAACAAGGGGGAGCTACAAGTCTTAGTCCTGCTGTATGTGGATGACATGATCATCACAGGGAACTCAGAGGGGGAAGTAGCAAGGCTCAGGGCTAAGCTTGCTATACGCTTCGAGATGAAAGACTTGGGAGAGTTGCATCACTTTCTCGGTCTTGAAGTGGAGAGGAAGGAGTGCGGGGTTCTCATTTGCCAGAAAGGGTATGCTGATCGCATTGTGAAGCGGTTCGGCATGGGCGAAGGGAAGAAGTGCTCTACTCCACTGGAACCTGGGCTGAAGCTTCGACGAGATGAGGGAAGGGTTCTCCATGATCCCTTGGTGTTCAGGGCTCTTGTTGGGAGCTTGATTTACCTGACGATTACAAGGCCGGACATTGCTTATGCTGTTGGCCGAGTAAGTCTGTATATGGCTGAACCAAGGCAATCTCATCTAGTGGCGGCGAAGGGTATTCTGAAGTATGTCAAGGCTTCTTCTGACATGGGACTCCTCTATAGAAGAGACTCGGAGTTTGCGTTGCTCGGGTACATAGATGCTGACTATGGCGGTGATTCGGATGATCGGAGGTCTACTTCAGGTTATGTGTTCACTTGCGGTTCAGCTAGCATCTCGTGGTGTAGCAAGAAGCAGGACTCGGTGTCAGTTTCAACTACGGAGGCGGAGTATAAGGCTTCGGCCTTGGCTGCTCGGGAAGCCGTTTGGTTGAGGAGGCTTATAGAGGATGTTCATGAAGAAGTGCAAGGGCCTACTTTACTACGGGGTGACAATGAGAGTGCTCTCAAACTGGTAAACAATCCAGTGTGTCACGCCAGGACCAAGCATATAGAGATTGATCACCATTTCATCAGGGAGAAGGTGCTGGAAGGATATCTGCTGGTCGGGCATGTTCGGAGTGAAGATAATCTTGTTGACATCTTCATGAAGCCACTGTCGAAGGGGCCCTTTGAGCGCTTACGCAGCTTGCTGGGGTTGGTCACCACTTCCCACTTCAAGGGGGAGTGTTGAAATTTGTGAAGTGGAAGTGGTTGACGGGACAGGCCGGGCGGCCTGGGCGGACAGCTTTGGCGGACTAGGCAGACTGGGTGGACTGTGATGTGCAGCCTGGTGGAAGGTCTAGTGGAAAGCCGGCTGTCGTCTGAGCTGGTTATTGCATGGAGTCCGCGGACTGTGCGGCCTGGTATCTGCGGATAGGATGTTGGCTTTGGTTTAGCCAAGGAGCGGACTGAGCGGATAGAGGCTTGCGGACTGGTGCATTGCTCAGTGGCCGCGGGTGCAAGCTTGTGCTGATAGGCGGTTTGGATCATGTCCGCAGGAAGCTTGCGGACTGGTGTATCCGCGGTGTGGGCTGTTGCAGACTGTGCTTAGAGCTTGGCTGATGCCTTGTCGAGCTCTGGTGGCACAGCAGGTGCTTTCATGTGGAGGTCTTTGGCGGACTGGATTATGAAGTCCGGGAGATGGCTGCTGCGTTGGGCAGGAGTGCGAGGAACTTGCGAACTGCTGGCGGTTCTGTGCTAAGGTGTTTGGCGGACGGGAGTTTGAGTCTGCCATGCTCGCATTGGCCTTTGATGGTTTTGGTCACTCTGTGCCAAGACCATGGTGTCCGCCGTATCCGTCAAGTCCGCTGTGACCAGGCGGACTGTTGTTGTTCTGCCTTTGGTCGTGGACTTGTGGTGGATTGAGGTGTGAGTCTTGCGGACTGCCTCGGGTTGGTGCGGACAGCCATTGAAGGGGGTTGCTATCCTGCAGTGGTTGGAGCTTTGCGGCCTGATGCCTTGTCCGCATCGCTTGGGCGGACTGGTGAGAGTTCGCCAATGTTGCCTTGCTCCTGGCTGTTTTCCTTGGTATTCGACTAAGTCCTTGCAGACTCGGCGGACGGTATTTTGCTATCGCGCGGGCTGGGGCGGTGTCCCTATCTCTAGGGCGGTGACCACACTCCTCACCTCGCCTATAAATAGGACCCCCCCGGCAGGTCTACAGTAACTTGAGTGAACAGTAAGTTGGGTTGGGTAAGGAGCTGCGGTCTGAGTTCGTCTGTCCGCGCGGATTGATTCAGTGCTGACGTTTGCTGTGTGCAGGTCGCGCGGGTTGCTTCAAGGAGCCAGGAGTTTGGCTGTGACTTCGGTCAAGTACTTGGAAGTGTGCAGTCTCTGCGGACTCAGCAGGAGGTCGCTCTGCGGCTTGTCAGTTCTGTTTCATCTTTGCCAGCTTCAATAACCTGTCCGCCGGCTTCAGGAGGGTAGGGGGTGTTCCTCAGTTCAGCTTCAGCAGGAGACGAATAACGGTGTGTCCCCGCGGCCTCACGTCTTCGGCGGACTCCGTGCAATTCAGCGGATTGCAGCTAAGTTCGGGCGATCTCAGCGGACTCGGCGACCTCGGCAACCTCGGCAACCTCGGCGGTCTCGGCGGACTCCGGTGCTGTCCGCCCGGCTTGTTTTTTGGTGCTTTTTGTTTACAGCTGGTATACTAGCGAAATCATGTCTCGCTATGTAAGCCTCGTGTTGTAAAGAAGTGAATGAATAACAGACATACTTGTGCTTCCATTGTTTGTTGGGTTTAACCTTTGTTCCTTAGTTTTCCGCTGGTTCAACGTGAGAACTGGGTAGTTCGAAGATATTAATTTGGCATTTGGGCTATCTTGCTGACCACATTGAGAAAATTTAACACAAAGAACACCTCCTGTAGCCAGAAGAGATCAGAACATAGCATTCAAAGCCTCAGAAGAATCAGAGTCTTCAACATCAAATGAAGAACTTATAAGTCTCTTGGCTAATAGATTTTTCAAGATGGCTAGAAAAGACTTCAGGAGGAAGTCAGCAAGAAATGATGACAGGCCAAAGTATGACAAGACACCAACAAATGAGTGGTGTATTATGGATACAGAAAGCCTGGGCACTTCCTCTCTGAGTGTCCAGAGAATCAAAAGAAGGAGAAGAGAAGAGAAAAGGAAAAGGATTCCAGAAAACATTTCACCAGCAAACCCTCTTCCAGCAAACACAAGAGGAAGGAAAAGGGGTTTGTAGCTGAGTCCTGAAGTGAGACTGAAGAGGAGTCAACATCTTCAAGATCCAGTTAAGATGAAGAAGAGGAAAGTGCAAAAAGGTTTGCCTCAATGGCAATTGATGCCTCAAGAAGCAACTCAGAAGAAGGAGATTCAGAAGATGAGGAAGCTTCTGAATCAGAAGCTACAAAAAATAAGTAAAGAGTTTTAGACCAACATAAACTAAACAGAAAATTCTCTTTTCTTTTTCTTCGGCTTCTCCTTTAGCTTGTCATCTTTCTCCTGGTCAGCAGGATGTGTAAACTTGATTTCTCTATTGGAATTAGCTGCTTGCTTCTTGGACATTGTCATATCAGCAGCTCCGATAATATTCAGAGATGTAGCTCTAGGCTCAACAACCTATGGATGTAGGTTCATATAAGCATCAACATTAAAGAATTTATTAGCTTTCTCGTACCTTTTTAATTCTTCATTTCTGTATTTGGACATTGTGGAATATTGTGATGGACTTTTCCTTCAGCTTTAGCTTTTTTTATCAATGAAAGTCCAACAAGTTCCTGGAACCTGGCCATTCTAGCAGTTGTCTCTGTCTTTGGATCCACAAAGGGAATGGGTGGAGACTCTGGATTTTTAGGACTGTCAGCTTTTTGTGGTTCAGGAGCTTGTTGTTGCTGTTGCTGATGATGCTGAGGTTGTTGATATTTTTGTCTGCTTGAAGAGTACCTCTGCTAGCTGCTTACTTGATATGATGAGCATCTACCATGATGTTTGTGGTAGGTTTGAGCATATGAGGTAGGACTCTGAGAGGTGGTACCTGAAGCACCAACAGCAGGTGGAGGAGGAGTAGGAAGACCTTTCCAATGTCTCTGAGGAGGAGGAGAATATCTCCTACTTTTCTTTCTTGCTTTCTGCTCATTTTTAGAAAGCCACATCCAAGCTGGCATCCCAGGGTATGGAGTGATTTTCTGAAGGATATAATAAGGTGTATCATGTGTGGGATTTGTCTTGGGTGAAGTAACTAGAGAAACCTTTCTTTTCTTTAAAACTTTCTTCTTGGCAGAGGTACTATCATCAGAATCATCATTATCATCATCATCTTTATCAGAGGAGGATCCCTGAGTATTATCATATAAGTCATCCAGAGCTTTCAGAAGATCTTTGTCAATTGACTTTTCAGCCTGAGACTGTACTGGAGGTTCTGGAGCTGGAGCAACTGTTTCAGGGATAGGTTCAGAAACTGATAACTTTTCTGCTTTTATATCTGTCATGATGATTTCATCCAAATCTGGAAGAGGACTATCATCCATCTTATAAGTTGGAGATGAGATGATTTCTGGAGAAGAAATTTCCTTGGGAGCTGACATTGTTTGACTCTCAGTAACTGCAAAACAATCCTTAAGTTGCTTGGCAATTGTGGGACTTATTGGTATTGTATATGGTACAATATCCAAGGAGTGCTTTAGGCAGACAACTGGAAGAGAATGTAAATAGATTATATCAAAAGAATTTAACAAACTGAAGAGATCAATTGTGGGATTGACAATGCAATCACCAATAGTTATTATTTCTGTAGTCTCTATAGATGTATCTGTGCAGAGCATATCAATATCTGTAACTGCTGTATCTGTAACCAGATAGATATCTGTATCTATTTCCTCTGCTGTTGCTGCTGAAACTGGAGTTGATTCTTCACTGAGCATCTCCCCCTGCCTGATTTCAGTGGTAGCTTGAATCAGACCCCTAGTAGAAGAATTAGGGATAGAGGAAGCAGCAATTATGGTAGCAAGAGAAGAAATGGAATTAGCAAGAGGTGTAAGAGCCTTTGTTATAAGTATCCTAATCAATAGAGTGATGTGCTCTAAGATGGTGGACATGGAGGGAGAAACAATATCCATAAACTCAGGTGGAGTTTGAGTGTATACAGATGGAGGAGCAAAAGGAGTGATATCTGATATGATGTCATCCTGTGGAGATGATTTGGCAGGGGATGGTGTTGGACTGTGAAGGTCATGAATGGGAGAGGTAGGTGTAGATGGTAAGGAGGTGAGCAGATTGAAGGTGGGGGATGACAAGAATGTGTCAGTGTTTAAGTCCTAGAGGTGGGATGCTAGTGGAGATTAAGGAGGTGTGATATGTTGTGGAGATTGAGTAGGTATTGGTAGATGTGTTGATGGAGGAATTGACATAGCTGGTGGTTGCAGAGGAGGAAGTGATGATGGCTGGGGAGATGGAGGAGTTATTGTTGGAAGGGATGTGGATGAAGAAGGAGGAGGAAGAGGAGCTTCTTCAGCACTAGGGTGGGGAGTGGCTGTTATAGCCCTGGTGCCCTCAGAAGGCCTGGAGGAGGAGGAAGCCTGGGATAGCTTTGTGATTCTCCTCTCCCATCTGCCAAACAGGGCAGAGGTTAGCCTTTTGGATGCATTTATGAACACTGTTGGGGAAATCAGATCTTTAGATGCCTTTTCCTGCAGAAAAATCCCCAAAATCCGTCCAAAACATACCTCTTTCTTTGTATTCTTATTTTTAATCAGATCAAACAATAACTTGCCCCAGTTTATATTTTTCTTATCAACCAAGGCACCCATCACCAAGAATTAGTGTCTGGTGATGTAGTCATGTGTTGTATGTTTGCCCAGCAGCACCTTCCCGAGTACATCTGCTAAGAACTTGTATTCAGCAGACAAGTTCTTCTTCAACAGTTTGTTAGGGATATCTCCAGAATGACCCATTTTGATTAACATATTGTTATATTCCTCAGAGTCCATTTCTATCTCATCAGCACCATTCAATAGACCGAAAATACCGAAAAAGTCCATTTCTTCAGTAGGAGAGAGGGAGACTTGATTACCAGAAATAGTTCCCATCATGGTATCTTCAGATGTTGAGGAAGTAAAGACCCATTCTTTCATTTCTATCTTTGCAATCTTGATTCCAAGTGTCATGAACTGCTTTAGATGTTGATCTTCAAATAACTTCAAAATTTCTACAAAGATTGCATCGGAAAGCTGAAATGAGTCAAAATCAATATCGAAGCCCATATCAAATTTCATTGTGGAAAGAGCGCTCGTCGGAATCGCCATGAGTGCACCTACAAGAGAGAAACAAAGATCAAGTGCAAAGGAAATGAAAGCGCGGGATGGAGGTCGAAGAAAAACTAGATATAAGGTTTTCAAAATACGAACCGCCAGACTCCATTCGACGAAAAAAGAAAAGATCTTTGATCTGAGTTCGACAAAGTATTTTAATAGAAAATAAGTTCGTCGATCTCAGTCTCAAGAAGATGAATAAATCATCGATCTCAATTCGATGATAAATTCACTGAAGAGGGGATCGTCGATCTCCGTTTGACGAAAACTGTTTCACTAAGAAGTGATCGTCGAGCTCCGTTCGACGAACTCTTCACGAGGAATTCACAGATCGTCGATCTCCGTTCGACGAACTATCAACAAATCATCAACCACAGACAAAATTTAAATTAATTCATCTCCATTGATCATTCTTAACAGATTTAAGAAAAATAGATGTTTCTTCTCATCCAATGGCTTGGTGAAGATGTCCGCCCTTTGTAAATCAGTGGAAATAAAGACAAGATTAATTTTCTTTTTGTCTACACAATCTCTAATGAAATGATGCCTTATTTCCATATGCTTGGTCCTACTATGATGCACTGGATTTTGTGCTATGGATATAAGCACTGGTACTATCACAATATATAGTTGAATTATGTAAGTTTTATCCATAATCCAGTAGTTAGTTTTGTATCCACAAAACTTGTGAGCAACAACTGCCAGCAGCTATATATTCTGCTTCTGCAGTGGATGTGGACATAGAAGTTTGCTTTTTACAGAACTAGGATGCTAGCCTATCACCAAGGAACTGACATGTTCCTGTAGTGCTTTTTTGTCCACTCTACATCCAGTATAGTCAGCATCTGAAAATCTAGTTAAGTCAAATTCTGACTCTGATGGATATATAATTCCTAGATTTGGACAAAACTTGTGAACCCTAACACTTAGAACCTAGCACAAATGCATGTAGCAAATATAATGTCTGGCCTACTTCCTGTGAGATATAATAACGACCCAACAATGACCCTATACAACTTCTGATCAATAAATTTTCCATGCTCATTAGAATCTATCATAGCATTTGCATCCATGGGTGTCTTCATTGCTGAGGCATCACACATCCCAAATCTCTTAATAAGCTCCTTAGCATATTTAGATTGGGAGATGAAGATACCATCAGATGATTGCTTCACTTGGAGACTAAGGAAATATGAAAGTTCTCTCATGCTACTCATCTCAAACTTTGAATGCATAAGGTTGGAGAACCTTTTGCATATTTTGAGATCAATTGAGCCAAAGATAATATCATCTATATAAATTTGTACTAAAATGATTTTATCTTTATGATGCTTAATAAAAAGAGTCTTATCTACAATGCCTATAGAAAATTTATGCTCTAACAGGAAGCTAGCTAAGGTCTCATACCAAGCTCTTGCAGCTTGCCTTAAACCATAGAGAGCTTTATGCAATCTAAAGACATAAGAGGGATAGGTTGGAGAGATAAAACCTGGAGGTTATTCAACATAAACTTCTTCTTTTAGTTCTCTATTTAGAAAAGCACTTTTAACATCCATTTGATAGACTTTGAACTTTTTGAATGCAGCATATGCAAGGAAGATTCTTATAGCCTCAAGTCTTGCAACATGAGCAAATGTCTGATCATAATCAATGCCTTCCTCTTGCCTATAGCCTTGAGCTACTAGCCGTGCCTGTTGGAGTTACCATGATGATCTGGAAGTGGTCAAACATCTAATCTCACTGCCAACGCAATATGAGCCTGCAGGGTCGCACATAAGAGATGTGGAGAAGTTGGATGACTGACTGTGTTGGTAAAGGTTACCAATCACCGACCTGAATAGGGTTATGGGCAAAGTGTTGCCTTATAGGATCATCGGGTTGGGCAAAGGTTGCCTTGAAGGGCTGGTTAGGTTCGTCGTCCGAGGGTCAAAGACATTAGTCGAGAATGGTCTTCTGATTCCCGCCGATCGACGAGAATCACCTTGCTGATTCTCGCCGATCGACGAGAATCGTCGAGAATCAATTGTTGATTCTCGACGATCGACTACCTTGACAATTGTCGTCGACCGCGGCTCGACGATCGTCGAGTATCATTATGTGTCGTCGAGCGTGGCTCGACGATCGGCGAGAATCGTCGAGTATTGTACTCTGATTCTCGCCGATCCTATGTGATACTCGCCGAATGATTCTCACCGAACCTGCTCAGTGATTCTCGCCGATTGTCGCCGATTCTCACCGATTCATTCTCGCCGATTCTGAACCCTAGTTCTGGGTGGTCTGCGGATAGCGATTTTCCTGAGTTTATTTTATACTTTAAGTATAAATATAACACTTAGGGTTTCGGGAAGGGATGCGATCTGTCTCTTCTGTGCGAATCGAACCCGACGGAAGGAGTTCCGCATTTCGCCTCGCCGATCCCGATCCCGATCCCGCCGCCGGAAACTGTTCCGCCGCCGCGTTCGCTCCGCTGCCACCTCTCCTCCGGCGACTGTCGCTGGTGCTGCTCTTCCTGGCACGGACCTAGCAGTCCGTGGAATAGCCGAGGTGCGGTCTTCTCCTTCCCGATCTTCCGTGCGACGGAAAGTTCGGCGTTCTCCCACTCGTGTGGACTTCTGCAGAAACGTGGATACTATTCCACGTAGAACTCGCCACTAGCAAGCAGACAAAGTTTGGAGCTTCTCCGTTGAGTTGTGACTCAACGCCGCCGAGGTAATTTTTACCTAGTTTTGCTAACTTCTTGATTCAACTGTTCATGGCCCGATCCACATCTCTTTGGGTTTTTCTTGATGTTTTACTTTTCCGCTGCGTGCACAAGTGTTGTGCCAACCCCAGAGAGAAACCCAACAGTGGTATCAGAGGGAGGTTACGGCCATGACTGTTGTTTTGGAAGTTGTCTTATTCCAATGCGTGTAAACCTAGAGATTTAGAAGTGTTCTAAATGTCTAGATTTAGTCTTGGCACTTCGCCAAGAACGATTGGAAGTTCGGTGGAATTTCTAAGTGTTAGAAATTGTTGTCTCCTTAGCAGTAACCATCCCTCGAGTATGTTGTGGATTTTGAATCCAACAAAGAGAGATGAGCTTGTCTACTGCTTTAAGTTGAGCTGTCTTTGCCTTTGTCCAATGCATGTAAATCTGAGGATTTGGAAATTTCCGGATGCTCAGATTTAGCCCTTCCTTCTATCAAATGTTGATGGTGTCAGGATGTGCACATAAGGGATGCATGTGGTTTTAGAAGAATTGTTTTTCTTTGGATGTGCACATTGATCAAATGTTGATCATGGTTAATTGTTAACCTAAAATTGAAATCCCTTCTTTTAATATTAAGTGTTCGGATGCCTTCTGATGGATGACACTCTTCCTGCCTCGATCGATGAAGTGTGGGCTTGCCAAAGCAAGGTGCATTAATCTATCTTGGTAAGGGTGCGAGCGGATAATTGTGATATCCCACTGTTGACATCGGGTCCAGCTTAACTAGGTGACCTCAAAGGTTGAGTGCCTAGAGGCATAGGGTTGGCATGCACCATATGATGGATGCGAATAAGGAGTTATTCACCAACCATACAAGAATTGCATGAGGATGCAATTGGCAAGCGTTGCCTACCTAAATAACCACATCGTGAGAGGAACGCCAAAGCGGACTCATTGTGTTGGTGAAATACGGATCTTGTCCACTAAGAGAGTAGCTCGCATGAACTCTCCGAATTGTTAGTGAGGGCTATCATTTCGAATAAAATAGTGGGAGTATTTTAATTGAAGTCCTAATTAGAATAAATTGTAATTGAAATTTAGGTACTGATTTTATTCTGCATAAACTCTTGTAGAATTCCATGGCAAGCGTTTCACACTCCACGCTGTCTCTGAGAGCCATCCTTGAGAAGGATAAGCTCAGCGGGACAAACTATATGGACTGGTATAGGAACCTGAGAATTGTTCTCAGGCAAGAGCGAAAGCTCTATGTCTTGGAAGAAGAAGCCCCCGAGGTGCCGACCGGGAACTCCTCCCGTGCTGAGAAGGATACTTATAAGAAGTATACTGATGATGCTTTGGATGTCGAGTGCCTTATGCTTGCCACCATGAACTCTGAGCTTCAGAAGCAACATGAGAACATGGGGTGCAAGGAGATTGACGAGCATCTCAAGAAAATGTTTCAGGGGCAGGCTCGTCAAGAGAGGTTCGACATCACGAAAGCGTTATTTCAGTGCAAGATGGGAGTTCGAGACTCAGTAGGGACTCACGTACTCAAGATGATTGGGTATATTGAGAACCTTGAAAGGCTGGGTTTTCCTCTTGGTCAAGAGTTGGCCACGGATCTGATCCTGCAATCGTTGCCGGACAGTTATGAGCAGTTTGTCTTGAACTACAACATGAATGAGATAGACAAGACACTGCCCGAACTCCTAGGCATGTTAAGAACTGCTGAGATCAACATGAAGAAGGCCAAGCCTGCCAGCCCCATAATGATGGTGCATAAGGGCAAGGGCAAAGCCAAGGGCTCTAAGAAGACGAAGGTAGGACCTAAGTCATATCTTGAGCCCAAGTCTTCAGCACTGATCAAGAAGAAGAGCACGGTGAAGGAAGGGAAATGCCACCACTGTGGCAAGGCTGGTCATTGGCGGAGGAACTGTCCTTCGTATATTGAGGGTCTGCAGAAATTGAAGGGAGGTATGACTTCCGCTTCTAATGTTTACGTTATAGAGATAAACCTTTCTGCTCCTTCATCTTGGGTATTGGATACCGGATGTGGTTCTCACATTTGTACAAATGTGCAGGAACTGGGAAGGAGAAGATTGCTGAGTAAAGGGGAGGTGGACCTCCGCGTCGGCAATGGAGCAAGAGTTGCTGCTGTAGCCGTAGGAGTTTACCGTCTTTCTTTGCCCAGTGGGCTTGTAATAGAACTAGATAACTGTTATTTTGTTCCGGCGATAACTAGAAACATTATATCTATTTCATGTTTGGACATGATTGGATTTTCTTTTATAATTAAGAAAAATTGTTGTTCTATATTTAAGAATGATGTTTGTTATGCTGTAGCCCAATTGTTTAATGGTCTTTACGTTTTGAACTTGGACCATCTGATCTGTAATGTAGAAAACAATAAAAGACTAAGAACAAATGACTCGAACCCTACGTTTCTCTGGCATTGTCGTTTGGGCCATATCAACGAGAAGCGCATATCCAAACTCCATAGAGATGGACTTTTGGACTCATTTGATTATGAATCATTTGAGCGATGCGAATCTTGTTTGTTAGGCAAGATGACTAAAGCTCCTTTCACTGGTTATACTGAGAGGGCTGAGGATCTCTTGGGTGTTGTACATAGTGATGTATGCGGACCCATGAGTTCCATGGCTAGAGGAGGGTATTTCTACTTTGTTACATTTACTGATGATTTCAGTAGATACGGATATGTGTATCTTATGAAGTGCAAATCTGAGACCTTTGAAAAGTTCAAAGAGTTCAAAAATGAAGTAGAAAACCAGTTGGGTAAAAGGGTTAAAGCACTCCTGATCTGATCGAGGTGGCGAATACCTGAGTCATGAGTTCCGTGATCATATGAAAGAGTGTGGTATTGTATCACAGCTCACTCCACCTAGAACACCACAACATAATGGTGTGTCTGAGAGGAGAAATCGTACTCTGTTAGACATGGTACGTTCGATGATGAGTCATGCAGACTTGCCTGTTTCCTTTTGGGGTTTTGCTTTAGAGACTGCTGCAATGACATTGAATCGCGCTCCAACGAAAACGGTTCTGAAGACACCATATGAGATATGGACTGGGAAGCGTCCTAGTATGTCGTTCATTAAAATTTGGGGCTGTGAGGCATACGTGAGACGTCAAATGCCTGACAAGCTGGAACCCAAATCAGATAAATATTATCTGGTGGGATATCCTAAGGAAACGAAAGGGTATCACTTTTACCTACCATCCGAGGGCAAAGTGTTTGTCGCAAGGACTGGTGTCTTCTTGGAGAAAGAGTTCTTATCAAGAAAGACTGAAAAGGTAGAGCTTGAAGAAGTTCAAGAGCCACATGTAGTGAACGAACCGGAATTGGATTTTGAGACAGGACTACAAGATGTTGTAGCTGGAGAACCTGCTCAGGGAACACAAGTCCTACGTAGATCTGGTAGACCGAGGTTTGAGCCTGAGAGATATGGATTTCTCGTGTCTCAAATAGGTAATGTGTTGCTTATGGATCATGATGATGAGCCAGCAACCTACCAAGAGGCTATGAATGGACCGGACTCCGACAAATGGCTTGAGGCTATGAAATCCGAAATGGACTCCATGTATGCAAACCAAGTTTGGAACTTGGTGGAACCACCTGAAGGGGTACGACCCATAGGGTGCAAGTGGGTCTTCAAGAAGAAGACCGACATGGATGGGAATGTACAGACATTCAAAGGGCGACTGGTGGCTAAAGGTTTCAAGCAAATTCATGGTATTGACTATGATGAAACTTTTTCCCCTGTTGCCATGGTAAAGTCCATTAGGATATTGCTTATTATTGCTGCGTATTATGACTACGAGATCTGGCAGATGGATGTCAAAACGGCTTTCCTTAATGGTAAACCTCCTTGAGGAAGTGTATATGACACAACCCGAGGGTTTTGTATCCCCAGATGAAGCCACTAAAATATGCAAGCTGAATAAGTCCATCTATGGACTGAAACAGGCCTCTCGAAGTTGGAATCTTCGTTTTGATGAGAAAATCAAAGAGTTTGGTTTCATCAAGAATGAAGATGAGCCTTGTGTTTACAAGCGAATCAGTGGGAGCATTGTTGTCTTCCTGATATTGTATGTAGATGACATACTGTTGATTGGGAATGACATTCCTACCCTGAAAGTTGTTAAGAACAACCTAGGGAACTGCTTTTCAATGAAGGATTTGGGTGAAGCGACTTATATACTTGGTATTAAGATCTATAGAGATAGATCGAAGAAGTTGCTGGGTTTGACCCAGAGTACGTACATCGAAAAGGTGTTGAAGCGGTTCAACATGCTTGAGTCCAAGAAAGGATTTTTGCCCATGTCTCATGGTGTGAATCTCTCTAAGGACCAGTGTCCAAAGTCTTGTGAAGACAAGGACCGCATAAAGGTGATTCCATATGCTTCGGCAATTGGATCAATCATGTACGCGATGTTATGTACTCGACCCGATGTTTCCTTTGCTTTGAGCATGACTAGCAGGTATCAGTCAGACCCCGGTGAGTGTCACTGGATTGCAGTCAAGAATATCCTGAAGTACTTGAGAAGGACTAAGGACGTGTTCTTGGTGTATGGTGGAGAGGAAGAGCTCGTTGTAAGTGGTTACACGGATGCTAGCTTCCAAACTGATCGAGACGACTCCAAGACTCAGTCAGGTTTTGTGTTTTTCCTGAATGGAGGAGCTGTGAGCTGGAAGAGTTCCAAGCAAGAGACAGTTGCTGATTCTACAACAGAGGCCGAGTATATCGCAGCAGCTAATGCGGCGAAGGAGGCTGTATGGATTAGGAAATTCATCGGCGAGCTTGATGTAGTTCCTAGCATTGTTGGTCCCGTAGTTCTCTACTGTGATAACAATGGTGCAATTGCACAATCTAAGGAACCTAGATCTCATCAGCGCTCCAAGCACATACTCCGGCGGTTTCATCTTATTCGTGAGATTGTCGAACGAGGAGATGTAAACATTTGCAGAGTGCCGACTGAGGAAAATATTGCGGATCCGCTGACAAAGCCTCTCGCGCAGAGAAAGCATGATGGTCATACTAGATCGATGGGTATACGATACCTAAATGATCAACTCTAGCGAGAATCTTGTGGGTTGCATGTAATCTTGTATTTTGTTGGCTGTCTGTTCATATGATGAACTGTGTACCTAGTTTTTCTTTTATAATTAATGGCAAATTCTTTTATTATGAGTTTTTCTATATATGATAGTTAAATGTTAACATAATAGATACCCTTAGAATGTTTGCTTCCATGGGACATCAAGTACGTGACTTGAATGTGAGAGCCCATGATTTATTTGAAGCTTCATTCTTAAAGGTCCCTGGTCGAGTATCATCATAGAAACTAAGGGTGATGATGATACATGAAGGCTAGCACGTGTGTTGACTGATGACTGGTTCTCACAGGTCATGATATTGTGATATCAAGTCATCACGTGGGTACTTGTTAGTGAACAAGTTGTACTGGACAGACCCAACCTGAGACTACTCTGTGGATTGTCATCCAATAGTGTCACGAGTAGGTCTCAAGTGACAATGGTGTTGTGGTCCTTTGACCTGAAGTCACAGCATTCATCAAGTGAGGAAGAGCGTGCTTTGATGCCATCTAAAGTCTTCCTTGAGAAAGGTTGATGATAAGGGTGGTCGTTGGGCATGTTACGAATCATTTGGGTGTTTGTGTGTGAGCAGATATGGGATTTGTCTTCCTGTATGACAGGAGTTGCATCCATGGGCCCCTTGATGGAACTGGACTGAGAAATGCATGGCCATGCTTGGTTGAGTCAATATGTGATATTGGACTCACCATTCTCTGGAAGTCCGTCCTGGATCAAGAAAACTTGGATTGAGCTATTACGAGGGTGACACGGTCCATGCCTCTAGTTCTTTCCGGATGTAAGGGACAAAGGGACAAAGACAACGCTGATACATTGGTCATAAAGGCTTATGAGTTATTAACTCTTATTGCTTGGGGAGCAATGATGCATTGCTAGATGCCGCTCATTGTTTGTGAGGTTTTTGGTTTGATACTTTCGAGATCAAGTGGGAGTCTGTTGGAGTTACCATGATGATCTGGAAGTGGTCAAACATCTAATCTCACTGCCAACGCAATATGAGCCTGCAGGGTCGCACATAAGAGATGTGGAGAAGTTGGATGACTGACTGTGTTGGTAAAGGTTACCAATCACCGACCTGAATAGGGTTATGGGCAAAGTGTTGCCTTATAGGATCATCGGGTTGGGCAAAGGTTGCCTTGAAGGGCTGGTTAGGTTCGTCGTCCGAGGGTCAAAGACATTAGTCGAGAATGGTCTTCTGATTCCCGCCGATCGACGAGAATCACCTTGCTGATTCTCGCCGATCGACGAGAATCGTCGAGAATCAATTGTTGATTCTCGACGATCGACTACCTTGACAATTGTCGTCGACCGCGGCTCGACGATCGTCGAGTATCATTATGTGTCGTCGAGCGTGGCTCGACGATCGGCGAGAATCGTCGAGTATTGTACTCTGATTCTCGCCGATCCTATGTGATACTCGCCGAATGATTCTCACCGAACCTGCTCAGTGATTCTCGCCGATTGTCGCCGATTCTCACCGATTCATTCTCGCCGATTCTGAACCCTAGTTCTGGGTGGTCTGCGGATAGCGATTTTCCTGAGTTTATTTTATACTTTAAGTATAAATATAACACTTAGGGTTTCGGGAAGGGATGCGATCTGTCTCTTCTGTGCGAATCGAACCCGACGGAAGGAGTTCCGTATTTCGCCTCGCCGATCCCGATCCTGATCCCGCCGCCGAAAACTGTTCCGCCGCCGCGTTCGCTCCGCTGCCACCTCTCCTCCGGCGACTGTCGCTGGTGCTGCTCTTCCTGGCACGGACCTAGCAGTCCGTGGAATAGCCGAGGTGCGGTCTTCTCCTTCCCGATCTTCCGTGCGACGGAAAGTTCGGCGTTCTCCCACTCGTGTGGACTTCTGCAGAAACGTGGATACTATTCCACGTAGAACTCGCCACTAGCAAGCAGACAAAGTTTGGAGCTTCTCCGTTGAGTTGTGACTCAACGCCGCCGAGGTAATTTTTACCTAGTTTTGCTAACTTCTTGATTCAACTGTTCATGGCCCGATCCACATCTCTTTGGGTTTTTCTTGATGTTTTACTTTTCCGCTGCGTGCACAAGTATTGTGCCAACCCCAGAGAGAAACCCAACAGTGCCTTATTCCTCATAATGTTGTCTTCTGCATCCAACTTATTTTTGAACACCCATTTGGTTCCAATGACTGGATAGTCTTTGGGTCTAGGAACCAATTCCCAAACTCTACATCTATCAAATTGATTGAGCTCCTATTACATTGTAATGATCCAGTGGGGATCTTGCTCAGCATCTTTAATGGATTGGGGCTCAAGTTGAGAGAGGAAACAAGCAAACATCAAGTCAGGGTTGAGTTGATGCCTTGTTTGCACACCAGCTAAAATGTCTCCAATCACTTGAGATCTAGGATGATCTCTAAGTGTGACAAAATCCGGAGCTGGTTGGGCAACAACTTGGGGAATAAATTCCTCTTGTGGAATTTCATTGGCTGTTGGATAGGGTTCAGTCACCTCTATAATTTCTTCTTCACTTTCTTCATCAACTTATGGAGAGGGATGTATTTGAACCTCCTGGGTGAGGCTTAGATCATCCAATCTCTCACACAAGTGAGGTACCTGCAAAGTGTTGTTGGTAGAAATTTCTTTCTTCTTATAAGACATGTTAGCTTCATCAAAAGTCACATATATAGATTCTTCAATTTTTAAGGTAGATTTATTAAACACCCTATATGATTTGCTGACATGGGAATATCCTAGAAAAATTCCCTCTTCAGCCTTAGTTTCAAACTTTTTAGTATATTTCTTATCATTGATATGAATATAGCATATGCAACCAAATATTTTAAAATAGGTGATTTTAGGTTTCTTCCCTTTAAGCAATTCATAGGGAGTCTTTTTCTTAAGTTTATGTACTAGGCTTCTGTTCAGTGCATAGTTAGTTGTGCTCACAGCCTCTGCCCAAAAGGATAGGGGCATGTAAGCATCTGCAAGTAATGTGACTGCAGCTTCAATTAGGGTTCTATTTTTCCTTTCAGCTACACCATTTTGTTGAGGAGTTCTAGGAGCTGAGAAGCAATGCCTGATACCTTCCTTATCACAGAACTCATGCATAAGAAGAGACTCAAACTCAGTACCATGATCACTTCTGATCAATATAACTTGAGTAGAGTACTCAATCTGTATGGTCTTCAGAATATCTGTAAGAACTTTGAATGTATCTGACTTAAATCTCAGAAAGAACACACAAGTGAATCTTGAGAAGTCATCTATAATAACTAGAGTATAAGATTTCCCTCCTAGGCTTTGTACAACAATAGGGCCAAAAAGGTCCATGTGCAGCAAGTACAAAATCCTAGGTGAATCACTCTTATTAACTGATTTAAAGCTATATTTAGTTTGCTTACCTAATTGATAAGCCCTGTAGAGGCCTTCCTTCTTGTAGGGACTAGAAGCCAATCCTCTAACAAGGTTATCTTTAGATAACCTAGCAATGTTTTTCATATTAACATGTCCTAATCTTTTATGTCATAAATCATTTTGATTGCTAACAAGATTAAATAAACAAATATCTGATTTTGCAGATTGAAAATTAACTACATATATATTGCCTTGTCTATTTCCAATTAAAACAGTTTGGTTTTCTTTAGTGGAAATAATGCAAGAGCTTGAGTTAAAAGATACCTAATAACCTTCATCACATAGTTGACTTATGGAGATGAGGTTATGTTTCAGTCCACTTACATATGTAACCTTCTTGAAAGTAACTGCTCCAATCTTAACTTCTCCAAAGCCTTCAGACTGGCCATAATTTGAGTCACCAAAGATCACCTTTGGTCCCAGCTTGGACTTGTAATTATTTAAGTTATCCTTACTGCCAGTCATATGCTTGGAGCATCCACTGTCCAGATTCCGTTGTTGATTAAAAGTTGGACAGCACTTTACCTACAAAGTAAAAAATTAGTGGTTCTTGACCCAGATTACTTTGGGCCCTTTGTTTTTCTGATATGAGAAACTTGATATAACAGAAAATTCAAGTTGAGATTTATATCCTAAGGGATGGTATCTCCTAGGTGGAATTTCCCAATTAGCAAATGGATTAACAGGTTTTCTAGGTTTATTAAAGTTCCTGTTAAAGTTATGATTTTTGTTAAGTCTGACTGTGCTCGACGAAAAGTTTTAAGTTCGTCGATCGGAGTTCGACAAAATGGGATGAGATCGTCGATCTCTGCTTAAAGAATGAATATATTCATTTTTTGTGCTCCAAGTTCGTCGATCTCTGCTCGAATAACCATACACGGTTCTTCGATTGCAGTAAGACGAATTATTATGGCTAATGTTGGTATTCATAGATCGTCGATCGGAGTTCGACGAACCAGCCACATTTCGTCGATCAGAGTTCGACGAAATCTGTTGAACATTATTTTTATTTAGATTTCTCTTGTTTCTATTCTTTTGATTTTTAGAGTTAAGTAAATCTTCTGTGGGTTGCTTATTGTTTATTACTTCTTTTCCTTTAGCTGAAATAAATTTTATGGGGGTTGTTAATATATTTTTCTTAAGTATGGGAGGTAAGCTTGATGAAGCATCTAAGCCCAGCTTGCCATTTGGTCTGGTATTGACTGTACTTGTGATGTCCAGCAGCTTAAGGCTTCTCCCATTGAGAGATTCCTCAAGTTTCCTAGCCTCACATAATTCTGTTTTCAGTGAAATGATTTGTTCATTTGCTAAAACTAAATCATCCTTGAGCTTAGTGTTTTTAACAAATAAATTATCAAATTCAGCTTGACTATCTCTTAGCATTTTGATTTCTTTCCAGATTTTATTAGGTCATTACATAAGGCCTTGAATTCATTTTTAAAATCAATAGAATTAAAATCAAATGAAGAGATTACCTGATCTTCTTCTGTCTTTGATTCCTCTTCTGATTCCTCAGAATGACTTTCTGCTTCATCTTCAGCATTAGGCCTGCTGCATGAGGCATTGATGGCCAGGAAGCAGACTTTTCTTGCCTTGACTTCTTCTTCATCTTCACTGGAGCTGGAAGATGAGGTCTCTTCATCAATATCACTCCAAGTTTCAGCAATGAAGCCATTCTCCTTTCTTTTATATTTGCTGGAGGAGTGTTTGCTTGAGTGCCTGCTTGAATTCTTCTTGTTCTCTTTCTCTTTTCTTCTATCTCTTTTCTGATCTTCTGGGCATTCAGGAAGAATGTGCCCAGGCTTTTTACAGCAAATGCAGATAATCTCCTTGGTAGGACTTCTATCATACTTAGGTTTGTCATCATTCTTGGATGGTCTTCTCCTGAAGTCTTTCTTGGCCAGTTTGAAGAACCTTTTGGCCTGCAAACTCATTAACTCTCCATTGGCAGGAAGGTTTTTTTATTCTTCTATTGCTTTGAAAGCAATATTGTGCTCCTTCCTTGAAGAGGTTGAGGCCTTCAATTCAGCAGCCTCTCTGGTATTGATTAACTGCTCATAAGATTTGAGCTTTCCTAGAAGATATTTAGTGGATATCTCATTCAAACTTTTGGCTTCCTTGATTGGCCAGATCCTAGAATCCTAAGTGTTGGGGAAGCACATCAGGATCTTGTCATTGATCTCAGTTAATGAGATATCTTTATCCAGGATTTTTAGTTCATTGATGATAACATTAAGCCTGTTATACATCTCAACCACTGTTTCAGATTCCTCCTTAAAGTTCTTATATTGAGATATTAGGAGGGATCTTCTGTCCTTTCTCTCATCTGCTGAGCCTGCCACCATCTGGTTTAGAGAGTCCTAGATTTCTTTGGCATAAGTGCATTCAGCCACCTTTTGAAAAATGTCATCTGACATGGTTTGTGCCAGTATATTCATAGCTTTTGCATCAGCTATTTTGGCTTTCTTCTGAGCATCAGTCCACTCAGGTGATGGAACTGCATGAGTGCTAGAGGTTGCTGTAGATGTAGATGTTGTTGGTCGAGGAGGAACTGTCAAAATAGAATTGAAAATATCCTCATTAATAGAGTTCATGTAAAGCTTGATTTTTGCCTTCCAGATTGCAAATTTGTTTAAGTTGCAGAATGGAGGTCTGGTACTAACATAATCTTTATTCTGTGTCATTGTTGTAATAATAGAAAAACTAGAGAAAAGAAAACAATCTAACAAGGATTTTGGTTCAGATATGAATCTGTAAAACCAAAGAAAATCAAGGCTCTGATACCAATTGAAGGATGGTATGAAAGATACCGCCCCAGGTTAGACTATTTAACTCTAGAGGGGGGGGGGTGAATAGAGTATTTTAAAACTCTTATAAGATTTTTATTTCAGAGTTAAATTAGTGATACTTATATGTGTAAATAGATAGGTGCAAAAATAAAACTAAGCTAGACAGCAAGCAACACACAGTAAAGAATAAGATAGCATCACAGACGACACAAGAATTTTATAGTGGTTCTCCTAAAACTTGGGTTCATCCACTCTTCTACCACCCTGCTAGGAATCCACTCAGGTTTTTGATCAGGTGCCCTGTCACCAATCAGGTTTTTGCTCAGGTGTCTGTCACCACAAGATCTGCTTCGGGTAGATCAGGAAACCCTTCAGGCTTTTGATCAAGTGCCTAAAAACCAAATCAAGTCTTTTGATCAGGAGACTTGCAACCAAGTGTTTAACTTTTGAAGGGAGCTAGAACCCTGTGTACAGTGGGGTGAAACTAATAAAACAATACGTTGTCTTCTCTTTTCTCAAAATAACTGAGAAGACTTGTGGATCCTTTATGATGTCAAAGCTCCCCCTGAGATGAAGTTTTGTTCAAGAAGATTGAGAGCTTTGCAGGGTGAGTAGGTCTTATAAAAATTTCTCCAGAAATCTGTAGACAAATTGACGTTGATTGTCTCTTGGAAGCTTGTTGGAAGATGAACACTTGATGAAGACAGAGCAGAATTCTTTTTCTTGAATGATTTCTTGTGTTCTGTCTCTAATTATCACTAGTCAACTGAAAATAAAATCTCTTTTATATATCTCTGTCTAAATCTCCTTTGAATTTTGAATTCCTTTTGTATTAAATGCTGACTGCCTGGAGAATGAAATGTGGCTGGAGAAAAGATTTGCATTAAAGAATTTCCCCAACTGTCCCATTAAAAACAGCAAGTAATATTCCTGATGAAGACCATAATCAATACTATCACTAACGGCTATATTCAGAGAATATAAGCATTAATTATTCAGGAATTACTGCTATTGAATAAGGACAAAATGAAGGAAATTTCCAAGTCTTGAACTGCACAGGAAACGTCGACCTGAGATCCAAGTTTGTCGAGCTGAGAAATCATGTTTGTCGACCTGAGAACCAAGTTCGTTGTCCTGAGATCAGCTAACTGCTTTCTATGAAAAACTTCCCAATTCTGTGCATCAAGTTCGTCGAGCTGATAATATAACTTCATCCACTTGAGTTCGAATATCGTCGAGCTCAACTCAGAGAATTTACTCTGAGTTCGCCGAGCGGAGCACGACTATTGTCGAGTTGAGTTCGACGAACGTCAAACTCACTTTTTGAACTTGATTTTATTCTAAGTCTTTGATTCTTCTACTATCTTCTATTGGCTGGTCCATGTGTGGTTGATTCGAAGGACTTAGCCTAAACTTTAGGACACAGACATGACCATGGATATACATGGTGGGTCAAATATCCTAGTTAGTGAACCTAGCCCAAATCGAACTAGTGATCGAACAGAGTGGGAAACGACTCCTGTAGATAAGCTATTGCTGGATAAATAAGTGATCAAGCAAGTTCACCGAAGTAGTTGTCGGTCATGGATCACCCTATCGTACCCGCCGCCAAGCTCACATCCATGTCCGTCTCCTCCCCTCCCTCGGTGATACTCTTTTAGATCCACTAGGAGAGATATCGTGCTCAAATGAGCCTGATGCCATGAGAGATGGAGGGAAAAATTACGAGCTTTTCTTCTTCATCGGGTTCACCGGAGGAGCCGCCTCTGGCAGCCATGTCGCCGGGAAATGCTATCCACCACCTCAACGGAGGTGGTGGTGATAATCGTCGGCGGTGGCGGCGGCCCAGGTGGCCTGAAATAAGGTTTGAAGTTGTTACATGCGGAAAAGATCTTGTTCATTGGCTATCTGGGAAGATAACTCTGGTTTGTATCACAAGTATGTCACTATATAGTAACGAGTGTTAGAGTGCAAGTCACAAGGAGTGCAACTATAACGGGGTCCTGCGAAAGATCGTCGCTCTCCCAATCAGTACCTGAAGTCATTTGGTTTACTAAAGAGTAATAACGAGATTGGGGTATTATTAATGGGTAGACATTAATAAAAGTAAGTGTCCTTGAGAAAGGGAGCTTTGGGCTTCAGCCCATCGTAGTTCCTCATGCCCTCGAGAGACCTTTATCGGGCATGCCCTGGACAGTCCAATGATTAACCCTAATCTTCTATGTATAACGAGAATTAGACAAGAGTATTCTAATAGGTTAAGGGAACGATGTGACAAACTCACCCATATGGGTTGGAGGGATACAAGATGGGTTAAGTCTTGTGAGCTGAAGTCTCGGGATTTGGATACAGGACAGGTTTAGTCTTACAAGTTGGAGGCTCGGGTGTTTGATACAGGACGGGTTGGTCCTTCGAGCTGGAGGCTCGGGTTCTAAATAACTTGCATGTGCATAGAACATATTAGTGGCGGGTCATGTGGTACTATCCAGTCATCACACCGATGACAGTATGGTGACTCTGGTGAGGTTTGAGGGTTTGAGGGGCCAGTAGATTTTTTTATACTGCGGTCTGGAGGACAATCCCTAAAAATGCACACCCGTCCTAAAAGACTGGTGGGGATAGCTAGCAAATTAGTACACAGAGACTCTAGAGTGCACCTCGGACATGTACAAAGGTGTACGAAGGGTCTAGGCCTGGTTGTGTGTATAACTTCCTAGGAAGTGGAGGCTCCCGCTCCACTGCTACCATAGCCACAACTGTGGTACCAGAGAGCTCGGCTAACTCCAAAAAGTGGGAACTAAAGATCTGTGATCACAGAGTCGTGTTTGTGAGTTGCACTTGTATGAATCATAACACGCATAACTCATCATAGCATACTTACATACTTAGGGCATACGCACTGTGGATCCTTATCATATAAATTAGTATGTGCTCTTTTATATGATAAGTTATATTTATGAAACCTTAACTTATAAGTTTGTATGGGCATTCGTATATGTTAAGGTACTCCTGTGATGTTAGTGTAGCGGTAGATCGTTTACTTTATGCTCAGTTTCTTTACTTTACTTACATCACTTTCTTTCTATTCTACTTTACTTACTGCACTTCTTTTCATTAGTGCTCACTTACTTTACTTGTGCTATAAGAACTGTTAGTATAATTATATAACTGTTAGAAACATGACCATGATATAATAGTCCCACCGTCACCTGCTTCCATTTTGTACTGCTTTGTTGTCCTCCACTTTTGTCGTCCCGCTCGGTGCCTAGGAGTCGCGGGGGTGTGGCAAGGACAAAATGGCTTAGTCTTTATGATTAACGATCTATTATGACATTATTATTTTAGGAGCTCGAGGAGCTGGAGCAGCAGTATGACTAGCAGGATGAGGTGGCAGGGCTTGAGGAGCAGATACCACGTACTACTATCGCAGCTCAGTGTCAGGTGATGATGAGTGTTTCAGTTACTGCTTCTGCATAGTGTTGTTATGAGAGAGAGAGAGAGAGATTTGATCCCATTTTGGCATGTATCGGGCATAAGCCCTAACTCTCTTTTTTGTACTCATTGTTTACGGATGTACTTTCATCTCTACATATTATGATGTTATTGTCGTGACTTGTGGACTTTCTAGTTTTCATTTACTGCTTATTGTACTTCTTTTCTCTCCTGGCCTACAGGTTGAATGATTGTACTAGCCGACAGGATTGACGTCGTGCGGTGTCGACTAGCTCGTGTGCCAGTGTCACCATAAGGCGGTGGTTCTGTGCATAAGATCGGGTTACCTCCTTAGTAAGGGGGCGGTGGTCTTACACTAAAGCTTTCATAATTTGCAGTTGTTCTAATGGTGTCGGGCTCTGAACAGTAAATTTTGCCCATTGACCATCAAATCGACTATCGAGAAGTAGCACGCCCACCAGAGAATAGACACCAGCACGTCCGGCCTCCCGCCTTTGGAGTTGAGTACGTGCTTTGAATCATTTGTCCCGCCGGTAATCAGAGTGCCCTAGTTCATCAAGATCACCACCCAATTGCCTTTCTGGAGGAATATTATGCGAGGTCACCATCATGCACTAGCGGTCGTGGGGCCAAGTTATGGTGTGGCCGGCCTCAAAGAGATAGAGACCTGTCCCTGTGAGGAACTTGTCCGCAAAGGCCATCACGGCAAACTTGCGGGCTCTTGTCTATAACAGCGCGGCCTGGAGTCTCCTTAATGATGCATTTTCTGCCAATGCCTGCTTGCACGAGAAGCTGAAGGTAAGAGTTAATTATAAACAATACTTTCCTTTTCTTACCTGTACGGAAGGAATCTTCCTGTCGTGAACTCTTGCCGTCATAGGAAAAGAGGGTGGAAGATGAACCAAGATTTTGTCGGGGGCTGGGCTGGCTCCACAGGCGTATGGCAGAGATGGCGATCCGCCTTCAAAAGGAGAATGATATCTTGAAGTTGGTGTACACAGATGTTGACTATGAGACCCTCTTCGTGGGCCATCCAAATGCGGTGTCTTGAGCTTAGGACATATTGTTTTCTTGTCCCTTTAATGGATGTCAGAACATATTGAAACTATATAAAAATACTTGCTTGATTCTAGTTATTATTTTAATTGCTCTCCGACATGCAATGGTTGCTAATTTCGATATAGAGAAATAGGGGACCGCATTCCAAGCATTTTGAAAGGGGAAACTAGATCTGATATACTCTAGAGGGGGGTGAATAGAGTATATGGTGCTTTTTAAAACACAAAAAAAACTTTTGCAAAGCTTTACAACAATTGTTGTAATGAGTGTAAGCAGGAAGCAGAAATAAAACTAATCACAAAACTAAGCTATGCAGAAACTAAGCACAAGAAAATCTAGGCCAGAAACAAAAAGGAAACATGCAAAACCAGATGACACAAGGAATTATAGTGGTTCCCCAACTTGGGTACATCCACTCTTCTACCACCCTAGGTAGGAATCCACTGCAGGATGAGTTGATCAGGTGTCCTGGGCACCAATGAGCTTTTGATAAGGTGCTCAAAAACCAAAACAGATTTTTTGATCAGGTGTCTTGCCACCAATGAGCTTTTGACAAGGTGCTCAAAAACCAGATTCAAACTTCTGAAGGGAGTTTGAACAACCCTTTACAGAGTGGGGGTGAGAGAGTGATGGCAGTCTTCTCTTTCTCAATCAACTGAGAAGACTAAGTGGATTGATTTCAAAGCTCCCCCTGAGTCCTTGATCTTCAGGAAGATGAGCTTTGCTGAGGGTGATAGGCCTTCAAAGATAGATCTCCAGCAAAAGATCATTTCAGCAAGCTGAAATGTTGAGTGTCTGGAGTCTTGAAATGATGTTGGCCTTGAACACTTTAAGAGCTGAAGAGATCTGAAGATTTTTGAAAGCTTGATCTCTCTGATGAGTGTTCTTCAGAATTCTTGTTGACAGACTATTTTCAAAGAGTCTCTATATGTTTTTTGTTGTGTCCTGTTCTTGTCAATCTCTTATTTGATTCAAAAACATTCTCTCTTTTATTCTCTGTGTCTGAATAGGATATCACTCTGTCAAAGATAGTCGTTGGTCTGCATTGATTACAGCCTTAATTGCATAATTTCTTCTAAAGGAAAGTCCACTGATTTGTTCCTTGAAAAATCCCTTGAAACTTGCTCCAGAAGTAAATGAAAACGGCTGGCAGATCTTCTGAATTAAATGCAGAATAACTTCTATCTGATTTGAATTTGAATTCTGAAAGATAACTGAAATCGTCGAACTGAGCTCTGCTATCGTCGAGCTGAGCTCAGCGAACTGGAAAATGCAAGCAGCAAAGAAATCGTCGATCTGAGCTCAAAGATCGTCGAACTGAGCTCAGAGATAAGGATCCAGTGCAGAGTCAAAATCGTCGACCTGAGCTCAGCGATCGTCGAATGGAGTTCGACGATATTATGAGGTTTGAGCTCAGCGATCGTCGAATGGAGCTCGACGATCTGTCGAAGTTGAGCTAGACGATCGTCGACCGGAGTTCGACGAAACGTCGTGCTGAGCTCGACGATTGGACTTAGTCTCCAGAAAAACTTTGGTCTTCAAGGCAGCTTCCAAATCTAGACTCCTGATCCCTTAGACTCAATTCTAATTGACCTATTAAGCTATACAGAAGGTCAAACACAGATTCCTAGAGACATAGTGATCCTGACCCAAATTAGTAATAGGGTGTTCCAACAATCTCCCCCTATTTGGGTTAGGAAAACTATTTACAGACTTTGGAAAATCAAACAACATCATACAATCAGAAAAACACAAAAACAACAGTAGCTAGACATTACAGAACCATCACAGAGATATATATATATGTCATCCAGATATCAGTCAGAAAAACCAAGAATTGTCACCTTACAGAGTTACTCTTTCTCTTTGCCTTTTACCAACTTGATTTCTCTGTTAGGATTTAAAGCTTCTTGTTTGGATCTGATATCATCAGCTGCTCCCAAATATGTTTGCTTTGATGTCCTGGGAACCACTGCAGCTGGATGTAACTCCATGTACCTGTCTGCATCAAAAAATTTACTGGAGGCATATCTTTCTAGTTCTTTCTGTCTATGTTCTGACATTGTAGATATATTAGAGGTGTCTAGGCCTTGCTCTCTGGCTTTCTTTATTTGATCTAATGCAGCCAACTCTTTCATTCTAGCAGTCCAAGCAACAGGATTCTTCTCAGGGTCCTCAAATGGAACAGGTGGCTCATACCTGTTGGAAGAAGTATCTTGAGGAGTCCTGGCAGTCACAGTTTCTTTGAGCTTATAGGGGAATGGACCTGAAGATGTATCAGAAGGAACATGTCCTCCCCTGGAATAAGGGTGCTGCCTGGAATGCCCTTTAGAATATACTTGAGTTTCTCTTTGATTTCCCCTATATCCTCCCCTTCTAGAGTAAGAGCCCCTAGACTGGCTTTCCCTTTGATATGTTCTAGCATGAGGTTGGTAGGAAGCCTGGCTTCTAGCTGGGCCTGAACTTGCAGAGCTGCCACCTGCACCTGCATCAGGTGGAGGTGGTGGAGGAGGATGAGGGTGCTTGGACTGGGTGGAACCTTTCTCATACTTCCTTTTCTTCTTCATAGCCTTTAGCTGATTCTTAGAGAACTGCATCCAATGCTCAGTAATGGGGCAGTTGTACAGAATATAGTAAGGAACATCATTATCATCTCTAACTTTGGCAGGTGGAACCCTCTTCATTGCCTTACTTCTTGCCTTCCTTTTCCTTGCAATGGTGGCAGAAGAATCATCAGAAGCAGTGTTGTAGTCATCAGATTCAGAGCTTTGAGCATCATATAAAGCATCAATCCTTTTCATCAGATCTTCTTTCAGTTGAACAGCAGCAGATGGGGCAGAGGCAGAAGCAGAAGGAGCAACAGAGACAGATACAGCAGCAGATATAACAACAGATACTGGAGCAGCAGTAGAAGCAACACTGGTTATTTCAGGAATTATGGCAGCAGCAGGTTCAGAAACATCAACAGCATCTACAGCAGGCTCAAAAACAGCAGCCTCTGTCATCAGAGAATCCTGGGAAATGGGCTCATCAGAAACAATTTGATTTTCAGCAGCAGTTGGAACATTGTCTTCAGCAGCAGCAAGAACAATTTCAGAAGCAGATTCAGCCTTTTCTTTATCAGCAGCAGCAGCAGTCATCACTGAGAGTACAAAGGATGAAAGAATGTTGGGGTCACAGCCAGAGAAGGGCACCATTGCCTTAGACAGATCTTCTGAGGAAGCTTGGACAGCAAGCTTGCTGAAGAAGCTTGCTAGCTTGTAATATGCAGTATCAAATGCAGATAGCAAAGACCTTAGGTCTATTGCTAAGACTGGAGTAGGCACAGCAACTGGAGCAGAAGATACAAGCACAGCAGCTTGCAGCAGGAGCAGAGGCAGCAGCAACAGAGCAGCATGACCAGGCTGCGGCTTCATCAAGGATTACAGCATGCTCCCCCTGCCAATGGAGCTGCAGTTAGGCCTCTGTATCAGCCGCAGGCAAGTTGTGGAACTGGCTGAGTGGGGCTGCTTTGAGGTCCTCCACAGGAGAGAATGGGAAAGCCTGGCAGAGAGGGCTGCCACTGACAAGTGTAGAGGAGCCAAAGAGGTCTCCAAGAGAAGGGAGAGCCTGGGGGCAATGAGCTCATACAACTTGTCAGCAAGGGCTGAAAGATCTACTTGCTCAAGAAGGGGAGCAGAGGTAGAGGGTACAGGGATGGCTGAAGAAGCTGGAGGTGGAGGGCTGAATGGTGGAATGAATGGCTCAGGAGAGGGGATTGTGGAGATGGAGGACAATGGGATGGATATGGAGGGAGTGAAAGTGGGTTGGGCAATGATGTGGTGGAGAAGGTCTTGGAAGGATGTTGAAGAGGATGGTAAGTCTGGAGGAGAGGAGGGGGAATCATCCATGTAGGATTCATCCAGAAGTGTGAAGGATGGTATGGATGGAGATGAGGTGACATCTGGTGGTGGATATGAGAATAATGAGTGGAAGTGGTCTACTGGTGGAGATGAAATGGTTGCTGGAGATGGAATAGAGGTTGGAGATGGGCTGGAGATTGTAATTGGAGATGAGGCTGGAATGGTGGATGGAGCTGGAGGTAAGATTGAACTTGGAGGAGGAGGAGAAGCAGCACTAGCAGCAGGCAGGTCTTCTGCAGGAGCAGAGACCTGGGGGGGAGTGACTCTTTGAGTCCTGGTGCCTGAAGGGGCAGTTGAAGAGGGCCTGCTGGGCTTGCTAATCTGCCTGTCCCATTTCCCAAATAGGGCACAGGTGAGTCTCTTGGAGGCATTGATGTGCACTCCAGAGGAGACCAGCAGAGCAGGGCACCTTGCCTGAAGGAAAACTCCCAGAATTCTTCCAAAATTTACAAAGTTTTTGTTAATCTTTTTCTTTATCAGGTCAAAGAAGACCTCTCCCCAGTTAAGCTTTTCCTATCTACCAGAGCTCCCATGAGGCAGAGCTGATGTCTGGAGATGGTGTCATGTGCAGAATGTTTTGCCAACAGGACCTTGCCTACAACATCTGCCAGGAACCTGTATTCAACTGACAGGTTCCTCTTAAACAACTTGCTAGGGTTTCCCTCAGGATGACCCATCCTGGCAAGTATATCAGAAATTTCTTCTCCAGAAAGTTCAGCAGAGTCTTCACCATTTCTTAAACCAAAAACTTCTGTTAAGACTGTTGGGGTCAGAGGTACCTGGGTACCAGCAATAGATCCAACAATGGTGTTGTTGTCAAGGTTGTGTGCAGTATATACCCATTCCTTTATTTCATCTGAGGCAAGTTTGATTCTTGTGGTCATGAGGGCAGATAAATGCTGATCTTTGAATAAACTCAGGATGTCCTGGAAGACTTGATCAGTGGTGTTGAAGGAGTCCAAATCAATGTCAAACCCTGCATCAAACTTCATGGCGGCGAGGACAGCAACTGAGACGGCCATGGTACCTGCAAAAACTTAACAAACAAACCGAACAAGCGTAGAACTGTTTGGAGGGAAGAAAATTTTGCAGAGAAATTGAAAGCGCAAGAGAGAACGACGGCGAAAAATGAGTTTTATATTAGGGTTCGACGCAGAATTGGAAAGATCGTTGAACTCAGTTCGACGATCGAGGCTTCTAAAGGAATCTGAAGAGACTCCAACATCGTCGATCTCCGTTCGACGATCTGGAAAGGCGTCGAGCTCCGTTCGACGATCGTTCAGGGAACAAGACCGTCGAGCGCTGTTCGACGATCGTTGACCAGAAGAGATAGTTCATACTATCTGAGGAGCGCTGAACTCCGTTCGACGATTCAGGAAATAGTCGAACTCCGTTCGACGATCTTTGGGGAAATCGTCGAGCGCAGTTCAGAGATCAGAAAATTCTAGACACTAAGGAAAATCAGAATTTTTGCCTAGTCTTGGTCAATTTTTAGCTTTCAAAATCTTGGATATTATTTAAGACTTCCTCCATCTAACATTCCTAACTGATTTAGGAAGAAGGTGTGTTTCTTTTCATCCAAGGGCTTGGTGAAAATATCTCCCCTTTGTAAATCAGTTGGGATATAATGCAGTTCAATTTTATTCTTTTCAACATTGTCCCTTAAGAAGTGATGCCTAATCTCTATGTGTTTTGTCCTACTATGAAGGACTGGATTTTGGGCTATGGAAATAGCACTTGTATTGTCACAAAATATTTTTGACTTCTCTAAGTTGTAACCATAGTCTAGGAGTTGATTTTGAATCCACAGTATTTGTGAACAACAACTACCTGCAGCCATATATTCAGCTTCAGCAGTTGAAGTTGACACAGATGTTTGTTTCTTGCAAAACCAAGAGACAAGTCTATCACCAAGGAACTGACAAGTTCCACTGGTGCTTTTCCTGTCAATTCTGCATCCAGCATAATCAGCATCAGAGAATCCAGTTAACTCAAATGCTGAATCTTTTGGATACCAGAGACCTAGATTTGGACAACTTTTAACATATCTAAGAATCCTCTTTACTAATGTTAGGTGTGACTCTCTAGGGCTAACTTGGAATCTAGCACATATACATGTAGCAAACATTATATCTGGTCTACTAGCTGTAAGATACAACAGAGAGCCAATCATTGCTCTATATGTTGTCTGATCAACTGGTTTCCCATGTTCATCAGCATCCAGTACAGCATTGGTAGGCATGGGTGTTTTCATGCAAGATGCCTCAGACATACCAAATTTCTTAACCAGCTCATTAACATATTTGGTTTGAGAAACAAAGATGCCTTCAGCATGTTGTTTGACTTGCAATCCTAAGAAGAAGGATAGCTCACCCATGCTACTCATCTCAAATTTAGAATGCATTAGGTTAGAAAACCTTCTGCACAATTTTGAGTCAGTCGAACCAAAAATGATATCGTCTACATAAATTTGTACTAGTAGGGTATGGGACTTATGGGTTCTAATAAAAAGAGTTTGGTCTACTCTACCCCTTATAAAACCATTTTCCAAGAGAAAGCATGCTAGGGTCTCATACCATGCTCTAGGAGCTTGCTTGAGACCATATAATGCTTTATGTAGTTTAAAAACATAATCAGGGTAAGTTGGAGAGATAAAACCTGGAGGTTGTCTGACATAGACTTCCTCTTTGATGTCTCCATTCAAGAAGGCACTCTTGACATCCATCTGATAAACCTTGAAGCCTTTGTGAGCTGCATAAGCTAGAAAAATTCTGATGGCTTCCAATCTTGCAACAGGTGCAAAAGTCTGGTCGTAGTCAATTCCTTCTTCTTGAGAATACCCCTGGGCAACTAGCCTTGCCTTGTTCCTTATTATTACTCCTTGATCATCCAGTTTATTTCTGAATACCTATTTTGTTCCAACAATGGAATGATCCTTTGGCTTTGGCACTAGTTCCCATACTTTGTTCCTCTCAAATTGATGCAACTCCTCTTGCATGGCAATGATCCAGTGTGGATCTTGCTCTGCATTTTGAATGGACTGAGGTTCAATTTGAGAAAGGAAGCAGGTGTGCAACAGGTTTTGGTTGACCTGATTTCTGGTTTGCACACCAGCTGAGATTTCTCCAATTATTTGGGAAATTGGATGGTCTCTTGATGTTACTAAATCAACAGGGGGTGTTGATTGTTCACCAACCTGTGTTGTTGTTTCTTCTTGTGGTACAACAACTGGCTCTTCAAGTTGAGCTTCAATGTGTTGAGCATTCCCTTCATCTTCACTGCTTTCATTCTCTTGGCAACCTGCAACTTGTTCATATCTTCAACTAGAGAGTGTTCCTGCAAAGGTTCTATGGTAGAAGAAATCTTCTCCTTGAAAGACATGTTAGTTTCATCAAAAGAAACATGAACAGATTCCTCAATTTTCAATGATGATTTATTATATACCCTATAGGCCTTGCTGATCATGGAGTATCCCAGAAACACTCCTTCATCAGCTTTGGCTTGAAATTTTGCTAAATATTTCTTATCATTATTGTGAATATAGCAAGTGCAGCCAAAAATTCTGAAATAGTCAACTTTAGGTTTCTTCCCTTTGAGTAATTCATAGGGAGTCTTTCCCTTCAGTTTATGTATCAGACTTCTGTTCAGCACATAGTTGGAGGTGTTCACTGCCTCTGCCCAGAAGGATAGAGGTAGATGAGCATCTGACAACAATGTAGTGGCAGATTCAATAAGGGTTCTATTTTTCCTTTCAGCTACCCCATTTTGTTGAGGAGTTCTAGGAGCTGAGAAAGTATGCTTGATCCCTTCACTCTGACAGAACTCTTGCATAAGAAGAGAATCAAACTCTGTCCCATGATCACTTCTGATCAGGGCAATGTGAGTATTGAACTCAATCTTTATACATTTGAGAAACTCTGTCAGACACTTAAAGTTATCAGACTTCTTCCTTAGAAAGAACACCCAAGTGAATCTAGAGAAGTCATCTACAATCACCAAAGTGTAGGATTTCCCTCCTAGGCTTTGTACTGTGATGGGTCCAAATAGATCCATGTGTAACAGATACAATATCCTAGGTGAATCACTCTTATTAAGTGACTTGAAACTGTTTTTAGTTTGCTTGCCTAATTGACAAGCCTTGCAGAGTCCTTTCTTCTTGTAGGGGCCAGAAGGTAGTCCTCTAACAAGGTTGTCCTTGGATAGCCTAGAAATAGTTCTAAGGTTTAGGTGTCCTAGTCTCTTATGCTATAAAACATTTGGTCTACAAACTGAATTGAATAAACAGATATCTATAGTAGTTGAAAGAAAATCTACTAGGTAGATGTTACCTTTCCTTTTACCTGTCAACACAGTTGTGTTGTCCTCTGACTTGATTTTGCATAAGGTTTTGCTGAAGGTCACCTGGTAGCCTTTATCACATAGCTGACTGATGCTGATTAGGTTGTGCTTCAGTCCTTCCACATATGCTACTTTCTTGAAGGTTACAGAACCAATCTGGACTGCTCCATAACCTTTAGTTTGTCCAAAGTTGGAGTCACCAAAGATAACCTTGGGTCCAAGCTTGGCTCTAAAGGAGTTGAGGTTGTCCTTGTTCCCTGTCATGTGCTTAGAGCACCCACTATCCAAATAGCATTGCTGGTTAGATGTTGGATAGGTCTTCACCTGCACATAAAGCAATTCACTTGTTTTTGACCCAGTTTACCTTGGGCCTAGGTTGATAACCTTTAAATTCAGAAATGAAGGATATCCCTGGCTGTAACGCCCCCGGTTTTTTTTGTGTTTTGTTTGATTGTGGATTGGCGTTACGATGACGTTTTCCGGCCCTTCGCCGTTGTAGAGCGCGTTCCTAGCTCTGTAGGTTCCTTGTGTAGCCTGGTTGTAGCCAGTTGGCAAGTTTCCCCAGCTAGCCGGAGTCTGTTTTGGTGACTCGGTTGGGCCTCTTAGGGAAATGCTTGCGTTTTGGCTTCGGGAGGTGTTGGCCCGAGTGTTCGATCGTCGGATGTTGTTTTCGACCTCGCCGTTGTTTTCGTGGCTTGGTTGTTTAGCTACGGTGCGAGTTTTGGTCGAAATCCGAGATCGTTTGCCTTCGCGTCGTTTCGGCGTTGTTTTGTTAGCTGCATGTTTGTTATGCTTGCTGTGCTGTGCGTGGCCTGTTGTGGCTGAGCTTGTAGGCTGGTGCCTTGTATCTTGTTTGCTAGGTGTTAGCAGGTTTCTTTTCTGTGTAAGTTTGGGTGACACGGCCTGGGTCACGCCCGTGACCCAGGGCGTGTCGTGCTCGGGTAGAGCTCTCGTTTCTCCAGTCGACGAATTTTTGGTCGACAGGGTTTTTGTTGGAACACGGCCGTGACACGGACGTGTCACGGGCGTGTCCTCCTTCGATTCGTCGAGCTGCGCTCGATGGTCGTCAGGCGGTGTTTAGTGAGAACACGGCCCTGTCACGGGCGTGTCGTGCCGAACACGGGCGTGACATTGGGGCGTGTCTCTCTGTTCGACGATCGGCGCTCCACGATCGTCGGGCGGTGTTCGAGTTGGTACACGGCCCGTGACACGGGCGTGTCACAGGGCGTGTCCCTTGCTTCGTCGAGCGGAGATCGACTTTCGTCGAGTGGGTAGGTGCGTGAGTACACGCCCCGTGACACGGGCGTGTCGGGCCGTGTCACGGGCGTGTCTGGGGGGCGTGTCCCGTGTTTTCGTCGAGTAGAGATCGACGTTCGTCGAGTGTGTGAGTACACGCCCCGTGACACGGGCGTGTCGGGCCGTGCCACGGGCGTGTCTTGGGCGTGTTCCGTACCTTTTTTTCCAGAAATCGTCTTTTGTTGCCGTGAACTGTTTTTCCTCCTCATTTTCATCGTTCCCGAGTCTGGAGAGCTTCCAGCGGAAGGGTTTTGAGAGGAGGCGGTGGTTGTTTTGGCCGGCGATTTCGGGAAGGTTAGAGCTCGTTTTTCTCGTGTGATAGCTGATTCGGTTTGCTCTCGGCTAGATCTTCCCTTCAATGTAAGTTTTTCTTGATTTAGGGTTCGATTTGAGGAATTTCTAAATATCTGATTTCTTTCTTCCCTCAAGTTTCAGCTTTGATCTTCTTGGTGGTCGATCTTGCCGCCGGAGCCAAACCGTGGTGCTGCTGTTGTTTGTTTTTCGTAGAGGTAGAGGCAAGTGGCCCCTTGCCCTTGCCAAATTTATTTCTAACCCTTGATTTTTTTTATTTCTTCTGTAAAGCTCTGTTCTCTGTCTTTTTTTTTCCTCCCTAGGGCAGCAGGTTGAATTGTTTCTTCAAGCTTCTAATCAAGTGCTGACTCTTTATTTCTCTTTTCTGGAATTTTAATCAATGATTCTCTTGTTGTCGGATGGTCAGTGTCCAGTGGGTAGCTAGAGTTAAGGTGAGGTTGCTGTTAGATACAGGTTAGGGTTAGCTGCGGTAGCTCCGAGTAGTTAGGACGGAACGGAGGGTTGAGATTAAATCTCCAACTCTCTGTTTTCGCGCGTGAGAGGGCTTAGGCTACGTTTTTAGCAAGACTCACGTTTACCCTAAGTGGAAAGCGCTGACAGCGTCGAGTGAGCCGAGCTTACTCAACGCCGTCACCTAGCTTAGGACTTGCGGCTAAGTATTCTTAGGCGTCAGGTGAGTGGAGTTTACTCAACGCTGCGTCGAGTGGGCTCGACATTTCTGTCTTGAGTTCTTGTGTACCTTAGGATTGTTAGTGTGACTTTACCCTTCCTTTAGGGGGTGGTTTTGGGTGTTCGGCAAATTATTGCTTGCCGACTCTTGGGTTGTGGCAGGTGGTGCATGTTTAGTGGCCTCTAAGAGGGGTGGATTTTGATGTGGAGAGCTGTGGCCACGACCTGTTTGCCCTGGTTTGGGTTGGTGTGGGACCCTAAAGCTGCCACTGGCGACCCCTTAGCCCTTTTTGGATCTGATTCTGGTTATGTATTCAGATCCATGTTTTTTTTGACCACTGCCACTTACCCACGTATTAGGAATGTTAGACTCTTTCGTTGAGCATGTTGCTTTTATTGCTCGCACCTGGTGTGCTTTGCTGTGCTTTAGACAGTGCTCTTTTCTTACTGTCATGCTCTTTCTTTTGCTTATAGCAGCTTGTTGTCGGGTTAGTAAACCCTCCTTTTTTCTCTTAACTCTAATGCTTTATTTGCACTTTTGATTATTTCCTTGCTGAGGTGTTCTTTTCTTGAATGCCTCGGGTCCAGGTTGTAGCCGGTTCAGCGGCTAGTTCTTTTGGAGGGGCTGGTTTGTGGCCTCTTGGGTAGCTGAGACAGCTGATCTCGATTTTGTGAGGTAGTTCTTTACTTTTCTGTATAGACATACATACTCACCAGTGGGTTCGTGTCAGGTTGTTGGCGCCCACTGGTGGCTTCTTGTGATGCTGGGTATGAACTTAAACTGCTGTTTTTGCCTTTTAGTGGTTGTTTACTTGCTTCTGGGAAGGATTTTTGCTAGGTTGCATGTTAGATATTTTAAACCCTAAAAGCATTATTATATGTATATCATGCATAGCATAATTATAAAACAAAGTCACTATATTTCCTTAGCGTAAAAAGATTACCTTTTTATATCTATTATATTCACTTTAGAGTTGTGCATACCATGAGTTGTCCCTCGGGGACACTTATGCTCACTAGGGTGTCAATTTAATTGAACCAAACTATTTTCTGCTGCGTATACTTATACTTTTAACTGTGGACTAGCTGATCCACCATGTCGAGGGATACGGCCAATCAACATAACTGCTTTTCTTTCATAATTAATCAACGTTTTTCCCTAAATCTAAGGTCTGGAGTTTTGCCTGAGCGCGTGCAGTTATCCCCTGCACGGCGTGGCATCACGGCACGTGTTTTCTCTTACTCTGATACGATTTTATCGTTGAGAAAATGCGGGTTGTGACAGTTGGTATCAGAGGGAGGTTGCTTGACAAATGGTCGGGCAACCTTTCCCCTTGTTTGCATTAGTGGTTAGCGTCATATCATACACACACCGATATGTCATCAGCACGTCTTGGCTAAAGCACGAACACTATACTCATGAGCATAAAGAAGTATACGGGGCATATTATGTAGTATGGGATGCATAATATGTGTTTGTATATGGATCCACCATAGGAGGCAACATGTGAGGGTTATGTAGTATGGGATGCATAACCTCACCACATGAATGCGGCTAGCACGTTTTCTTTTTTCGTTGCATGGGAATGTTATGTAGTATGGGATGCATAACATTTTCATGTGTACGCCGCCCATGGCATGCATTAAGGCCTTTTTTTAGAATGCATAGCACATCATGCATAACATAACATTTCATACGCACAACGTGTTAAGCTAAAGATTTGCAAGATGACATATGTACACGCATGGTTTTGAGTCAAAAAGAATACAAATACATGCATTCATGGTTTAGGCACCTGAGTTAGTGTGATGGTGGTGAACCATCTTAGGTTAAGCATAACATCATCATGATAAAACAACTCCCAGAGCAAGTTTTGCAGTTGAAGTTCATATTTAAGTGTGTTTGTCTGTACCGGGTAGTTTTGTTCTAGCTGTTGGGCTAAGTTTCGTCTAAAGCCTGTGCGATTATAGGATGGCGAGACTTCCCGCAACGAGGTCGACGCCCCAATCCGAGGGTGAGACGTCAGGAGCGCAGAGCGAGGCGTTGGTAGAAAACCTGCGGCAGAGTAATGAGACCCTATCGAGGCAGGTGGTGGCTATGCAGGCTCAGATTCAGTCCCTGGTGGCCGTGGTGGCGGGACAGGCCCCGAGAGTTCCGGACCCCGCTGTGGGGGTAGCTGTTCCTGCCCCTCCTGCTCCTCCCGTGCCTTTGGTTGTGGTGCCCCCGGAGATGGCGTTTATATCCCAGTTTCAGCGACTGAGACCCCCTACTTATGATGGGCAAGCAGATTTCATGATTTTGGATGACTGGCTGATTACTATTGAGGAGATGTTCTCTTATTCGGGGATTTCAGATGATCAGAGAGTGATGCTCGCTGCCTACCAGCTCAAGGGCTTGGCAAAGAATTGGTGGTTGAGGGAGAAGGAGAGCTTGGTGGCAGGATGCTCTTGGGAGTCATTTAAAGGGATGCTGTTGAGTAAGTTTTTGCCTTCAGTCGAAAGGGACCGGCTGATGAATGACTTTCTCCATTTGAAGCAGAGGAAACTCACGGTCAGTGAGTATGAGATTGAGTTTAGTAAGTTGAGTCGGTTTGCTCCTGGTCTGGTGAGCGTTGAAGCAGACCGAGTTAAGCGATTTCTGGGTGGACTAAGAAGCGACATTCAGCAGTTAGCGAATGCCTACGGTGCAGTCAGTTATGCCAGCGTGGTCGAAGCTGCCTTGAGGGTTGAGGCCATTGAGAATACCAAGAATAGAGGTCAGCAGTTGTGGAAGGATAAGCGAAAGTCCGGTGGAGGGAAGAGCCCTCAGGAACCCGATGCGGTCTCGAGAAAGAGGAGCAAAGAGGTTTGTAGTTTCTGTGGCCGACCAGGCCACCCCTTTGAGAAGTGTTTCAAAAGGTTTGGAGCGCAGAAGAAGGAACAGGTGCACGCAATTCAGGGTGCTCCCAGAGGAGACTTGGTGTGTGCCTTGTGTGGAAGGAAGGGGCATGAGGCTGCCCGTTGCTGGTTGAGAGATAAAGTCTGTTTTCAGTGTGGGCAGAAGGGTCATCTCAAGACAAAGTGCCCACAGTCCCAGCCTATTCTGCAGCCAGTACCCCTCCAGGCTTTGCCACCGCCTCAGCAATTGGATAGAGGAAAGGGGAAGCTGAATGTGCTTTCGGCAGACGAAGCGCAGACTTCGACCCAGGTTATCTCAGGTTTGACTTCTCCTCAGTCGTTTCGCTATGATCCCTTTATGGTTGTAGTTTTCGTTTTAGCGTTTGTTTCCTTAGATGCGTGCGCTATTTGTAGGACGATTTAAGGTAAAGAACCGTTGGGCGCACGTTCTCTTCGATTCAGGCGCTACCCACTCGTTTGTGGCTAGAGCCTTCGTGGAGCGGTTCAGTTTGGGCCTAGATCGTGTTGGTGGTGCCTTTTGTGTTAAGTTCCCCTCCGGTGACTCTGTGGTTACGGACCTGGGTGTCCTTGATTGTCCGATTTCGTTGGGGGATTTCCTAGCTAAGGCAGATCTGAAGGTGATTGACCTGGAGGACTTCGATGTTATCTTGGGCATGGACTGGTTGTCAAGGTACGATGCTGTGATCCAGTGCAAGGGTAAGCGCTTGGACTTCGTCAAGGACAACGGTCAGCCAGGGAGCGTTTATGGGTATTCTCTCCAGGAGTCTCCAGTCATTTCTGCGGTGCGTGCTCGGAAGTTGCTTGATTCTGGTTGTTCTGCTTGTGTGGTCTCTCTGGTAGGGGCTGTTGTTAGAGTGCCGTGTTTGCAAGAGATCCCTGTGGTGTGTGACTTCTCCGATGTGTTTCCTGATGATCTTCCCGGTCTTCCACCCGATCGAGATGTCGAGTTTGCTATAGATTTGGAGCCAGGCACGCGTCCTATTGCCAAGGCGCCGTACCGGATGGCCCCGCGAGAGCTGGAAGAGTTGCGAATTCAGCTGGATGAGATGTTGGCAAAAGGGTTCATTAGGCCGAGTTCTTCACCCTGGGGTGCTCCAGTGCTGTTCGTTAAAAAGAAGGATGGGTCGATGAGGCTATGCATCGACTATAGAGAACTGAACAAGGTTACTATTAAGAACAGGTACCCTTTGCCTCGGATTGACGATCTGTTTGACCAACTGCGTGGTAGTGCCGTGTTTTCCAAGATAGATCTTCGATCGGGCTATCACCAGTTGAAGATTCGGGAGTCAGATGTTCCGCGGACGGCGTTCCGCTCTCGTCATGGGCATTTTGAGTTTTTAGTTATGTCATTTGGTTTGACTAATGCGCCCTCAGCTTTTATGGATCTGATGAACAGAGTTTTCAAGGACTTCCTGGATAAGTTTGTGATTGTCTTTATAGATGACGTTTTGGTATATTCTAAGAATGTGGAGGAGCATGATCGGCATTTGCGTCTGGTCTTGGCGACTCTGAGAGACCATAAGCTATACGCCAAGCTGAGAAAATGCGAATTTTGGTTACCTCAAGTCTCTTTTCTCGGCCACGTGGTGAATAAGGAGGGAATATCGGTGGACCCAGAAAAGATCGCTGCTGTTATGGAATGGGCGAGGCCTGTTACTCCTAAAGAGATCAGAAGTTTCTTGGGCTTGGCTGGATATTATAGGAGATTCGTAGAGGGATTCTCTACTTTGTCTGCGCCGTTGACCAGGTTGACGCAGAAGAATGCAGCCTTCATATGGGATGGCAAGTGTGAGGAGGCTTTTGAGGAATTAAAAAGAAGGTTGTGTTCAGCTCCAGTTTTGTCTTTGCCTACTGAAGATAGTGAGTATGATATATATGTGGACGCGTCACACGTCGGACTGGGCTGCGTTTTGATGCAGGGCGGGAAGGTGATTGCGTACGGGTCGAGGCAGCTAAAGACTCATGAGAGGAATTACCCTACGCATGACCTGGAGTTTGCAGCTGTGATCTATGCGTTGAAATTGTGGAGGCATTTGCTGTATGGCGCGCAGTGCAAGATTTTCACGGATCATAAGAGTTTGAAATATGTCTTCACTCAGAAAGAGTTGAATCTGCGCCAGCGGCGGTGGTTGGAGTACGTGGCCGACTATGATGTTGAAATCCAGTATCATCCGGGTAAGGCGAATGTGGTGGCCGATGCCCTAAGTCGGAAGTCAGGAAAGATTTTCAATCTCTCCGCCGAGCGTCTCGTGGAAGAGTTTCTTTTGATGGACATTTCTGTGGGAAGCTGCGATTCGCAGAGTAGCCCGGCAGTGGCAGAACCTTCGTGGATTGCGCTTACGCGACTGCATCAGAAAGATGATCCCGATCTTTTGCATTTGTACCTTCGAGCTGAGAAAGGTGAATTACCAGATTTCTCTATAGATGATGCGGGTACCTTGAAGTATCGTGGCAGGTTTTGCATTCCCGCAGTTGGAGATATCCGGAATATGGTGTGCAGAGAAGCCCACGGATCTAGTGTTGCCTACCATCCAGGGTCTACCAAAATGTATCATGATTTAAAGCAGATTGCCTGGTGGTATGGGATGAAGAAGGACGTAGCCAGATTTGTCTCTGAGTGCTTCACTTGCAGGCGTGTGAAGGCCGACCATGGGAGGCCTGGTGGCAAGCTAACTCCCTTAGAGATTCCGATGTGGAAGTGGGAGAGTATCTCGATGGATTTCATCACAGGCTTACCGAGATCTCCTAAAGGGCATGATTCAGTTTGGGTGATCGTAGACAGATTGACGAAGAGTGCTCACTTCGTACCATTTAAGATCGATTATCCGATGAGGAAGATAGCCGAGCTGTATTTGGATGAGGTTATTAGATTGCATGGTGTACCCGTGAGTATCATATCAGATCGAGACTCCAGGTTTACGTCTCGTTTTTGGAAGAGCCTTCAAGAAGGGTTGGGTACAGATTTGAGATATTCCACAGCTTATCATCCCCAGACCAATGGTCAGACGGAGCGAGTAAATCAGATTGTGGAAGATATGATCCGATGCTATATTCTGGAACACGGAGGAGCGTGGGATGAGCGCTTGCGGCTTATGGAATTTGCGTATAATAACAGTTATCAAGAAAGCTTGCAAATGGCTCCTTTTGAAGCTTTGTATGGGAGGCGCTGCAGGACTCCCTTGTTTTGGGCTGAGGTTGGCGAGAGACCTTTGTTGGGTCCAGAAGCTCTCGAGGAAATGGAAACTGCTGTGAAGCTTATTCGGGAAAAGCTTCGGATAGCCCAAGAGAGATATGAGAAAAATGCCAATCTGCGTAGATCGGATTTGGAATTTTTGGTGGGGGACTCCGTGTTCTTAAAGGTCTCCCCGTTGATCGGAGTCAAGCGTTTTGGCAAGAGCAGGAAGTTGGACCCGAGGTTCGTGGGGCCGTTCCCGATTGTTGAGCGGATTGGGATATCAGCTTATAGGCTGGCGTTGCCCGCAAACTTCCCTGGCGTGCATAATGTCTTCCACGTCAGTCAGCTGCGGAAATGTGTATCGAATGGCAGGCAGGTTTTGGATTCTGTGCCTCAGTTGGAGCCGAATCTTTCTTATGTGGAGGTGCCTGTCCGCATTCTGGATTCTCAGGTTCGTGCGCTGCGGAAGAAGTCTATTCCGATGGTTAAAGTGTTATGGAGGAATCAGGATGTAGAAAGCGCAACTTGGGAGTTGGAGTCGGCTATGAGGGAGGCTCACCCTCATCTGTTTCCCTGAGCTTGTGCCTGGTATGTTTTGTTTTATTTATGATTATATAGTCCTTTCCTGGCTCTTTCTCTCTCCTTCTTCATAGGAGTGTTGTGAGTAAAGTTTCGAGGCGAAACTTTCTTTTAGGGGGAGTGGCTGTAACGCCCCCGGTTTTTTCTGTGTTTTGTTTGATTGTGGATTGGCGTTACGATGATGTTTTTCGGCCCTTCACCGTTGTAGAGCGCGGTCCTAGCTCTGTAGGTTCCTTGTGTAGCCTGGTTGTAGCCAGTTGGCAAGTTTCCCCAGCTAGCCGGAGTCTGTTTTGGTGACTCGGTTGGGCCTCTTAGGGAAATGCTTGCGTTTTGGATTCGGGAGGTGTTGGCCCGAGTGTTCGATCATCGGATGTTGTTTTCGACCTCGCCGTTGTTTTCGTGGCTTGGTTGTTTAGCTACGGTGCGAGTTTTGGTCGAAATCCGAGATCGTTTGCCTTCGCGTCGTTTCAGCGTTGTTTTGTTAGCTGCATGTTTGTTATGCTTGTTGTGCTGTGCGTGGCCTGTTGTGGCTGAGCTTGTAGGCTGGTGCCTTGTATCTTGTTTGCTAGGTGTTAGCAGGTTTCTTTTCTGTGTAAGTTTGGGTGACACGGCCTGGGTCACGCCCGTGACCCAGGGCGTGTCGTGCTCGGGTAGAGCTCCCGTTTCTCCAGTCGACGAATTTTTGGTCGACAGGGTTTTTGTTGGAACACGGCCGTGACACGGGCGTGTCACGGGCGTGCCCTCCTTCGATTCGTCGAGCTGCGCTCGATGGTCGTCAGACGGTGTTTAGTGAGAACACGGCCCTGTCACGGGCGTGTCGTGCCGAACACGGGCGTGACATTGGGGCGTGTCTCTCTGTTCGACGATCGGCGCTCCACGATCGTCGGGCGGTGTTCGAGTTGGTACACGGCCCGTGACACGGGCGTGTCACAGGGCGTGTCCCTTGCTTCGTCGAGCGGAGATCGACTTTCGTCGAGTGGGTAGGTGCGTGAGTACACGCCCCGTGACACGGGCGTGTCGGGCCGTGTCACGGGCGTGTCTGGGGGGCGTGTCCCGTGTTTTCGTTGAGTAGAGATCGACGTTCGTCGAGTGTGTGAGTACACGCCCCGTGACACGGGCGTGTCGGGCCGTGTCACGGGCGTGTCTTGGGCGTGTTCCGTACCTTTTTTTCCTGAAATCGTCTTTTGTTGCCGTGAACTGTTTTTCCTCCTCATTTTCATCGTTCCCGAGTCTGGAGAGCTTCCAGCGGAAGGGTTTTGAGAGGAGGCGGTGGTTGTTTTGGACGGCGATTTCGGGAAGGTTAGAGCTCGTTTTTCTCGTGTGATAGCTGATTCGGTTTGCTCTCGGCTAAATCTTCCCTTCCATGTAAGTTTTTCTTGATTTAGGGTTCGATTCGAGGAATTTCTAAATATCTGATTTCTTTCTTCCCTCAAGTTTCAGCTTTGATCTTCTTGGTGGTCGATCTTGCCGTCGGAGCCAAATCGTGGTGCTGCTGTTGTTTGTTTTTCGTAGAGGTAGAGGCAAGTGGCCCCTTGCCCTTGCCAAATTTATTTCTAACCCTTGATTTTTTTTATTTCTTCTGTAAAGCTCTGTTCTCTGTCTTTTGTTTCCTCCCTAGGGCAGCAGGTTGAATTGTTTCTTCAAGCTTCTAATCAAGTGCTGACTCTTTATTTCTCTTTTCTGGAATTTTAATCAATGATTCTCTTGTTGTCGGATGGTCAGTGTCCAGTGGGTAGCTAGAGTTAAGGTGAGGTTGCTGTTAGATACAGGTTAGGGTTAGCTGCGGTAGCTCCGAGTAGTTAGGACGGAACGGAGGGTTGAGATTAAATCTCCAACTCTCTGTTTTCGCGCGCGAGAGGGCTTAGGCTACGTTTTTAGCAAGACTCACGTTTACCCTAAGTGGAAAGCGCTGACAGCGTCGAGTGAGCCGAGCTTACTCAACGCCGTCACCTAGCTTAGGACTTGCGGCTAAGTATTCTTAGGCGTCAGGTGAGTGGAGTTTACTCAACGCTGCGTCGAGTGGGCTCGACATTTCTGTCTTGAGTTCTTGTGTACCTTAGGAATGTTAGTGTGACTTTACCCTTCCTTTAGGGGGTGGTTTTGGGTGTTCGGCAAATTATTGCTTGCCGACTCTTGGGTTGTGGCAGGTGGTGCATGTTTAGTGGCCTCTAAGAGGGGTGGATTTTGATGTGGAGAGCTGTGGCCACGACCTGTTTGCCCTGGTTTGGGTTGGTGTGGGACCCTAAAGCTGCCACTGGCGACCCCTTAGCCCTTTTTGGATCTGATTCTGGTTATGTATTCAGATCCATGTTTTTTTTTGACCACTGCCACTTACCCACGTATTAGGAATGTTAGACTCTTTCGTTGAGCATGTTGCTTTTATTGCTCGCACCTGGTGTGCTTTGCTGTGCTTTAGACAGTGCTCTTTTCTTACTGTCATGCTCTTTCTTTTGCTTATAGCAGCTTGTTGTCGGGTTGGTAAACCCTCCTTTTTGCTCTTAACTCTAATGCTTTATTTGCACTTTTGATTATTTCCTTGCTGAGGTGTTCTTTTCTTGAATGCCTCAGGTCCAGGTTGTAGCCGGTTCAGCGGCTAGTTCTTTTGGAGGGGCTGGTTTGTGGCCTCTTGGGTAGCTGAGACAGCTGATCTCGATTTTGTGAGGTAGTTCTTTACTTTTCTGTATAGACATACATACTCACCAGTGGGTTCGTGTCAGGTTGTTGGCGCCCACTGGTGGCTTCTTGTGATGCTGGGTATGAACTTAAACTGCTGTTTTTGCCTTTTAGTGGTTGTTTACTTGCTTCTGGGAAGGATTTTTGCTAGGTTGCATGTTAGATATTTTAAACCCTAAAAGCATTATTATATGTATATCATGCATAGCATAATTATAAAACAAAGTCACTATATTTCCTTAGCGTAAAAAGATTACCTTTTTATATCTATTATATTCACTTTAGAGTTGTGCATACCATGAGTTGTCCCTCGGGGACACTTATGCTCACTAGGGTGTCAATTTAATTGAACCAAACTATTTTCTGCTGTGTATACTTATACTTTTAACTGTGGACTAGCTGATCCACCATGCCGAGGGATACGGCCAATCAACATAACTGCTTTTCTTTCATAATCAATCAACGTTTTTCCCTAAATCTAAGGTCTGGAGTTTTGCCTGAGCGCGTGCAGTTATCCCCTGCACGGCGTGGCATCACGGCACGTGTTTTCTCTTGCTCTGATACGATTTTATCGTTGAGAAAATGCGGGTTGTGACACTGGCTGACTCTTATATCCTTCAGGATGATATCTCCTTGGAGGTATAATCCATTCAGTATAAGGGTTGAAGGTTTGGGATGAAAAACCCTTAGGATTTAATTTTGACTTGACTTTGAAAGAATTTCCAGAGCTCTGACCTCTGTTCGACGATCTTGGAGCTGCGTTCGACGATCGTGGGTCCGATCGTCGAGCTCCGTTCGACGGTCGACTATGGCTGAGGTCAGGTATATGGGATCGTCGACCTGCGTTCGACGATCGTGGCTGAGATCGTCGATCAGCGTTCGACGATTTATCCTGAGATCGTCGAGCTGCGTTTGGCGATCGTCGATCTCCGTTCGGCGATCGTCGATCTCCGTTCGACGATTTGTGCTGGACTTTAGTTTTCTGAGGCAGATCAGAATTTTTCCTGGCAACCTCTACAACTCCCTTTCCCTTGTCAGAAATGAACTTGATAGGGGTTGTTAGAACAATAGGTTGGCTGGATGAGGCACCCAAGCCCAGTGTACTATTGAATCTTGAGTTCACTGTGCTTGTGATGTCCATCAGCTTGATGCTTCTCCCATTGAGAGATTCTTCAAGCTTCTTGGCCTCAGAGAGCTCACTCTTCAGTGAAGCTATCTGTTCCCTATAGTTCTCCAACTCCTGAGAAAGTTTGAGGTTTTCTGATTTTAAAACATTTTGTTCAGATAATTGATTTCTGAGAGAGATGATCTCTTTCTCAGACTTTAGCAGGTCTAAACATAGTGCTTTAAATTCAAATTTAAAATCTTCTGAAGTGAAATCAAAAGAGCTGATTACCTGATCTTCTTCAGGTTGAGTCTCTGAGTCTGACTCTGACTCCTCTTCCTCTGAGTTGTGTTGTGAGGCATTGATTGCCATCATGCAGAACTCCTTTTCCTCTACATCATCCTCATCATCACTTGAGCTGGAAGAGGCTTCTGACTCCTCTTCAGTCTCACTCTAGGATTCAGCAACAAATCCTTTCCTTGTGTGCTTATTTCTGCTGGAGGAAGGTTTGATACTTCCATTCCTTTTGGAGTCCTTCTCCTTTCTTCTTTCTTTTCTGTCCCTTCTGTCCTTGTTCTTGTTCTCTGGACAGTCAGGAACCATATGCCCTGGATTCCTGCAACCAAAGCAACTGATGTCTTTGCTATTGCCAATGGACTTGTCATACCTTGGCTTATCCTGCTCCTTGTATGATCTTCTTCTGAAGTCCTTTCTGGCCATCTTATAGAATCTTTTGGCCAACAAGCTGAGAAGTTCATCATTGGCTATTCCTTTTTCTTCAGGCAGATCCTCAGTTGCCTTGAATGCTATAGTCTTCTCCTTTCTTGTGGCTGGTGAAGCAGTCTTCTGTTCTTCTTCTCTGTTCTTGATGAGTAGCTCATAAGATTTGAGCTTACCCAACAAGGCTTCAGTGGTGATCTCATTCAGACTTCTGGCATCTTTAATTGGCCAGATTCTTGAATCCCAAGTGCTGGGGAAGCACATTAGGATCTTGTCATTAAGTTCTGTCAGTGAGATCTCTTTGTCTAATGTCCTCAGTTCACTGATAATTAGACTCAGTCTGTTGTACATGTCTCCCACTGACTCTGTTTCTCCCTTCTTGAAGTTCTCATATTGGGAGATGAGATGGGATCTTCTGTCCTTTCTCTCATCAGCTGAGCCAGAGACAATTTCTGAGAGCTTGTCCCAAATTTCCTTGGCTGAATTGCATTCAGCTACTTTTTGAAAAATATCATCTGACATTGTCTGAGCTAAAATATTCATTGCCTTGGCATCAACTACTTTCCACTTTTTGATGTCAGCATCTGTTCCTGATGGAGGTGGAACAGCATTTGTGCTTGTGCCCTCTGGAGGTCTTGGACACACTGTCAAAACAGAATTAAAAATGTCTTCGTCAATAGAATTCATGTAGAGTCTAATCCTTGCTTTCCAAAGTGCAAACTTTGACAGATTGCACACTGGAGGTCTGGTGCTAGCATAATCTTTGTTTTGGGCCATGACTTGTGCAAGCTAAATCTAATAATGAAATATAAAAGAAGGATCTAGATTGGGATCTTGGGGTTCAGGTGTTAGCCTGTACAACCAAACAGATATGGTATGTTTAACCAACCTCGCTTTGATACCAATTGAAAGGGGAAACTAGATCTGATATACTCTAGAGGGGGGTGAATAGAGTATATGGTGCTTTTTAAAACACAAAAAAAACTTTTGCAAAGCTTTACAACAATTGTTGTAATGAGTGTAAGCAGGGAAGCAGAAATAAAACTAATCACAAAACTAAGCTATGCAGAAACTAAGCACAAGAAAATCTAGGCAAGAAACAAAAAGGAAACATGCAAAACCAGATGACACAAGGAATTATAGTGGTTCCCCAACTTGGGTACATCCACTCTTCTACCACCCTAGGTAGGAATCCACTGCAGGATGAGTTGATCAGGTGTCCTAGGCACCAATGAGCTTTTGATAAGGTGCTCAAAAACCAAAACAGATTTTTTGATCAGGTGTCTTGCCACCAATGAGCTTTTGACAAGGTGCTCAAAAACCAGATTCAAACTTTTGAAGGGAGTTTGAACAACCCTTTACAGAGTGGGGGTGAGAGAGTGATGGCAGTCTTCTCTTTCTCAATCAACTGAGAAGACTAAGTGGATTGATTTCAAAGCTCCCCCTGAGTCCTTGATCTTCAGGAAGATGAGCTTTGCTGAGGGTGATAGGCCTTCAAAGATAGATCTCCAGCAAAAGATGATTTCAACAAGCTGAAATGTTGAGTGTCTGGAGTCTTGAAATGATGTTGGCCTTGAACACTTTAAGAGCTGAAGAGATCTGAAGATTTTTGAAAGCTTGATCTCTCTGATGAGTGTTCTTCAGAATTCTTGTTGACAGACTATTTTCAAAGAGTCTCTATATGTTTTTTGTTGTGTCCTGTTCTTGTCAATCTCTTATTTGATTCAAAAACATTCTCTCTTTTATTCTCTGTGTCTGAATAGGATATCACTCTGTCAAAGATAGCCGTTGGTCTGCATTGATTACAGCCTTAATTGCATAATTTCTTCTAAAGGAAAGTCCACTGATTTGTTCCTTGAAAAATCCCTTGAAACTTGCTCCAGAAGTAAATGAAAACGGCTGGCAGATCTTCTGAATTAAATGCAGAATAACTTCTATCTGATTTGAATTTGAATTCTGAAAGATAACTGAAATCGTCGAACTGAGCTCTGCTATCGTCGAGCTGAGCTCAGCGAACTGGAAAATGCAAGCAGCAAAGAAATCATCGATCTGAGCTCAAAGATCGTCGAACTGAGCTCAGAGATAAGGATCCAGTGCAGAGTCAAAATCGTCGACCTGAGCTCAGCGATCGTCGAATGGAGTTCGACGATATTATGAGGTTTGAGCTCAGCGATCGTCGAATGGAGCTCGACGATCTGTCGAAGTTGAGCTAGACGATCGTCGACCGGAGTTCGACGAAACGTCGTGCTGAGCTCGATAATTGGACTTAGTCTCCAGAAAAACTTTGGTCTTCAGGGCAGCTTCCAAATCTAGACTCCTGATCCCTTAGACTCAATTCTAATTGACCTATTAAGCTATACAGAAGGTCAAACACAGATTCCTAGAGACATAGTGATCCTGACCCAAATTAGTAATAGGGTGTTCCAACACATTTGTTTACTAAGATTAGAAAACCTAGGTGACCTTGTCCTGAATGTTTGCCCATCAATATTAGAAGACCCAGGCGGCCTCATTTCGACTACCCTCCTATCAAAATTAGGAAACCCAGGTAGACTCATTTCGAGTGCCCACCTATTAAGATTAGAAGACCCAGGCCACCTCATTTTGAGTGCCTACTATTAAGATTAGGAAACCCAAGTGGCCTCATTTCAAGTGCCCGCTTATTAAGATTAAAAAACCAAGGTGGCCTCATTTTTGGTGCCCGTGTCGAACGGTCATGATGGAGTGAGCATTATCTTGCTGAATAGTTCTTAGCCAAGTGCTGCAGAATGTCGGCGGGCACCAAAGCATTGCAAATTATCAAGCATGAACTTGTCGGGCATATCTTGGTGGAGTGTTGCGAATTGTCGAGTGAACACTTTACTAGGGAAATGAAAGGGACTACTTATTCTCCTATTGAGTAGTTGTCCACTACTCAATGAGGTCCGCTCATTAGAGGTTAAGGATTCCAGACAGGCATTGAGCATCTATAGGGTTCTCGTCCCCAAACAACAATTAATAGCTTTGGAGTGGAATAAAACACATATTCCTCAGAGCTTGTCCTCGAAATTGAAGCAATAACCATAATAACACCTCGATCAATGCATGGTTGGTCAACACATCCGGTCCTGCCACATATGCCACTCGGGAGTATCTCTAACAAGGACAAATATTACCGTCTTACGGTGGGGGAAGTGACTCACAATGGCCGGAGGGTCAGAGGCCAGATGGCCTAGGTTTGAGACATTTGGATACGTTTTAAAGGTTAGATACTTCAGGAGAGCACATACCTTATATGGACATGAAGGTTTTGTCTTGCCCTTCCAGATGCTAGAAGAAAAGATTGACTCCTCAACTGGAGGTAGAACGTACTCTTCAGTTGCGTATGCAAACTGGGTATCTCTAACCAGAATTAGAACATACTCTTCCACAACACTTGTAGTTTGGATGTCCCCAACAGGTAGTGGGACGTACTCTTCCATTGCACCAGTAGATTGGATGCCTCCGACTCGAGGTGGCGCGTACTCCACCAAACTTTCCGATTAGATATTGCACTCTCGAGTCATCCTATGATCGCTCCTGACCCTAAAGTACATTCCTTCCAGTGGAAACTTCAAGTCCTGATGTTAGGTTGATGTGATGGCTTTGAAGTCATCTAGATGGGCCTCCCGAAGACCGAATATAACTGTTGGGTGCATCAATAACCAAGAATGACTCCTATTGGGCTATACCACATAGGATGATGGCTAGGTACGCGCCTCGTTCGACCTATTTATTTTCTCCTACAAAGCTATAGAGTGGGTTGTCGCAGGCTTTCAGTGGCTCGCTCTTCTTCATCACCTCATATGTGGGTTTGAACAGGACATTGACGGAACTGTACTTATCTACAAGGATTCAGTCCATAGTATAATCTCCCAAAACATCCTTGATGATGATCGCAACATGAAAAGGGTTAATGACTAATGGAAGATCTTCCTCCTTGAAAGTTACCACCATGCGAGGAGCCGGAGCCAGTAATGTTGAGGCTACATTTCTCCCTAATCGACCAGCTACTGGACAAGGTTGAACAGGAAATCAAATTCTGCGTGAGTGATGGGTGGTTGTCCGCCGCCATCTGTGGTAGATGTGATTGCTCTGACTTTCTGCCCACCATCGTGTGGATTCACTGGCCACTTGTACTTAGAAGGTTGCGGGGGCGAGCACTCCTCAGAGTGCTTATGCGTATAGAAGTGCTTCTTGGCTTAGGCAAGCACTACCGTTGTCCTTTGACAGCAAGGGATATTTCACAAAGTCTATGCACACCACGCCAAATTTTGTTGGAGCCAAAATTATCACCAACTATCGTACGCTATCGCTAGATCAGGTGGTTGGTCGAGGAAAGTGAAATTCAGAAGCGATCTGTGACTAGCCTTGCGAACGATTTACGTAAATAAAAAGGAGCATGAAAAGGAGGTGTCATAGAAAGCGTCAAACACCAAATTTGATCAGCTGGGGTGAATTCTTCTCGTGCGACGGGCCTCTTGATTATATTGGAAATGTCACAAAGGGTGTGACTACTTGTGAGTACATGCGTATAAAAAGGTAGAGTGAAGAAAAAGACTGAATCGACTTAGTGACGCACCAGCAACAAGGCAAGTTCTGGGCTAAGTTTGTGTGTCCCATCTAAGAACCCTTTGTCCCTAATTATACTTGAGGGTAGGATACTCTGACGTTTCATGAACCAATGGGCATTTAATGCCTCAATAATTACGAAATTAAATGCACATCCGCCCAATGTACATGAAGAGTTAGGCAGTGGGGGTTAAGAAAAGAGACTCCACATAACCGCGAGGTTCCACTGAGGTTGATGTTGAAGATATGAGCCCACGTAGGCTCCGAGAGAAGCACCCTTCGCAACCTCTGGGCTGGTTCTTTTGAGTTGCTATGTAAGAGACTGCATGCCAAATGCCCATGCCAGGGTTTCCTGAAATGTGTCCACGTTGAATACTATCGCGTTCAAGCCTTGAGCTTGGGATTGTCCGCGGACATCTGGAGTGACCGCCTGAAGAGCCGGCGAACACCAGGCATGGAAACCTGGTAAGTTGTCCCTTCTTATCTGATGCTCTCCTCCGCTATCACAGGATTTGGGTTAACACTAATGAATAGGGTGCTTGAGCCATACATGGACATGTTTGTGATTGTATTCATCGATGACATCCTGGTCTATTCATGGTCGAAGGAGGACATACGAAGAATCTTTCCTTAGTACTAGAGAAGTTAAGGGAGCATCAATTGTTTGCTAAGTTCATTAAGTGTAAGTTTTGGCTCCAAGAGGTCGCTTTTTTGGGCCATGTGATTAGTGGAGCAGGGTTAATAGTGGATCCTGCCAAGGTGCGAGCAGTTAAGGAGTGTTCGTCTTTGAAGTCAGAGGCGGATGTGCAGAGTTTCCTAGGACTTGTTAGTTATTACCACAAGTTCGTGGAGGAATTTTCGAAGATCTCCCTTCCCCTCACCACTCTGACAAAGAAGGTTGTCTTTTGTGTGGACACCCAAGTGCAAGGCTGCATTCCAAGAGCTAAAGGATCTCCTTGTCTATGCATTAATCCTTTCCCTTCCATCCAGGAAAGAAGGATTCTAGATTTACACGGATGTAACATACCAAGGCATGGGAGAAGTGTTGATGTAGCATTGACATGTGGTTGTGTATGCTTCGAGGAAATTAAAGAAGCATAAGGTGATTTAGCTACTGCATGACATAGAACTGGGAGCAGTGGTCATGTCCTTGAAGATTTAGAGGCACCATTTGTATGGCATCTACTACGAGATCTTTTCAGATCATAATAATCTGGAGTACATCCAAACCCATGAAAATTTGAACTAGAGACAACAGTTGTAGCTAGAATTTTTATGCAATTATGAGTTTACACTCAACTACCACCCCAGGAAGGCGAGCTTGGTATCGAATGTGTTGAGCAAGAAGGCACCCGCATCGGGCTCGGATTCTATGTTGATTGTTATGGTGTTGGCTTGAGAACTCAAGGAGATGGAGATCACACTTGTGTCTAGGGCTTGCCCCGAGGTCTCTACAGAGTAATTGGCTACTATAAGCATTGTTTATGACCTCCGTGATCGGATATGGGCTAAGAAAGGGAGGGATGCTACTATGTACCTTGTGTTTCAAGCCCTCACGGATAGATTGATCGAGCAGTGCACACTGGAGGAAGACATCATCCACTTCCAAAGCATGCTTTATATTCTCGTAGGTGGTGAGATTCAGGAGGACATTTTAAGGGAGGCTCACTGTACTAAGTACTTGGTGCATCCCAGGATTGCGAAGATGTGCACTGACTTGCAGAGGACCATGTTCTGGCTGAAGATGAAGAATAATGTCACTTATTATATCTCCCATTATAAGGCATGTTAGAAGGTGAATGTGGAGTGCAAGAGCAATGGAGAATTATTCCAATCATTATCTATAACTGAGCAGAAGTTCGACGATATATCCATAATTTTGTTCATGGCCTACCTCATTCTCACTTCGAGAACGATTCAGTTTGGGTGATAGTGGATTGGTTGACAAAGGTTTTCAAATTCATCCCGATGAGGAAGGATGGGCATTTTGATGACATAGTGCCTTTCTTTGTAGAGTAGTTTGTTTTATATCATGGAGGGCCCAAGACTATCATTTCATAATGTGATGGTTTTTCACCTCCAAAGAGTGAAGGGTGGTGCAGGCCTATTTTGGCTCTCAGTTGACTTTCAGCACAGCCTTCCATCCCAGGATTGACTGTCAATCAGAGAGAACTATCTAAACTATGGAGTACTTATTGCGACAATGTGTGTTGGACTAGGGAGAGCCCTGGGAGAGACTCCTACCTTTGGTAGAGTTTTCCTACAACAATAGATATCAAATGAGCATCGATATGGTCTTGTATGAAACATTATATGGAAAAAGGTGCAAGACTCTTTTATCATGGGTCCAAGATGAGGATCCAACGGTACTGGGGTGTAGTACATCGATGACACTAATGTGTTGATCAAGCTGATTCGTGATTGTATGCTCGAGTCTCAGAGTCCGCAAGTGAAGTATTAGTATATGAAGCACGGGATGGTGGAATTCCAAGTGGGGGACAAGGTGATTCTAAAGATCAGGCCAATGTATGGGTTTCTCGTGTCCATGAGAGGAAGAAGCTCAGGCCTCGTTATATGAGGCCTTACACTATATTGGAGCGGATCGAACCCTTGGCATATAGGTTCGAGCTACCATTAGAACTAGAGAACCTGGATGATGTCATTCTTGTGTCCTCCCTTCAGAAGGCACTCATTCTTCTTGATCAGTATGTCACCACTACTTCTAACCCTGTGTCATCCAATAGATCCGTCCGGCTAGAGCATGTGTCGATAGTAGATATCGAAACCTAAAAGTTACGGTCGAAGAGCGTTCCATTGGTAAAGGTCTTATGGTCCAACCATGGGAAGGAAGAATACACTTGGGAGCCTATGGACCTCATACAATAATGTTACTCATGATCATTTTCTCAAGGTATGTATGGAACTTGTCTTTCTTACTTTATATTGTGACACACGTAGACCCAACTTAAATTTGGGGATGAAATTATTTTATTTGTTTATTGGATTTGTAACATCCTAATTCGAGCTAGCCCCCTCGGGTGACTTTTGTCACTACGAGTCGTCCTAGACTAGATAGAAGTCCTTAGGTCGTGAGGAAGTCATGGTTGAGTGAAGGTTACATAGGTGCACGATTTAAGTTAAGAAATTGCAATTAGAAGAGATTGCTACAAGATCACTTAGTCATTGGTCTAAACTACATATATATCAGCAGCATTTGGCATGCATTGAATTGACCTCGATATGTGTCGATAAGCACTCGATGCAACCAGTGTCGAATAGAACTTGATGTTGCGTTGATAAGCACTCGTCGCTACCTGCACTGAATGGAACTCGATGTTGGGTCCATAGGCACTCGATGTTGCATTGATAAGCACTCGACGTAATGTAACACCCTGCCCATCACGAAGAATATAATAGAAGGTCTGGCTGAGGACCACGCTATATTCCACGAACAAATAAAAGTGGTGCAAAATATAAATACCAAACATCTACGCAACCTATCACATAGTTACAATCTAGCGGAGGCAAAGGAGTAACCATAACCCACAACACGGAATGTCCACTGTAAAGATATAACTTGGAATGAGTGTATACACAAACATTTGGCCTTAAGGCCTTACAGACTGTTTACATGATTACACAATTAAGTGATTTTCATACTTCGGCACGCAGGCTGACAACACATGAAAACAGCAAAACAAGCACTTGGGCTTTTGAGGGCCAGCACAGCATCAGGGCTTCAGCACACTATTTCCCACTAAGCTCGTCAGCACTTACACAAGTACATTCCACAAATACGTGGCAAAATGAAGCAACGGTCAGCTTTAGCTGACAACAAGTTTAATGAACCCACCCCATTCCTGGGGAGGTGGAACTCATTCCCTACGAGCAACCAGTATGGCAGTATATAAATTTAACATTCATCACAGACATTGGAATGCACGTCCGCAGATATCGAGCACCCATGGCACATTATCGGTGTACTGAATTTCAAGTCCCACCTCCATCCAAAGTATCAACCACTTAGATGGACATTCAGTTTTTATCGCTAAGGCCACCTTGTCTCTTGGACACTCCTAAAATCAGAAGGTGCACCGGGGAGTGACCTCTTCAACTACCTGTAATGGACGAGTTCGGATCAACTTTGCACATGCTCAAAACGTCGAAATCTCACTGTCATGATGAGGGTATGACATCACCTCAATACTTTATCATGATAACCAACATTATCTATTTTGATCGGTACATAAGGCCACCAATCTAGGCACTCCAGGCCTTATAGCTTAATTATACGCACCCAATCATCAAGACTTGGGCTTCACATACATCACATCAGCTCACTAGGAGCTATCTCCAGCGATAATGTTGTCACTGCACGATATCGACAGAACCACGAATCTATCTTAGTCCCAGGTTCACACCCAGAACACACATTTGCTCACTGGTCTTTATAAGAGAGCTATCGCCAGCTATATCTCTATCGCGGGCGATAGAAACAGACCTTCATTTTCTATTGCAAACCCGGGTTTTTCTTGGAGACACCATCTAGTACTTTTGCAGTAAACTGTATCACCCCAAAACTCTGAAATCTACTCATTTTTCCATGGAGTCCTCTCTAGCACGCAATCAATGCATCACCAATCTTGACAAACTTGTCACAGATGGGCTTCACACAGCATGTATATGTCAGTACAGTGACCCAGACGCTAAATGCAAATTATATCGGGGATAAACTATATCAACCTATCGGAAGTCTCTTCCTCTAAAATTGGTGGGAACCTCCACACAAACATGCCAAATAAAGGACTTCACATGTTCACGTATTCAAAAAGAGAGTTGTTACCCTCGTAGAATGTTTTGGAGTGATGAAATTGCAGTTGATCCAGATAGAAACACTCGCAGCCCTTTCCTCTCCATGGATCTTGCTTTGGCTCGTGATTGCGACCTTGGATGCTCGTCCAATGCTTCTTTAATGGATGGCTCAGTCTTCTTCTTCCTCCTCTTCCCTTTCTCTTATTCTTCTTTCTTATTTTTTGGAGAGAGAGAGAGTAAAAGAGATATGAGAAGAATTTTCCCCTTCAACTACCTTAGTAATCACGGGCCTCGCCTCAGTCATAAGATATCCAAGACAAAAGTAATGGACAGCCCTGATTTCACGGAGAAATCTTAAATAAATGTTATCGTCAGGCGATAGCCACTATTGTCGGATGATATCTCTGATGGTGGTTGCTTGTCCAAGTTAGCACCGCTTGACAACCGTCTTATAACAAACTAACACATGGTTGCCTGCCACGTGGCACACTATCACCCAAGGATATCGATATTTCACCAGCAGTAGCTCTAAAAACTAAATCTTGTTGCATTTCAATGGGAAAAAACTGGAGTGTTATGAATCCCCCCCCAATAAATTTTATCCCGAAATTATTCAGTCCAGAAAAACATCACTAAGTATATAATATACAATAATGTACCTCAACGGAATAATTCGGGAAATTCTTCCATCATGGTTTGCTCACGCTCCCATGAGAGCTTCTCGCGACCGCAATTGTCCTAATGGACTTTAACCATCCTGATCGCCTTGTTTCGTAGCTATTTGAACTTTATGTCTTTGATACAAATGTGCTTGACTTTTGTCTTCAACCCACCATCGACTGGCACCTGATCCGTAGCAATGACATGTGTAGGCTCTTGTACAGCCTTCCTCGACATTGATATGTGAAACTCATCATGCAAACCGCTTAATTCTGTTGAAAGAGCTGGTCTATAGGCAGCTTCATCATCACACTCCACTATCTCAAACGGTCCAAGGTATCGTTGACTTATCTTTTTCAAGCATTGAATTCTTGACAACCCCTTAAAAGGTTTGAGTTTTAGATACACCTAGTCGCCAAGAACAAACATGATATCTTTGTACTTGGCGTTATAATACTTGTCATGTATATCTTAAGCAATCAACAGTCACTCCTGGATATATCGTATCATCGAATATTCCTCATCGACATATTTCCATTTAAATAGCTTTGTTTCGCCCATTTCTTCCCAAGTTAACGGAGTACGACACTTTCTACTGTATAAAGTCTCGAAGGGCGCCATTTGTATACTCGCTTGGTAGTTGTTATTGTCGGCAAACTCAATCATATAGAGATGGTTCTCCCACCTCTTGCCGAAATCTAAGGAGCACATATGAAACATATGCTCCATTGTCCTATTAACCATTTTGGTCTGACCTTTCGTTTGAGGATGAAATATTGTGCTGAACTTCAGCTTGGTACTCAATAGTTGGTGGACTAGCCTCCAATCATTCGAAGTAAAATAGCCATCTCGGTCATTAACGATGCTACGGGGCACACCGTGTAATTCTACTATGTTATCATTATAGACTTTGCCCAATTCTTCCACTGAATCATCCCTCCGATTTCAAATAAAGTGTGATACCTTCGTCAATCGGTCTACTATCACCCAAATGACATCATTCTCGTGATGCGGTCTCGACAAACCATGCACGAAATCAATAGAAATGTCATCAAACTTCCGTTCTGGAATTGATAATGACTTTAGGAATCCTCCAGACTTCTAACATTTTTCCTTCACAAGTGTGCAAGTGTGACACTTCACCGCATAGAGGGTTATGTCTTTCTTCAAACTTGGCCACCAAAACAACTTCTTTATGTCCTTGAATATCTTTATGCTCCCTGGGTGGATTGAGTACTTTGTGAAATGTGCCTCGTACATGAGCTCCTCCCATAGTTTTCCAACATTGGAGACCTCATCTTTCCATAAAAGAACATCGCGTAAACAAAACTGGGAATTTGACATATCCATAGTCTTTACCAGTTATCGCTTCATGTTTTCATCAAGCTTCATTGCCTGTTGAACTTTGTCTGCAAGGTCATATTATACTTTCGTCCAATTCAAGCATGCATTCGTTCTTGTTCTATTATCCACGCAAGAGATCTCCAAGGCCTCCTAATCACAAATAATATGCTCATCATGCATCTATATCCAGTTTTCCAATGCCGGAGCCCTACAGCTTAACACATCAACAACTACATTTCCCTTCCGGGGAGTATAATGTATCTTGAAGGTGTAGCCCCTAAAGAACTCCATCCACCTCCTCTATCGCATATTTAGATCTTTTTGATGCAATAGATACTTCAGGTTCTTGTGGTCCATAAAGATATCATTCTTCATGACATACAAATAATATCACCATAGCTTTAGGGAAAATATCACAAACGCCAACTCCGAGTCATGGATTGGATAATTTTTTTTCATACACCTCCAACTAACGAGAGCCATAGGCAGTAACCTTTCCGAACTGGAGATGAATGCAGCCTAAGCAGCTCCCTGAGGCGTCGTTATAAATCTCATAGCCTTCTACACGAGAACACAAAATGGCGTCATGGTCAGGCGAATATTCAAAAGCTCATGTGCACTCTGGCGTCTAAACGAACTTCTGATCCTTTCTCGTCAAAGTAATGAGAGGTAGAGATATTTGCGAAAAGTTCTCTACAATGCTCCTATAGTAGCGGGCAAGTCCATGGAAATTCCTGACTTTTGCCACAACAGTCAAAACAGGACACTCATGTATTGCAACAATCTTCATCAGATCCACAGCAATACCCTCTCTACAGACCACATAACTATGGAATGCCACTGATGATAGACAAATCTCATACTTAGACAACCTGGCATAGAGTCGAGTCTTCCTCAGGATATTCAAAACAACACATAAATGATCCACATGATCCTCATCTAACTAAGAGTACACCAATATATCATCTATAAAGACGATCACATATCGGTCCAGGTACTCTCGAAAGCTTCTGTGCATCAGATCCATGAATACTGTTGCACATTTGTTAGCCCAAATGGCATCACGATGAACTCAAATGACTATAACGCGTACTAAATGCTTTCTTGGGAATATCACTTTCCCTAATCCTCAACTGGTAACAACCGGACTTCAAATCCAACTTTGAGTTCACAGTTTATCCAACCAGTTGATCAAACAAATCATCAATTCTCAGATTCAGATACTTGTTCTTCTCTGACAGCTTATTTAATTCACTGTAGTCAATACATAGAAGCAAGCTTTCGTCCTTCTTATTCACAAAAAAGATCTATCCACTCCAATGAGACATACTCGGACATATATAGCCTTGTTCTAGTAACTCATATGCCTGAACTTTTAATTTCACCATCTCTTTTATCGTTATACGGTATGACGAACATGACACAGGTTTCGCACCTCGCACCAACTTGATAGTGAATTCGATCTCTTGCTGAGGTGGAACTTCAGGGAGATCTTTAGGAAACACATCTGTAAACTCTGACATTATAGTAACATCACTCAAACTGGGTTTCGGCTCTAAAGCCTCTAACAGCGTGAAGAATAACTTTGCTCCTTTTTGAACCGCCTTGACCACTTGGAGAGTAGACATCAAAATCTTACTTGATCCTTGCATACCAGTAAACTTAGTCTCACGTTCATTGTTCTACCCTAGTGTGATTTCCTTCGAGTTGCAATCAATGCATGCACGCTGCTCTGAAAGGCAGTCCATGTCAAAGATCACATCAAACTCTGATATCAACAGCATAGATGCTTCCAATCCAAACTCGTGATTTCCTATACACATGTTAATGCAACAAAATCTATCCATACGCATCAAACACCAATTCGAGAACACCACATCTAATCTATCTATCAATATAAACGAAGGCACTCTGATAAACAATACGAAGTACTTAGACAGAAAGGAGTGAGAAGCCCATGTGTCTGGAAAAACCATTATAATTTACGTTAAAAATTTACTTTAAGTGATTTAACTGTTGAAACCGAAAACTCGGTCTCTTGTGGAGTTCACCTTTGGGGAAGGGCTGATCGCGCACCTACTTCTCTCCTGCAAGCAAAATAACAAAGGACGCAAAGAAGAACTGAATCAAGGGCTCGGCGTGGAGGACCCACCACACACCCGGAAGATCTTAGAGCGCTTCCCCTCCTTAGCCAAAGGCCGAGCTAAGGTGACCTCAGAAAGCGCTTAGAAGATCAGGGAACAAGTGGGCATAAGAAGCATGCTTTCTGAGGTACCCCTTGTAAGGCCCCTAGCCGATCCAACGTGACAGCGTCACGGCTCCGCTCTAGGCGACCCTACCGGGCTGCAGCCCAAGCACCCCAACCCCTCTCCCTCCACAGGCGGGTTGTTGGTGGCCACAGCCTCCCTTTGATGAGGTAAACTCGATAGTCAAGCCCGCACTACGGGGACTTCCCAGGAGGTCTTATTTGGCTGAATGTGCACAAGTGGAAGTTAGGGATGTTTGTTGTGCTGTCTGTTTGTTAGTGTGTGCGGAGGATTGGGGTGTATGCTTTTGTGATGTTGTGACTAATTGGCTGTTTGGAGTCAAATTTCGAGGACGAAATTATTTGAAGGAGGGGAGGATTATAACATGCCAATTTTCTGAAAATAGGATTTTTGGGTGACACGGCCTGGGACACGGGCGTGTCCCAAGGCGTGTCAGTTGACACGGCCTGCGACACGGGCGTGTCGCAGGGCGTGTCGAGGTTGTGTCGACGAACGGACTTGGTGTCGACAATTTTCGCTCGACATCATCGAGAGGGGCACACGACCCAGGACACGGCCGTGTCGGATGCCGTGTCGTATGCTCGACGAGTGTTACGCGACGATCGTCGAGTATCGAGTTTCCAGTGAGGACACGGCCTGTGCCACGGGCGTGTCACAGGGCGTGTCAGTGGGCGTCGAACTCAACTCGACGTCTCGGGCTGGGGCGTGTTGGCGGGACACGGGTGTGTCCTGGTGCACACGGCCATGAACACGGGCGTGTGCCAGGCCGTGTGCCAGGCCGTGTGAAGTCTCGGGTTATTTTGGGATTATTTCTGTTGAGGTACACGGCCTCAGACACGGGCGTGTCTGAGGGCATGTCGGGTACACGGCACGTGACACGGGCGTGTCACGCGGGCGTGTACTGGCTGGATTGAGTCGGTTGTCTGCCGCTTAGAGGGACACGGCCTGTGACACGGGCGTGTCACAGGGCGTGTCGGGCCGTGTTCAGGATTTTCTGGCCAGATCTGAGCCGTTTGTTTCCCTCTTCCTGGATCCAAGGGCTGGGCTTTGTCCAGGTGTCTAGGAGGCCGAGAATTAGAAGATAAATTCTCTTATCTTCTTCTTCTTCTTCTTCATCTTCATTCCAAGAGAGAGAGAGAGAAGAAAGGCCTAAGGAGAGAGAGGGGAGGAGTCTTCCAGCTGCTGTAGGAGCTGCGGAGTGCGGAGCGAAGATCCGAGAGCGGATTCGTGTAGGCAGAGCCGAGGCGGTGATTTCCATCCGGCTACTTCATGGCGCCGAAGCGATCTTCAAGGGTAACGATCTCCTTCTTGGACATCGAAGTCCTTTCTCTATACATGTGCTTGGAATCCTCCACCAAGAGGTGGATCGCGGAAGTTATTCCTTTGTTGTGTCTGCATTTAGAGCCGGAAATATAGAGTACGGCGTAGGCATGCTGTGTGAAGCCCATCTGGACCGGTAGTCTGGATTGGTGATGTTCATGGGTAAACCGGAGAAGACTCCGTGGCTTTGATGATGTGCAAAACGGCTTTCTGTTGTGCTGAATGTATGGATGTGATGATTGTGAGGAGGCTTTGGTGAAGCTCCTAGCTATGAGATGATCAATTGGTAGCACGCCTGGTTAGTGCGAGATACGCTCGGTTTGTTACACCACTAGGGTGGGTTGATCCAGTTAAGGTAGGATCGATGGGTGGCAATGCTAGGGGAGCCGAGTTAAACCCGGGTTGCTGCACCACATGGGTGGGTCGATCGGACTAGGAGGGGGATCGATGGGTAGACAATGCCTGGGGAGCTCAGATAAACCCGGCTTGCTACACCACATAGTGTGGGTCGGTCTGCTCTGTTTGTGATGCTGTGAGGATGGACCTCTGAGTGGCTTGGGCGGGATGTCGCCAGCCTGCGAGCTGGTGGACTAGGGCCGGTCAACCAACAAGTGAAAACCTCGAGAGACAGTGGTGTACGACGGTGGATTCCGGTACGCCAAGAAGGTGCCCAGAGTGCACGGAGCGTTGGTGGACTCCAGCGTTTGTGATGTGATGTGTTTGTTAGTTAGTGGAATAAAGAGAATGATCTATCTATGATGTGATTTGGTGATGTTTGCTGATGCGTGATGAGAAAGGAAGCACTGTATACAGGGAAGGAACCACTACCCCGGGTAGGGGGTATGGTCGTTATAATGGGTCAGCCAAATGCTGACCGTTACTTTTTATTCTGTGTTGGTTTGGATGATGAATTGCAGGTGCTGCGGTTTGGAAAGAATAAGTGGATTGGCTAGCCTGGTGTGCTTAGTCCTTGAAAGCTATGTGAAGAATCATGGTTGGATTTCATGTGTGGCCGGCCTGCGTGCCGATGTACGAAACCATTGATGTGAAAGAGGAACTTGTAAGGCCATAAGGCCAGGGTGTGTGAGTTGTATACATTCCTGGTGTTGTTATATATCTAAATGTGGTATTTATATATTGGTGGACATTCTGGTTTGAGTTCATGCTAACAAGAAAAAGGCTACGCTAGAATGGAATGAGTTAAGGATACGCATAGATTTTGATTTCCACACGTAATTCCTTCGCTTGTCTGTGCTATATGGCGTGGGGCCCCGGCCGGACCCACTGTTATATGTCATGTGACGGGTGGGGGCGTTACACCCCTTAGGTCCTATTTATAGATTTCTGAAATCGGCCTGCAAATAGCCAACCTCTGCTATCCTGAACGGCTATGTGCAGTCCAGGTTGGCCTGCCAACAGCATAACTCCGCTATTCTGAGAGGTTATGGGCAGGCCAGCGGGGGCAAAATGGTAAAAATACCTCACAGATCAATGTGCGAGTAGCCCTCAGCATTCTTTACTCGGCAAGGGCGGCGATCAGGGGCACAGACTGCCCTGCTCGCAAGTCGCGAGCTCGCTAAGCTGTTTGGACTCGGCGAGCCATCTGGAGGTCGGCAAAAAATGTCAAGAGAGCGACGAATGTTGAGCTCCGTTCGTCGAACGTCGGGCTCGCGAGGTTGACCGAACTTGCGTGGCATGCGCCGGGCTCGCCTGGGCGAGCTGGAGGTTGCCGAGCCCCATCCCCCTTGGTGTTCGCCCGCCTCAGAAAAAAGGGGTGTTGGCCGCTCTGGTTTCTGGCGGGCCCACTCCCCGGATACGGGGTTGTACACAATCCCCGTGCTTTTTGAGCTTGGCAAAGCTTGGAAAGAAACATCGAACCCCAAGTGTTCGGCGAGTGCGCGGGGAGCCAGAGAGAATCTTAGGGTGGGGTCCACCTGCGGCTATATATATACGCCTGCATACATGGCTGACTCTTGCCATTCCCTTTTCTCTAACCCTGCCGAGATGCCGATCCTAAAGGAGATCCAAGAGCAGCTCGCCCGGGTTCGCCAGACCTCGTCTGCTCACGTAGTTGCCCTGACTGTAGTTCCACCCGTCGTCCCGCGGGGTGGCTCGGAAGATCCCAACTCCGCCAAGATGGCGAAGGCTTTTCCTCCGGCTGTCGGGCCAATCTTTGACGACTTAAAGACATCCCTGGAGCATGGGGCTGGCTCGTCCAATCTGCCGGCCCTCGACAAGGGCAAAAATATTGTTGACCTCTGCGACGGCCCGGATTGCCAGCTGGATGGCATTGAAGGCACCATGCCGCGAGACTCCACCCCATGAGCCAAGAACGCTATTGGCGACTCGCAGTTCAGAACTCCGGAGAATCGTCCCCACGACCCGTCGCCCCCCTTTGGGACCCTGGGGGTGGACTCGCAGAAACCGAACTCTCCTGTTCGCGCCCCTTCCCCTCAGTGACCTGTCGGGACCATGGGGGTAGTTGTGGAAACCATCTCTATTCCGGGATTTGACCTCCTCTCACCGGGAACGCGCCGCCCAGGCCGCCGGAAGGACCTGAGATTCGTCCCTCCCCGCACCTTCTTAGAGATGCCTTGCTCGTCAGGTAAGCTTGGCCTTGGATTCTTGTCATGTGGTTTTCCGGGACACGTCCCCTTGCTGATGTTTCTGCCTTCACAGCTCCCCCAGCTAATCCGCGGCCAAGGAGTCTTCGCTGACAGCCCACTACTCTCCACTCCCTTCCCCGAGCTCGCTGGACTCTGATCTGGGCCCTAAGGTAGAGAACCACGAGCTGACGAGGAGGGGGATCAAGCTCTTCAAGAAGCTCATGTGTGGCCTGCGCGAGGTGCAGGAGGTCAAAGAGGCATTACAACGTGACTACATGTGGCTTGCTGACGAGGTGAGGGCCAACCCGGCTGGCGAGGTGACGTCTCCTTCCCGGCTTCTGGACGAGATCGACTAGCACTCGCATCCTAGCCCCCCTCTACTCGCGCGCCTTGATTTTTTATTTATGTCTGATTTATGTAATAACTTTGAACATTTTTTAGACCAGTGTTTGGTATTCGAATAATGGTATATGCATTACTTTATGTAACTCAGCATAGGAGGGGACGCGTCAGAAGTCGGCGAGCTGGGGTTGGCGAGCTGGGATGGCGAGCTGGACCGGTTGGATAGCTTGGCCCCAGATTTCTTTTTCTATAAATAGCCCCCCCCCCCCCCCCCCACCAACCTCGTACCACCGTCTTAACTGCTTACTTTCTCTCTCTTCCCGCGCTTTTTATTCTCGCATTTGCGCCCCAACACCTTCTACGAGCATGGGCAAAACAAACCCTGATGCCGACGGTCGTCCAAATGCGCCCAGCACTTCAGGGATTACTGCTTCTTTGACGGGAACACGATCGAGATGGAGCTCGCTGAATTCATCAGTGACCATGTTCCGCCCGGCTTCGAGGCGCGCCGACCGAGGGAAGGGGAGGCAGTAATTGCTTTTTACGATGATGGGCACGCCTTCCCCATCTCGTATTTCGAGGTGGGGTTGTGCCTACCCCTCTGGCCGGAAGTCTGCCAGATCCTGAACTATTACGGAGCGGTACCCGCGCAGCTCAACTCGAATGCCATCGCCATGATGGTGGCGTTCGCCTGCTACCTCCGCCGAGAGCGAATAGAGTTCAACCTGACTGTGTTCAGGATATCTTCTCCTACAAGGCGACTCCGATGTGGTCACCTATTTCGAGGGCTCGCTCATCAAGGTTCGCAAGATCGCGAACAAACATCACAACTGGATGACCAAGATCCCCTTCATCAAGGGCAATTTCGGCAACATCCCTTACTCGCCCCAGCAGAAGGGCGAGGATGTATACCGCCCGCCGACCGTGTCTGGCAATGATGTCGAGCTCCACAAGTTCTTCCTCCACAAAGACTTCGAGGTCGCCTTCCTGCGAAGGGGCCTCGACTCGCTCCGCCCCATCCTGCCTGGCGAAGGTATTATCCTCTTGCCCATTGCCCAGTTCGTCATATCATCATGGAAATTTTCTAAGTCTTTCTATGCAGGAGAATGGCTGATCCCCGTGAACCCGCCATTTGCGGACTCGGGGTTATATGCGGACCTCTTGTTCGCGAGAAGGCGGCGGCGGCGGCGGCTTACCGAGACGAAGCGTCTTCCTCCAAACCCTCCTCCAGCAAGAGGCGACCTGAGGATGAGGGGTCTAGCCCGCCCTGTCGTCAACCGCCAAAGAAAATGAGGAGGGCAATGGTGGTCCCTCGGGCAAGACATCAAGAACATCAACAAAGCCCCAAATACATGAGCTCGCCCGAGGTCATTCTAGATGCATTGCCGGAGAGCACGCTCAAGGAGATCACGAGCAAGGGGTAGAAGGGTGGCGAGACCTCTGCTCCCCCTGCCGTGAAGAAGGTGGCTCGTGAGCCCACCACGCCGAAGGAACACCTGCTCTTCGGCTTTGGGGAGAGGTGGAAGGACTCGGCTGGCGAACCCATGGTTCAGTGGGACGCGCTGGCCCACCGAGTCTCCATTTCCACCCTCCACCCCCCTTGGGCTGACCGCGAGCTCTCCACCGATCATGCCTACACACTCGGCTTCGGCCTCTATGGCCACAAGGACGTCGAGGCCTACAAGGGCATGACCCTGCGGCAGCTCGGCCAAGAGGGGATACAGGCCCACATGCGGGCCATGGAGCTCCACCATATGATGGTCCTCCATAGCTTCAATCTTAGAAACCACCTCCAAAAAGCCGAGAAGGCACGCGACGTCGCTAAGGATAAGGCCGTCGACCTGGCGAGGCAGCTCGGCATTGTTGAAAACCTTCTCTCCCAAGCCGTCGGCGGACTGGTAAGCATCGGGCTACTTACTTTCCTTTATACTTAGAAATTTTCGCCCTCATAAATGTGTTTCTGTTGGGTATTGTATCCACAATGCACCTGATTTGAAGAAGCCCCTGGACAAGCTAAGGTCAATAGACTATGTATTTGATAAAATCCTTCTAGTTGTGCTTGCAGTTTTTCCACGCTAAGTGCACACCAATGTCAGGGTGCAGTAGGTCGATATACACGGGTCTGCACGACGTAATCCCTCGTTGAGCAGATCAGTGTGTTGGCCTACGTGTACTCTCTCTATTGGAGTGCACTTATTTTCAAGCACATGGCTGTAAACATGCAGGAGCAGACAAGGAGCAAGGATGGGTCAAGGAGCATCTCATAGGTGGAAAGACGAAAATTCGTCTAAGTTAGAATCGACGAGAATCACCAAGTGATTCTCGCCGATTCGGCGAGAATCACTTGGAATTCTCGCCGATTCGTCGAGAATCAGCGGTTGATTCTCGCCGAACATGCTCCGGCAACTTCTAAGCAAGCACCTTTGAGTCTAAGCAAGAATCGACGAGAATCACTTAGTGATTCTCGCCGATTCGGCGAGAATCACTAGTGATTCTCGTCGAATCGACGAGAATCACTGGTTGATTCTCGCCGTCTCGACGAGAATCACTGGTTGATTCTCGCCGTCTCGACCTGGCTTAAAGCAGTGCGTGCAACCAAGGCAAATTCGACGAGAATCATCTTTGATTCTCGCCGAATCGTCGAGAATCACCTTTGATTCTCGGCGACTCGGCGAGAATCACTTTCGATTCTCACCGATTTTGACTTGGCGATTTTCTGGAAATTCCTGAACCGGATTCTGCCGCTGTTTAATATCTGGACCGGGATTTGGGAATTACTTTTGTGGGTCCCACAAACGGTCTTATTGGGGGTAGCTACAGTATTTATACTCGGGTATTTTGAACGGAAGGAACACAGAAAGAAGCCGAGCAAGCGGAAACCCTAATATCGCGATTTCTCTCCTCCGCCGCCGTCGCGCTCGAGCAAGTTCGTCGCCGCCGCTGATCGTTCATCTTCCCGATCTCCGGCGACAGAAGCTTAGCAAAGCTTGCGTCTCACGTGTCTATCCAGAGATCTCTTGTCTCTCGATTTGTTGACCGGGAAAAACTCCCCCGTCCGAATCGATCGAGACGACCGATCCTAGAGTGACCGTTGGTAGACCTAGTTTGCTTCGCAAAGAAGTTTGGATCTCAAAGCACTGCAGCAGCGCACCTTCGTTGCCGCCGACTCCGAACCAAGCCGCCGCTCGGATTGCCGCCGCCGGTTCCGGAAGATCCTCTCCAAGAGAGACCAAGGTTGTAGACTCTTAATCGACTTCAAGAACACGTCGTCGGATAAAGAGGAACACCGTAGTCTCCAAAAGAAGTTTGTATCACGTGTACTCTCTACATTTAATTTTGTTGTAAGGGAACTTTTGTTCCGTGTTGTAAGGGTTGGGTGCAACCCGTTGTGTGGGAGTGTTGACTCTCACGTGTGGAAGGGCTCCTTCCGTTAGTGAAGGGATTGGATTTCAATCCCGTTGGATAAGTGACCGAGTCGTCCCTTGTTGGGGAGATAGGTCGAAGGGGGAAAGTGGATGTACCCAAGTCGGGGAACCACTATAAATTTGTTGTGTATTCTGTGTGCTGTGCCTTTTGTTTTTATTGTGCAGGTACTTCCGTAAATTCCGCAAAAGAACCACACGTCACCTATTCCCCCCCCCCATAGGTGCACATAGCTGACACTAGGTGGACTTTCAAGTGGTATCAGAGGGAGGTTACTCATCAATAAGGTTAACACCTTGAGTTGAATCCTGCCCCTAGTGTCAAAAGAAGAAGACAGATATCTACTATGGACGGGCTCAAGTACTCCGGCAAGATCCCAGTGTGCAACAGACTCAACTTTCCGATCTGGAAGGAAAGAATTAGGTTTTACATGGAAGCAGTCGATCCTCGACTCTTCATGATTGTGGAGGAGGGACCTTATATCCCCACTAAGGCCTCCACCATCGATCCCACCAAGAAGGTGCCAAAGACACTTTCTGAAATGGACAAAGACGAGATGGTGTTGGTGGGACTGGACAAGAAGGCACGAAACATTCTGGTGAGCGCAGTTGATGATTCTATGATGCAAAACTTCAGCAACTGCAGGACAGCTCAGGAGATCTGGCAGTGCCTGATCATCCTAATGGAGGGCACGGATGAAGTGAGGGATGATCGGAGATCCCTCCTGAACCAAAAATATGAGGCCTTCAGGCAAGGGCCTAAGGAAGAGATCGGAGTCACATACGAGAACTTCCTGAAGATTGTCAACGCCCTCAAGGGCTACGGAAGAGTGTTCACCAATGGTGAACTCAATGACAAATTCCTTAGATCCCTTACTAAGGAATGGGACACAAAGATCTGCGCCATCAGAGAATTTGACAGACTAGCAAAAACTGATCCACAAATCCTGTTTGGGAAGCTGATGTCCTATGAACTTAAGTTAAACACCAGGAAGGCAGAGGAAGAAGCAGAGAAGGCTGCTGCAAAAGAAAAGACTGTGGCCCTAAAAGCCAGTTACTCCAAAAAGGGCAAGGGTGCGATGTCATACCGTGCGAGGAGTAAGGAAGAGGAGGAGGACTCTGAACCATGCTCCTCCGGCTCAGAACTGTCGGAGGAGGATTTCTCCCTCATCACCCGAGAGTTCAAGAAGTTCCTCAAGATGAGGAATCAAAGAAAGAAAGACAGCTCCTCCTCCAGGCATCAGAAGAAAAATTATTCTTCTGACAGGTATGCATCTAAACCTAACAAACATCGTTCTTCTGATATCATTTGCTTTGGATGCAATAAGCCAGGTCACGTCGTGGCCGACTGCCATCAAAGCAAAAGAGAAAAAGGGAAAGGAGAGGAGCTCAAATTCTCCAGAGATAAGAAGAAGGAGCGGAGCTACATCGCAAGAAGACCAAAGACACTAAGTGAGTCTGATTCCTCAGACTCCAGTGATGATGAGGAAGCCTACTTCGGGCTGGTGGGTCGCTCGGACTCAGAAGGAGATTGCCCCCCATTTACTGGGAAGGTAAAAACTCACACCCCTCTCTCCGACTCCGACTCTGATCCTGAGTCTCAGGATGATGAACCTGAGGATGGCCCTTCAGCCCGTGAAGCTGAGCTCCTCGAGAAGTATGAGCTTCTGCTCAACACTTTCGATGAGTGCCGAAAGAGACTGAAGGCTGAGAAGAAGGAAGTAAAATTCCTTAAGGGTGAATGTGTTTCCCTAAGGGAAGAGGTCACTTGCTTGATTTCTCTCCGACAGGAACACCTTGACCTGACTTCCAAGCATTCAGAGTCTTTGAAGCTCCTTGATCTAAAGCAGGAGGAAGTCGACAAGTTGGAAGAACTACTTGCGGCAGAAAGGAAGATCGTCAAGAGCTTCTCCATGCCAAAAACAGTTCTTCCAGTCGTTGATACCTTCTCTGCTCAGGCCAATGGAGCTGGCTTAGGGCATTTAGGGGTACCTGGTTCTTCATCAAGGAGAAACAAGAACCAGAGGAAAAATAAGGCCGCCAAGAAGGCCTCTGCTGATGAAAAGGGTAAGGCTCCTCTTAGTCCTGTTGCGTTCAGAAAGCCTGGCTTTCCTTGCAACCAACACGACTTTGAGTCAACTTTTGGGCATCATTTCCGGCCCTCGGTTGCAAAGCCAAAGAGCCGGTATGACGATTGGAACTTTCCCCGGAACTTCGGTGAGAGTGCCTTCAAGGCACCTTATGAGGAAATCCACATAGGAAATTATGGTCCGTTCTCTAGCGGCCATAATGGAAAGCAGGCACCAAAAGCCAAGCCTGTTATACAGAAGGTGACAAAGTCATGCGACTGTTGTCACCATGAGGCATCCACCTCCAGATCCAAGGCCCCAGCAGTACCCACCGTTCCCAGGGTAAGGCAGGAGCCTAGGAAGAGGTACAACAGATTTGACTGTTGGTGCTGTGGCAAAGTCGGTCACTTTGCCGTGGATTGTTGGTTTAATCCAAGGAACTACGAGACTCCCCGTGTTAGCAATGCGAGACCGACCACTCGTAGGGTTAACCAAACGAGGGGGAGTGTGCTAACCAGGAATCTAGGACCCAAGTTCGATTGGGTTCCTAAGGCAAATTAATTTTGTTTTGCAGGAATGTCCAAAGGCCACCAAAACGCCGATCTGGTATTTGGACAGTGGATGCTCCCGGCATATGACCGGGACAAGAAGCCTGCTGCGTGATTACACTCCAGTCAAGAATGGACCCAACGTCATCTTTGGAGGGTCAGATCGAGGAGTCACCAGAGGTTATGGTATGATTTCCAACGGCATAATCTCTATCACCGACGTGGCTTATGTTGAAGGGTTAAACCATAACCTGATCAGTGTAAGTCAGTTATGTGATAAAGGTTATGACGTTAAGTTCTGCAAGGATAAATATCTGATAATTTCACGTACCTCTTCTGAAACGGTATTATCAGGCATTAGGAGCAGAAATATCTTTTGTTTAGATTTTCTCAGTTTAGATTCATCTACCCCCGTATGCCTTGTGGCAACAGGCAGTGCATCTCTTTGTGAACAATGGCACAAGAGATTGGCACATATTAATTTCAAGACAATTAGTATGCTATTTTCTAAGGACTTGGTTAGGGATGCTCCCAGTATCAAGTGCATCAAAGATAGCCCATGTCCTGCATGCCAGATGGGCAAACAGACTCGGGCTACCTTTAAGAGCATCGCTGACAAAGACTCTTCCCGATGTCTTTACCTTCTGCATATGGACTTGTTTGGTCCAATGCAAGTTCATAGCTTGGGAGGCAAGTCATATACGCTAGTGATAGTTGATGATCATTCTCGGTTTACATGGGTGTTCTTTTTGAAACGAAAGTCAGATACGTTTGACATCTTCACTAATTTTGTCAAGCAGGTTCAGAACGAATTTAACTGCTCCGTGGTCAAAATCAGAAGTGACCATGGAACAGAATTCGAATCTGGTGCAATGACAGAAATTTGTGAAGAACAAGGTATCTTTCATGAGTTTTCCTCCCCGCGCACTCCTCAGCAAAATGGAGTTGCGGAGAGAAGAAATAGAACTCTCATTGAAGCCTGCACGACTATGTTGAAAGATGCCTCTCTCCCGGAATACTTCTGGGCAGAGGGTGTCAATACGGCATGTCATGTACAAAACCGAGCATTGATCAACAAGCATCATCGTAAGACGCCCTACGAGCTACTGAAAGGCAGGAAACCAACCATGTCCTACTTAAGGATTTTTGGTTGCCGATGCTATGTACTGAATAATGGGAAGTACCCGCGTACTAAGTTCGGTGAAAAATGCTTCGAAGGCATATTCATGGGCTATAGTGCCCACAGTCGGGCATATAGGGTCTTCAATAAGAAAACCCTAGTGGTAGAAGAATCAATAAATGTTGTATTTGATGAAGGAAGTTTGCTTAACAGCAACTCTTCCAGTAGTATTCTTGAAGATGCAGGTGCACGACTGGAACAGCTGAGTCTGGATGAGACCGCTAAAGTTGACGCTCCTAAGTTCGTCAAAGTCTCCACCTCCACGTCATCTGAAAGTGTTGAAGATCAAGATAGAACAAATCTCTTAGAGGAAAGAGAAGCCCAAGAAGTAGTTGAAGCTCCTGACGCCCGACTACTAGAGCTCCGGCACGTGAGGGATCATCCTAGAGATCAGATCATCGGGGATCCTCGTGTCGGGGTCAGAACTCGAAGAGGTACAATTAACGAGGTATTGCATCTTAGCTTCCTGTCACAGGTTGAGCCAAAGAAGTTCGACGAGGCGAACAAGGATGCGGCATGGCTTCTGGCCATGCAAGAGGAACTACATCAATTCGAGCGGTGCAAGGTTTGGACTCTGGTTCCCAGACCATACAAGCAGAATGTGATTGGCACAAAGTGGATCTTTAGAAACAAGCTGGATGAACATGGTTTCATCGTAAAGAACAAGGCCAGGCTGGTGGCTCAAGGTTACAGACAGGAGGAAGGGATTGACTTCGACCAGACCTTCGCACCAGTAGCAAGGCTCGAGGCAATCAGGTTGTTCCTGGCGTATGCTTCACTCAAAGGATTCACAGTCTATCAAATGGATGTGAAATCGGCATTCCTGAACGGAGACCTGAAAGAGGAAGTATACGTCGCTCAACCCCCAGGTTTTGTCGATCCTACTTATCCCAATCATGTTTATTTTCTTAATAAGGTCTTATATGGGTTGAAACAAGCTCCACGAGCTTGGTATGAGACTTTATCTAGTTTTCTTCTTGAGAACAAGTTCTCCAGAGGTAAAATAGATAAAACATTGTTTCTCAGGGAAGTCAAAGGCAAGATTTTGCTGGTGCAAATCTATGTCGATGACATAATATTCGGCTCAACGGATAACAATCTTTGCAAAAAGTTTTCTAAACTTATGCAAGGAAAGTTTGAAATGAGCAGTATGGGAGAGCTCAAGTATTTCTTAGGACTTCAGGTGAAACAGTCTGAGGATGGAATCTTCATTTCTCAGACGAAGTTCACAAATGAACTCCTTAAGAAATTCGGTATGGAGAGTGCAACCTCCATGAGGACTCCAATGGGATCCACCATGTCTCTGGATAAGGATGAGAAAGGTAAACCTTTCGATGAAACCAAATACAGAAGCATCATTGGATCCCTGCTCTACCTTACTGCCAGTCGACCGGATATTATGTTCTCCACATGTGTCTGTGCCCGATATCAGGTGAACACTAAGGAATCTCACTATGTCGCCGCAAAGCGAATTCTGAGATACCTTAAAGGTACTCCTAATCTTGGCTTGTGGTACCCGAGAAACAATGACGTCGAGCTAATAGGATTTTCAGATGCTGATTTTGCAGGGAGCAGGGATGACAGGAAAAGCACCTCCGGGACGTGTCAATTCCTCGGCAGGCGGCTTATCTCATGGAACAGCAAGAAACAGAATTGTGTTGCAACCTCCACAGCAGAGTCAGAGTATATCTCGGCAGGAAGCTGTTGCGCACAACTTCTATGGATCAGAAACCAGTTAGCCGACTACGACCTTCAGTTCAAGGAAGTACCCATGTACTGCGACTCCTCCAGTGCAATTGCCATTGCCAACAATCCGGTGTCGCACAGCAGAACGAAGCATATTGAAGTACGCTACCACTTCATTCGGGAGCACGTGGAGAACAAGGATATCTCTCTCTGTTATGTCCCCACGGACAAGCAGATTGCTGATATATTCACAAAGCCCCTAGACGAGGCCAAGTTCAATATTTTCAAAACTGAATTGGGGATGCTCAATTATGATGAATGAAGACTACAGAGGCTCCAGGCCCGTGCAAGAACTGAGGGGGAGCAAAGGGTCCAACGCTACAGACCCCGATTTGTAGAAGCCGAAAAGGGGGAGATTACCCTCTCGGCTAAGGCTAAGGTGGCTCCACGCTCGCTCCCAAGAACTTGATATTGGTAATGGATAACTCACTCACTCTCTTTTCAGTTTATGGTTTTCATTCTCATCTGCTCTATTCACCTTAGCTGGTAGGGTTTAGGCTTCTTCAAATAGGGGGAGATTGTTGGGTATTGTATCCACAATGCACCTGATTTGAAGAAGCCCCTGGACAAGCTAAGGTCAATAGACTATGTATTTGATAAAATCCTTCTAGTTGTGCTTGCAGTTTTTCCACGCTAAGTGCACACCAATGTCAGGGTGCAGTAGGTCGATATACACGGGTCTGCACGACGTAATCCCTCGTTGAGCAGATCAGTGTGTTGGCCTACGTGTACTCTCTCTATTGGAGTGCACTTATTTTCAAGCACAGGGCTGTAAACATGCAGGAGCAGACAAGGAGCAAGGATGGGTCAAGGAGCATCTCATAGGTGGAAAGACGAAAATTCGTCTAAGTTAGAATCGACGAGAATCACCAAGTGATTATCGCCGATTCGGCGAGAATCACTTGGAATTCTCGCCGATTCGTCGAGAATCAGCGGTTGATTCTCGCCGAACACGCTCCGGCAACTTCTAAGCAAGCACCTCTGAGTCTAAGCAAGAATCGACGAGAATCACTTAGTGATTCTCGCCGATTCGGCGAGAATCACTGGTTGATTCTCGCCGTCTCGACCTGGCTTAAAGCAGTGCGTGCAACCAAGGCAAATTCGACGAGAATCATCTTTGATTCTCGCCGAATCGTCGAGAATCACCTTTGATTCTCGGCGACTCGGCGAGAATCACTTTCGATTCTCACCGATTTTGACTTGGCGATTTTCTGGAAATTCCTGAACCGGATTCTGCCGCTGTTTAATATCTGGACCGGGATTTGGGAATTACTTTTGTGGGTCCCACAAACGGTCTTATTGGGGGTAGCTACAGTATTTATACTCGGGTATTTTGAACGGAAGGAACACAGAAAGAAGCCGAGCAAGCAGAAACCCTAATATCGCGATTTCTCTCCTCCGCCGCCGTCGCGCTCGAGCAAGTTCGTCGCCGCCGCTGATCGTTCATCTTCCCGATCTCCGGCGACAGAAGCTTAGCAAAGCTTGCGTCTCACGTGTCTATCCAGAGATCTCTTGTCTCTTGATTTGTTGACCGGGAAAAACTCCCCCGTCCGAATCGATCGAGACGACCGATCCTAGAGTGACCGTTGGTAGACCTAGTTTGCTTCGCAAAGAAGTTTGGATCTCAAAGCACTGCAGCAGCGCACCTTCGTTGCCGCCGACTCCGAACCAAGCCGCCGCTCGGATTGCCGCCGCCGGTTCCGGAAGATCCTCTCCAAGAGAGACCAAGGTTGTAGACTCTTAATCGACTTCAAGAACACGTCGTCGGATAAAGAGGAACACCGTAGTCTCCAAAAGAAGTTTGTATCACGTGTACTCTCTACATTTAATTTTGTTGTAAGGGAACTTTTGTTCCGTGTTGTAAGGGTTGGGTGCAACCCGTTGTGTGGGAGTGTTGACTCTCACGTGTGGAAGGGCTCCTTCCGTTAGTGAAGGGATTGGATTTCAATCCCGTTGGAGAAGTGACCGAGTCGTCCCTTGTTGGGGAGATAGGTCGAAGGGGGAAAGTGGATGTACCCAAGTCGGGGAACCACTATAAATTTGTTGTGTATTCTGTGTGCTGTGCCTTTTGTTTTTATTGTGCAGGTACTTCCGTAAATTCCGCAAAAGAACCACACGTCACCTATTCCCCCCCCCCCATAGGTGCACATAGCTGACACTAGGTGGACTTTCAGTTTCTTTGTTCTTCAGGATGCCGAGACTGTCGGGGAGTTGCGGACTCATGCTGCCTGGCAGGAGGATGATAATAGCCAGCTGCGCGCCCGTCTTACCGAGCTGGAGGGGGCGAACGCAAAGTTGAAGGAGGAGAACGCGAGCCTTAGCCGCGAGGTTTGTCGCCAAGCGAAGATCTTCTTCCCAGCTCGCGATGTCGAGACCTCCTTCCCGTACAAGATCCTGAGGATCTTCGGCGAGGCTGACGTCGCTGAGAGGCAGCGGATCAACTCGATCCAGACCGCAGAATGTACCCTCCAGATGTTGAAGGATACATGAGTGCTGGTGGAGGGCTGCGAGGAGATCTCAGTCCGGGACCTCATGTCGAGCCTGTTCCCGGCGATGCTGCCCAGCGAGAAGGAAGATAGCCTCGACGCGCTTTTCGGGAAGGGATTTCAGGACTTGTCCGGTGAAGGGGGAAGGATCGCCAGTCTGGAGAGGGGGGCAAATGCTAATCTTGTATTTTCCTTTTGTTTTGTAATCTCGCCGAGGCGAGCTCCCCCTGTAACTATCACTATTTAATTGAATACATTTTTGATATGATCTCGTCTATTTCTTCTATCTTTTTCCTGGGTTTTCTCGTTGTGTCTGGCTTGCTCGTGATCCCTTCCCCTAGCAACCTCGCGTAGATAGATTTTGCAATTAGATGGTTGTTAGGACTCGCTCCCGAGAGTAGACCTTGAGAGCTCGCCAATATTCAGACGATCCGGGGGTGGGCTACCCGCCGCACTGGGCGCACCACCCCCCAGCTCGCTCGCGAGCTGAATATCTTTTTATCAATATAAGACCAAAATCACAAAATTTCATAAGTAAAACTGAGAAGGGGTGAAGTGTCCTGTCAAAGTCTGCCTCCCTTCAGCGAGATCCAAAGGCCTGGCTTGCCATCCTTCTGCTGAGGCTGAGCTGAGCTGTCTATCCTCGACTCGCACGTGAAGAGTTTTTCACACCTATTTTTAGGAAAACTACCACACTCCTTGGACAACGTCTGGAGAGTATAGGACTTCCCTGAGTGACATCCAACCCTGCCAGCTAAGTGAAAGCCTGGCAGCAGGATCTGCTCGGGGCCTGGGTGGACACCATCGAGTGACATACAGCCCTGCCAGCTAGGTGAGAGCCTGGCGGCGGGATCTGCTTGGGGTCTGGGTAGACACCATCAAGTGACATCCAGCCCTGCTAGCTAGGTGAGAGCCTGGCAGCGGGATCTGCTCGAGGTCCGGGTAGACACCATCGAGTGACATCCAGCCCTTCTGAAAGTGGGGATAAGATCTACCTTAACTCTAGAGGGGGGTGAATAGAGTATATTAACTTTAAAATAATTTTCAAGTTAAAAATTATTTTGCAGTGGAAGACTTAATTTAAATATATGTGTAAGGTGCTTGCAGTAAATAAAAATTATGAAAGCAAGAAATAAAAACACAGCACACAACAAACAAAATATAGCAACCAGAAGACACAAGGAGCTATAGTGTAACACCCCCTATCAGTCACATAGCATATAGCAGTAGGTCCGGCCGGGGCCCGACGCCATATGCCACAGACAGACCGGGTGGTTACTCATGGAAACCATCCAACCAATCAACGTCCTATACAGAGCATTCTAGCGGAAGCAGTTTATAAAAGTTGCAATAAAGAACCCAGCATTAAAGCATGAATGTCCACTAATCCAAAATAGGAATGTATACAAATACCAACGTAAGCCTTAAGGCCTTACAAAATGTTTCACTTGATATTACATGATTTACAAACCACGGCACGCAGGCCGGTCATACATGATTAAAACAGTAAACACTTCCATTTGGGCCTTCGAGGGCCGGCTTCGCAAAAAGGGCTTTAGCCCGCTATTGACCGCTTGGTCCAGCAACACCTGCAAGCAACAAACCACCGCACGGTGGCAAAACAAGGCAACGGTCAGCAATGCTGACCAAATTATAACGATCCCGCCCCCAGCTCGGGGCGGCGATGCTCCTTCCCTGCATTTCATTAGCATAAGCGAGCAATATATAAATATAGCCATTTCATCACAGACGTTGGCTCGCCCGGCCACACGCCTCGTGCTCTCAGGGCACATTCTCGGTGAACCGGTCGATGTCACGTCAATTAAAGTCATAGACATTCCGGACTCACCACCGCCACTATGACGGCCAAACCTATGAGCAATTTGTCTTCTCGGCCTGGGTCACGACAATTTAAGCCATCGACCGCCGAAGACCCTAATCTATACCAACGACAAGTGCCACGTGCCTTTAGGTCTCTTTAACCGAACAACATAGAACGGGTACGGTTCCATCTAACTCGTGCTCACATCGCAACGACAATTTAAGCCATTTGCGCGGGTCAAACTTCCACCGAGTCCCATTTCCATCACAATGCACATAACCCGGTTATGTTCAAGTTGGCTCTCAGGCCACCAAGTTGGCAAGATCTCGCATCCACCCAGTTTTCCGGGTGCACCTTTGGGTTAATCCCCAAGGCTCCCTGCTGCAATCTACCGCGTAGAAAACCCGAAAAACAACCAATAGCACGGAGTCTTCTCCGGCATTATGCAATGCAACATCACCGATCCAGACCAACATGTCCGTGTAGGCTTCACATATCATGCCTATGTCCGTTCTCGCTTACGGACTCTAAACAATGGGGACTTCACATATCTACCCGAAGGAACGCCTCCAACTCTCCGCAAACTCGCGAGAGCGGGCTTCCTATGCAAAGAAGGAGAGCTACTCATGCTCAAGAGGAGAATCGTTACCCTAGCGTTCCTCTTTGGCGCCATTGAAAAGTAAGCGGATGAAAAGCACCGCACTAGCTTTGCCTCCGTGGATCCGGAGTCGGCTCGCGATTCGGAGCTTCGAAGCTCCTCCAATGGCCGGATCTAGCTCCTTCTTTCTTCCTTGGCTCTCCTCTCTCTCTAAGGTTTTAGAAAGATAACAACTTAAAAAAAGTGAGGGTTTCTAAGTCCAATCCCGGGTATATCCCTTCAGGAACAACCCCCAGCCATTGGATCCCAAAATAAAGAAACGAACGGCTTTGATTTGGGACTGAAATGCCCAATCTGGACCGAACACGGCCTGGCACACGCCCGTGTCCAGGGCCGTGTGCCTCATTCGCCGTCAAAATCGGCTCGCCTGGAATAACACACGGGTATCGAACACGCCCGTGTTCGTCCTGACATGCCCGTGTTCCATGTGACACGGTCATGTGGCCGGCTGTGTACCCCTATCATTTTTCCCCGAAAACAACCCGAGCACTGTACGGGTTCTAGGACACGCCCGTGTCCTTACCCGTGTCACCTCAACACGCCTAGACCCCAGGCCATGTACACGGTCTCGACACTCGACACTTCGTCGAGCGAAGATCGTCGACCTGATGACACGGCCTTGGACACGCCCGTGTCCTAGGCCGTGTGCCTTGTCTCGATACAATGTCGAGCCCAAAGTGTCGACTTCCCGGAACGAGTGTCGACACGGGTTGACACGCCCTGCGACACGCCCGTGTTACAGGCCGTGTGCTATGTCTTGACACTTCGTCGAACGCAGAGTGTCGACTTCGCGGCTAAGTGTCGACACGGGTCGACACGCCCTGCGACACGCCCGTGTCGCATGCCGTGTGCCCAGTCTCGACACAATGTCGAGACCAAAGTGTCGACTTCCCGGCACAGTGTCGACACCAGCTTGACACGCCCTGGGACACGCCCGTGTCCCAGGCCGTGTGCCTGCAGCCAGAACCCAAAACTGGCCCAAAACGTCCCCCGTCGCTCTTTGGAGTTTCGGGGCGTTACAACTCTCCCCCTCTTAAATGAATTTCGTCCTCGAAATTACATAAAGGAAAGACATGTACAAAACCAAAATTTGTACCTGAGCGGAACAACTCCGGATACTCGTCAAGCATAGTCTCCTCTCGCTCCCAAGAGAGCTCCTCACGACCGCAATTGTCCCACCGGACCTTGACCATCCTGATCTCTTTATTGCGTAGCCGCTTGACCTCTGAATCCTCAATCCGCACGGGCCTGACCTTTGTCGTCAGCCCACTATCCACCGGCACTTGATCAACCGCGATCACTTGCGTAGGTTCTTGCACCGCCTTTCGAAGCACCAAAATATGGAATACATCATGTAAACCACTAAGCTCCACTGAGAGCTTCAACCGATAGGCCGCTTCACCAACTCGCTCCAGAACCTCAAACAGTCCAAGGTACCTCGGGCTTAGCTTTTTCAATCGCCGCACCCGCAAGACACCCTTGAACGGCTTGATCTTTAAGTATACATAATCGCCCACAGCGAACTCCACGTTCCTGTGCTTGGCATTATAGTACTTTGCTTGCCGGTCCTGAGCGATAAGCAACCTCTCCCGAATGGTTCTCGCCAAAGAAGTAGCATCCTCCACTTCCGACCGCTTATACAACTTTGACTCGCCCGTTTCTAAACAAGACAACGGCGTGCGACATTTTCTACCATAAAGGGCCTCGAAAGGCGCCATCTGAATACTCGCTTGGTAGTTATTATTGTATGCGAACTCCACCAAATAAAGGTGGTCCTCCCATTGCTTTCCAAAATCCAAGACACACATGCGGAGCATGTCTTCCATGATTCTATTGATCCTCTCGGTCTGCCCATCCGTTTGCAGATGGAAGGCTGTGCGGAATTTCAGCTTTGTTCCCAACATTTGCTGCACAAGCCTCCAATCATTTGACGTGAACCGCCCATCTCGGTCACTCACGATGCTGCGGGGCACACCATGAAGCCGCACTATGTTATCCACATAAAGCTTTGCCAACTTCTCCACCGGATCATCCTTCCTATGCGGAATAAAATGCGACACCTTCGTTAACAGATCAACAACCACCCAAATGGCGTCGTTCCCCTTTTGCGACCTTGGCAAACCGTGCACAAAGTCCATAGAGATGTCGTCAAATTTTCACTCTGGAATAGGCAAGGACTTAAGAAATCCTTCCGGCTTTTGGAACTCCGCCTTCACCAAGGCGCAAGTTTGGCACTTTGCTACGTATAGCGCCACATCTTTCTTCAAACCCGGCCACCAAAACAGTTTCTTCACATCACGGTACATCTTCGTGCTCCCCGGGTGAATCGAGTACTTGGTATGGTGTGCCTCGTACAACAACCCCACCCGCAAATTTCCCACACTTGGGACGCACAGACGACCGTCTTTCCAAAGTAATCCGTCCTCCACGACGAATTGGGAATTTGACCCATCCAGAGCCTCTACCATGAACTGCTTTCTTTTAAGTTTTGTGGAACGGAATTTGTTGATTCATATTCTGAAAAACCCTATATCTAGGTTTTCTTCGACCTCCGTCCCGTGCTTTCTATTCCTTTGCACTTGATCATCGTTTTTCTCTTGTAGGTACTCTCATGGCAATTCCAACAGGCAACCTTGCTGCGATGAAGTTCGATACTGGTTTTGATGTCGACTTTGATTCATTTCAGCATTCCGACCACATATTTCTGGATATTCTGCAACTTCTGGATGTGCAACAACTGAAGAACCTGATAACAACAAGGATTAAGCTATCTGGAACTGAGATCAGAGAATGGGCTTATACATCTTCAACAACAGAGGAGAACACAATGGTTGGATCAATTGAGGGTAACGCTATCTCTCTCTCTCCCGCCGTATTAACTCAAATATTTGGATTGAACAATGGAGAAGAATAATTAGAGATTAACAGTGAAGAATATGATCAAATGTTGAGTATGATGGGTTACTCTGGAGATAACCCAAATTAATTGCTGAAGAAACATTTGTCTGCAGAATTTAAGTTTCTTGCAGGTATTGTTGGGAAAGTCTTGCTGGGCAAGCATACTGCACATGATTATATAACCAGGAATCAATTTCTGGTTATATGTGCAGTAGTCAACAAGAAACAAGTGGACTGGGCTCAGATCATCTTTGATCTGATCAAGAAAAAGAACAACAAAAAGGAAGTGTGTTTTGGAAGGATCCTGGGGATCTTTTTGAAGAAAAAAGCTGCTGAATCACTGGTCTCCCCGACCATATTCATTAATGCCAGCAAAAGGCCTACCTGTGCCTTATTTGGCAGGTGGGAGAAGATAATAACAAAGCCTTCTAAGGCCTCCTCCCCGACCATATCCAAAGCCTGCCGAATACGATCAGCCAGGTCATATTGGACTTCAGTTCAATTCAGAACTACTTCAGCACTTGATCGTCTATCCACGCAAACAATCTCCAACGCCTCCAACTCCCGCACCAACCGCTCATCATGCACCGATAGCCAACTGGCTTGAGCTGGGGCTCGGCGACTCAACGCGTCCGCAACCGCATTCCCTTTACAATGCACGTAGTGGATCTTGAATGTATAGTCCACCAGGAACTCCATCCATCTACGCTGCCGCATATTCAGATCCTTCTGATACTTCAGGCTCTTGTGATCGGTGTAGATATCAATCTTCACACCGTACAAATAGTGTCTCCACAGCTTCAAGGCAAAAATCACGACCGCTAACTCCAAGTCATGGACCGGATAATTCCTTTCATGCACTTTTAGCTGTCTCGAGCCATAAGTTATTACACTTCCGTGTTGCAGTAGCACGCAACCCAAACCGCTGCCCGAAGAATCACTATAAATCTCATAGCCTTCAGTCCCACATGACGAACGCAGCACAGGTGTCGTGGTCAACCGACACTTCAACTCCTCAAAAGCTCGTGCGCACTCTGGCGTCCAAACGAACTTATGCTCCTTCCTCGTCAAAGTAGTGAGAGGTAACGCTATCCGTGAGAAGTTCTCTACGAAGCGCCTATAATAGCCGGCAAGCCCCAAAAAGCTCCGGACTTCCGCTACCGTAGCAAGCTCAGGCCACTCCCGTATCGCAACAATCTTTGCCGGATCCACAACAATACCCTCTCCACTTACTATATGACCAAGGAACGCCACTGAGGATAGCCAAAACTCGCACTTCGAGAACTTGGCATACAACTGATTTCTCCTTAGCGTCTCTAGAACCAAATGAAGATGCTTGAAGTGATCTTCCTCACTTTGCGAGTACACCAAAATATCGTCGATGAAGATGATCACGAAATGGTCCAAGTACTCCCTGAAAGTCTTGTTCATCAAATCCATGAACACTGACGGCGCATTAGTCAGCCCAAACGGCATGACCGTAAACTCATAATGCCCGTATCTCATACTAAACGCTGTCTTCGGGATATCACTCTCCCTTATTTGCAGCTGATAGTACCCAGCTTTGAGATCCAACTTCAAATACACCGTCGACCCGACTAACTAATCAAAAAGATCATCAATCCGGGTGATCGGGTACTTGTTCTTCTCTGTCAGCTTGTTAAGCTCCCTATAATCAATACATAGCCTCAAGCTTCCGTCCTTCTTCTTAACAAAGAGGACCGGTGCGCTCCAAGGCGAAGAACTCGGGCGCACATACCCTTGCTCCAACAACTCTTGCAGTTGAACTTTCTGCTCTACCATTTCCTTAGGCGCTAGCCGATAAGGAGATCGTGACACAGGCCTTGCACCTGGCACTAGCTCAATCATAAAATCTATCTCCCGCTGAGGCGGGGCTCCAAGAAGGTCTGCGGGGAACACATCAGGGTATTCCGATACCACTGAAATACTATCCAACGCGGGCTTCGGCTTCGCAACTTCCACTAGTGTAAAGAACAGTTCTGCACCGGCACGAACCACCTTCACCACCTGAAGAGCAGACATCAACGTCTTGCTTGACCCCTTTAAGCCCGTAAAAGTCGTCTCACGACTTGCTCCCAGCTTGACTTCCTTCCGACCGCAATCGATATAGTCTTGCTGCTCCGAGAGCCAGTCCATGCCAAATATAACGTCGAACTCCACCAACCGGAGTAAAGACTCCTGCAGGTCGAACTCCTGATTCCCAATACGAATCTTAACATCGCAGATCCTATCCGCTCGCATCGAACACCCATTGGGCAACAACACATCCAACTTATCCTTCGTCATCAAAGAAGGGACTCTGATGCATGATATAAATCCTTCGGACAAGAAGGAGTGTGAAGCTCCCGTATCGAAGAGTGCTCGTGCCGGATTTTCACAAATCAATACAAATCCTAAACAAGCAGTGGTAAGGTAACATGTGCATAACAAGTATTGAAAGAAATTGACTTGCTATAAATTAAACCGTACATGTCACCACATCAGCTTGTTTGATGGCCTCATGTTGGCCAAGATTATAGACCCTCGGTTGGGCCGGAGCATAGTGGGACACGGTCGACTCCACCGCCTTGCCCTTCTCTTCATAAGTAGCTCCCGACCTTCTCTCAGACTTTGGACGTCCGCTCCAACAGTCACGGGCAAAATGCCCCGTCTTTCCACAAGTAAAACACGCACCCGGGGTCCGACCCGTAGTTGCCCCAGAAGTGCCAAAAGGAGCTGGACCCGAAGTCCTATGCTTCTTGAAAGACCTCCGATAGCCGGCCTTTGAAGTAGTCGGCACTTTAAATTCAGATTTCCTATCACCCAAGCTTTTCTTTGCACGCACATTATTCATGTCCTTCTCCAAGGACCGGGCAGTATTGACCAAGGTTAAGAAACCCTGCGTCATTGGCCCCGAAAGTAGTAATCTCAACTCATCTCTCAAGCCTTCATAGAAGCGATTAGTCTTACGCTCCTCATCCATGATGGTGGAGCTAGCATATCGACTCAAACGAGTAAACTCGTGGAGATATTCATCCACGCTTCTCTCACCCTGAACCAGCTTCAGAAACTCATTCTCCAACGCTATCTTCTGCGTCGAAGGGAGGTATCTAGCCAAGAACAATCTCGAGAACTCCTCCATCGAGACATCAACAAGTTGCCTACCTCTCAACAAGTGCAGCTCCAATCCTTCCCACCACATTCTCGCTTCACCGTCCAGAAGGAACGTAGCGATGGTGGTCATTTGCCACTCCTCCGTCTCCGTTGCTGTCATGACTCTCTTCACCCTGGAGTGCCAGTCTTCAGCCTGAGATGGGGTTCTCAACCCCGAGAATAACGGAGGGTTAAAGCTCATTACATGCTTAAGCTGCCTCTCGGTTGCCCTCCTTGGCACCACCGGTTCCACAACCACTTGGTCCACTCTCCTCGGCTCAGCCTCTCGAAGAGGTTCCTGCTCCATCACAGGAGCGGGCTGCTGCGTTTGCCTTGCAGGCTGCACATTTATCACGGCCAACACTGCTTCAGCCACCAATCGTATGTTCTCAGCCGATAGAGGTGTTGCAGGAGCAACCTCTGGTGCACTGCTAGCCTCAGAAACTCGGTGTTCTGACGGCCCAACTCCACTTCTGGTCACCTATAGTGGTACAAAATACCGTTAAGCGACCAAATAAAATTGCAAACAGCAATTATAGGAACACGCAGGTTCATCAAACACGAGTATTTTCATTCCTAAGTGGACATTCATGGGTTCTTTTACTGTTATAATGATGACGCACACAATGTGCTCACCACCCCTTAAAAAGCATTCGCCCACGAATTCATCTTAAGCCCGACCAAAACCAGTAGTCTGATACCAAATTGTAACACCCCCTATCAGTCACATAGCATATAGCAGTAGGTCCGGCCGGGGCCCGACGCCGTATGCCACAGACAGACCGGGTGGTTACTCATGGAAACCATCCAACCAATCAATGTCCTACACAGAGCATTCTAGCGGAAGCAGTTTATAAAAGTTGCAATAAAGAACCCAGCATTAAAGCATGAATGTCCACTAATCCAAAATAGGAATGTATACAAATACCAACGTAAGCCTTAAGCCCTTACAAAATGTTTCACTTGATATTACATGATTTACAAACCACGGCACGCAGGCCGGTCATACATGAATAAAATAGTAAACACTTCCATTTGGGCCTTCGAGGGCCGGCTTCGCAAAAAGGGCTTTAGCCCGCTATTGACCGCTTGGTCCAGCAGCACCTGCAAGCAACAAACCACTGCACGGTGTCAAAACAAGGCAACGGTCAGCAATGCTGACCAAATTATAACGATCCCTCCCCCAGCTCGGGGTGGTGATGATCCTTCCCTGCATTTCATTAGCATAAGCGAGCAATATATAAATATAGCCATTTCATCACAGACGTTGGCTCGCCCGGCCACATGCCCCGTGCTCTCAGGGCACATTATTGGTGAACCGGTCGATGTCACGTCAATTAAAGCCATAGACATTCTGGACTCACCACCGCCACTATGACGGCCTAACCTATGAGCAATTTGTCTTCTCGGCCTGGGTCACGACAATTTAAGTCATCGACCGCCGAAGACCCTAATCTATGCCAACGGCAAATGCCACGCGCCTTTAGGTATCTTTAACCGAACGACATAGAACGGGTACGGTTCCATCTAACCCGTGCTCACATCGCAACGACAATTTAAGCCATTTGCGCGGGTCAAACTTCCACCGAGTCCCATTTCCATCACAATGCACATAACCCGGTTATGTTCAAGTTGGCTCTCAGGCCACCAAGTTGGCAAGATCTCGCATCCACCCAGTTTTCCGGGTGCACCTTTGGGTTAATCCCCAAGGCTCCCTGCTGCAATCTACCGCGTAGAAAACCCGAAAAACAACCAATAGCACGGAGTCTTCTCCGGCATTATGCAATGCAACATCACCGATCCAGACCAACATGTCCGGGTAGGCTTCACACATCATGCCTATGTCCGTTCTCGCTTACGGACTCTAAACAACGGGGAATTCACATATCTACCCGAAGGAACGCCTCCAACTCTCCGCAAACTCGCGAGAGCGGGCTTCCTATGCAAAGAAGGAGAGCTACTCATGCTCAAGAGCAGAATCGTTACCCTAGCGTTCCTCTTTGGCGCCATTGAAAAGTAAGCGGATGAAAAGCACCGCACTAGCTTTGCCTCCATGGATCCGGAGTCGGCTCGCGATTCGGAGCTTCGAAGCTCCTCCAATGGCCGGATCTAGCTCCTTCTTCCTTCCTTGGCACTCCTCTCTCTCTAAGGTTTTAGAAAGATAACAACTTAAGAAAAGTGAGGGTTTCTAAGTCCAATCCCGGGTATATCCCTTCAGGAACAACCCCCAGCCGTTAGATCCCAAAATAAAGAAACGAACGGCTTTGATTTGGGACTGAAATGCCCAATCTGGACCGAACACGGCCTGACACACGGCCGTGTCCAGGGCCGTGTGCCTCATTCGCCGTCAAAATCAGCTCGCCTGGAACAACACACGGGTATCGAACACGCCCGTGTTCGACCTAACACGCCCGTGTTCCATGTGACACGGTCGTGTGGCCGGCCGTGTACCCCTATCATTTTTCCCCGATAACAACCCGAGCACTGCACGGGTTCTAGGACACGCCCGTGTCCTTACCCGTGTCACCTCAACATGCCTGGACCCCAGGCCGTGTACACGGTCTCGACACTCGACACTTCATCGAGCGAAGATTGTCGACCTGATGACACGGCCTTGGACACGCCCGTGTCCTAGGTCGTGTGCCTTGTCTCGACACAATGTCGAGCCCAAAGTGTCGAATTCCCGGGAAGAGTGTCGACATGGGTTGACACGCCCTGCGACACGCTCGTGTCGCAGGCTATGTGTCATGTCTCGACACTTCGTCGAACGCAGAGTGTCGACTTTGCGGCTAAGTGTCGACACGCCCTGCGACATGCCCGTGTCGCAGGCCGTGTGCCCAATCTCGACACAATGTCGAGACCAAAGTGTCGACTTCCCGGCTCAGTGTCGACACCAGCTTGACATGCCCTGGGACACGCCTGTGTCCCAGGCCGTGTGCCCGCAGCCAGAACCCAAAACTGGCCCAAAACGTCCCCTGTCGCTCTTTGGAGTTTCGGGGCGTTACATATAGTGGTTCCCCAAACAATCTGGGTACATCCACTCTTCTACCACTCTAGGTAGGAAACCACTGCAGGATGAGTTGATCAGGTTTCCTAGGCACCAATGAGCTTTTGATAAGGTGCTCAAAAACCAAACCAGATTTTTTGATCAGGTGTCTTGCCACCACTGAGTTTTGACAAGGTCTCAGAAACCAGCAAAAACCTTTTGAAGGGAGTTTTGAGAAACCCTTTTACAACAGAAAAAGAAAGAGGTGAGATGTTCTTCTCTGTCAACAATTAGAGAGAAGACTAGTGGATGATGTTGTCAAAGCTCCCCCTGATATCTGGAAGTTGTTCAGGAAAAGAAGCTTTGCACTAGGGTGATATGCCTTCAGTAGATGAGATCTCCAGCAAAGGATGATTCCAGCAGTTATTGAAATGTGTAGCGTCTGGAGTCTTGATGGATGAAGCCTCTGAACACTTGAGTCAAAAGAGATCTAGAAAATATTTTTTCTACATGTTGATCTCCTTCAGTGGTGTGTGTTCTGAATAAATTCTGTCTGTGTGTCTGTCTGTGACTGTTCTCTTTCTGTGTATCACTGTTTGTTTTTCTGTTAGGAGTAGTAGGATAAATTCACTTTTATTCCTTAGATCTGAGAAGAATGAATTGATTCTTTATCTCCAAGATAGTCGTTAGCCACTCATTAATGACTTCCTTAAATGAATTTTGTCTCTAGAGGAAAGTCCTAGAAAACATTCCTTTAAATCTCCCTTGAAACTTGCTCCAGATTAATTGAAACGGCTACAAGATCCATGAAATAAATGCTGGGAATAAATAAGATAGAATTCCATAACTGTCTGAATTTGAATCTTGAGAATCGCCGATCTCTCCAAAAAATCATCGACCTGAGCTCAACTATCGTCGACCTGAGCTCAGAGACTGGAACTAGACTGGAAACAGAAATGTCGATCTGAGCTCAACTATCGTCGACCTGAGCTCAAAGACTGGGAAAACAGCTAGAGACAGAAACGTCGATCTGAGCTCGAAGATCGTCGAACGGCGTTCGACGACTCGTCGAACTGAGCTCAGAGATAGTCGAACTGAGTTCGACGATTCGTCAACCTGAGCTTGACGAAAATGACTTAGTCTCCTGAATTTAAATATCTGATCTGAGGGTCTTGGGGGCAGCTTTCAAGCCTAAATTCTAACCCTTAGACTCAAACTAATTGACCTTAAAAACTATACGAGGTCAAAACAATTTTCCTAAGAACATAGTGATCCTTGCCCAAATCAGTAATAGGGTGTTCCAACAATCTCCCCCTATTTGGGTTAGGATTACTATTTACATGACATAGGAAATAAAAGCATACAATGCAGATATAAGATCAAAAACAACATTGCAGAAACACAAATAAAATCACAGCAGAAAGTCAGAATAGATAACATTGTCAGCTTACATAATCATTTCTTTTCCTTGCTCTTTTTGAGAACTATTTCTCTGTTAGGGTTAAGAGCTTCTTTCTTGGATCTTCTGTCATCATCTGCACCTAGAAAAGTTTGATGTTTTGTCCTGGGGACTACAGCTTCTGTGTGCAGCTTCATATAGCTTTCTGAGTCAAAGAATTTGCTGGAAGAATATCTTTCAAGTTCTTTCTTTCTCTATTCTGATAGAGTGGTGAAATTTGATGTATCTTTTCCTTGTTCTCTTGCCTTTTTAATTTGATCTAGTGCAACCAGCTCTTTCATTCTTGTTGTCCAAGAAGTAGGATTATTCTCTGGGTCTTCAAATGGAACAAGAGGTTCATATCTGTTTGATGAAACATCAGGAGTAGCTCTGGAAGAAACTAAATCTCTTAACTTATAAGGGAAAGGACCATATGTAGTGTAAGACCCCCTCCCCCTTACCAAGGAGGGCTACCGGGTCTTATGCCCAGAACCACCGTCTTACGGTGGCACTAACGTACGGGTTAGTCGACACCAAAACACGCCGATTCTGCCGGCTATTATGATCATATACATAACCTGTAGGCCAATATGAGAAAAGAAGTATAGCAGTGTAACAATTCTACTAGTCCACAAGTCACAGAGTACATATCATATATATGGAATGAAAAGTACAAACATAGTCCACAATGAGTACAAAATGAAAGAGTAATAAGGGCTTATGCCCAGTACATCAAATCAACTCTCTCTCTCTCCAATAAAAGCGGAAGCTATACTAATATATCAGAACTTGTCCAACCTAAGGATGCACAGTAGTGGTAGTAGCCTGCTGTAGCGGTATCTTCTCCTCAACTCCTGTCTCCTCGACGTGCTGGTGCTCCATCTCCACAGGCTCCTAAAATAGTATGGTCACCGACCATTCGTCAAAAAGACTAAGTCGTTTCCTCCGCACCTCGCCCCGCAACTCCTAGGCACCGAGCGGGAGGACGAAGCGGAGGACAACAAGGGGTAGCAAAAGTGGAAGCAGGTGACAGGAACTAACTAGCAGTTGTAATAGGTATTATTGTTCTACTGTAGCAATTCTAAGTATATAGTACAAGTAAGTAAACTGCAGTACTAGTAAAGGAAGTAAAGAACATAAAGTAAGAGCATGTAAATAAAACTATTCTACCACTATACTACCATCACAAAAGTACCCTAACTTATATAAATGCCCATACAAATATATAAGTTAGGATTTCCAGGAAATTTAACTTATCATATAAAAGAGCCCATACTAATTTATATGATAAGGATCTATGAAGCGTATGACCTAATATGAATGAATGTTATGATGCAATTTTATGCACAGGCAAGTGCAACTCACACACAACGACTCTGTGATCACAGACCTTTAGTTCCCACTTTTTGAGAGCTATCATCACTCTCGGGTACCACTGCTGTGGCTACGGCAGCAGCGGAGCGGGCGTCTCTACTTCTAGGCCGATATGCACACTACCAAACCTTAGACCCCTCTCATACGCCTCTGTACACATCCAAGGTGCACTCGAGAGTCTCGCGTATGTACTTTGTTGACAACCCGTCAGTCTTGTTGGGTCGGATGTGCGTTATCGGGGATCGTCCTCCAGACCGCAGTGTAAAACAACCCACTAGCCCCTCTAACCCTCACAACTGCCTGGTGCACCGTACTGTCATCGGTGTGATGAACGGCCAGTACCGCATGCTCCGCCACTAGATTTATGCACATGCAAGTATTTCTTCCCGAGCCTACAGCTCACATGACCAACCTGTCCTGAATCCCTCAAACCCAACACGGGTGAGAACGCACAATAGTGCCTTTATTCCAATTCCCTCAAACCCTACACGGGTGAGCATATATCATGAATCTCTACAACCCTACACAGGTGAGAATGTACTACAAATGTCTTAACCTATTAGACTACTCTTGTCTACGGGTTATTATACTTAGTGATTTAAGGTTAATATCAGGACTGCCCAGGGTATACCCGGTGAAGGGCTCTCGGGGGCACTAGGAACTACGATGGGATTACGCTCAAAGTTCCCTTTCGCAAGGATATTTACTTTAGTTGATGACTACCCATAATTCACCCCAGCTCTCATTATTGCTCTGGAACAATCCTAATGACTTAAGATATTACTGGGAAACCGACGGTCTTCCGTCGGCCTCCACTCCAGTTACTACCTAAGGACTTGCACTTTTATTCTCATCACTAACAATACTACCCACCAGGGTTATTCACCAACTTCAATCTCTAGCTCGACATCGATCTATCCCCTGGCGGTCCTTATACTCTAACTTATTTATGTTATATGCAACCCATGACCTAATACCACCCCGAAATGGAACTTCCAATTCCTCTATCCATATGCCTCAAATCATTTATCCTAGGATGGTATGGACCTACATGATGATTAGGATAAATTTCCATAATTTTCCTAAGTCATTAAGGGTTTTAATTAAATTATTAATTTAATCCCCTAGGACATTTAAAACATGAAGTATCCCAAATTTAAATCCACTGATCTAAGGAATTTTTCCTGAAATGTATCTTGGTTCCATATTGCTGTCTACCAAAATTTATAATTTTCCTTTGATTATTTATATTTATTCCTTAATTAATATAAAATTCATTCAATCGTCATTTTCCAAATGAAGTAAGAGGAATATATTACTGACAATTCTAGGAAAATTACATAGCTTACATATCATTATTTTTAAGGCTAATGACAGAGTTTCATCAACTTCTATAGTGTAATGGCCTACCAAATGCAATTCTTTACAATTTACCAAAATGCCACTATAAGCTTTAAAAATTTACTGATTCATCCAACAATGCTGAGATAAATATCCAAGATTATTTATTCACAAATACAGCCCTAGAAAATTTTTCATAATTTTCTACTGAATATTCCATCAATTTTCTAAATAAATGTGATAATGGCAAAATTGTAATTTCTACATAATTTCCACTTAAAATTCATCAAAGACAGAAATAAAATTTTCAGGAGTTAAGTCTAACATGATATTGTCCTTGACAAAATTTGGGTATTTTATCTCATGGATAAGCCTATTCTAAAATTTATTTATCAAAAAGTCCAATTCTTCAAAAATTCCAAATAATGGGATTTTTGCTTTCAAAAATCCCATTATTACTATGAGGGGTGTATCATGCCCTAATATGTCTCTGTAAATAAAATCAGGATTTTTGAGTGTTCCAAGTTGGCTGAATACACAACATTTCATTTTAGGCTAAATGCACACCAAGCCTATATCAAGCCAACACATGCAAGTGGAATTACCCAACATACATTGGTCCAAATTGGCTGAAATTTTAAAAATACACTGATAATGCCCCTACGGGCATACCACCAAAGGTTGGGGCCATTTGGAGCCATACAACTCAAGTTATTTCATTTATTTATTTTTTGATGATTAAGCAAATACTATAGGAAATTTATCCCCAAAAATTATCAATTTTTGGCAGGGGCTAAATATTCCCTAATCATGCATGTACCCAAAATTTGGGGTCATATTGATTATTGGTTTGACTTAGGCATGCAAATGAAATTATGTCCTTGTCTAGGACCAGTCCTAGGACAACTGCCCTACAGGACTGAATACTACCCCAAATCACAAATTTAAGGTGGCATATTAAAGGTAAGACCTTAGGCTACAACGTTTATGTAGAGTCCAATTTCTGGAAATGCATCTAAGAGGCCTAAATATGACATGCAATGTCACTGAATAAGTGTGACAATAATTTGATTTTATTTCATTTAATATATAATAAAATAATTTGATTTTTAAATAAAAGCCCGCACGAATCTTAAAGCAGGGATGTACGGCATCCGTTTATCTTCTCCACTCGTCCAACGACTGAGATCGAGCCGACCTGGAGCATCTTTGCTGGCTTTTTCCGGCCAGCTGAGGCGGCGCCACCCCCGGCCAACGGTGTCATCACCTTCACGGTGGTGGTGGCTATCGTTTCCCAGTGATGGGGCGGCGGGAGACAGCAGCGACGGCGATCCCGAGTGGTTAAGAAATCTTGAAAAAATCTCTCATTTCTCCCATGGCATCGGGCTCAATTGAGCCCGATATCTCACCTAGTTGATCTAGGATCCTAGTACGGGTAGAGGTGAGGTGAAACAGACCTGAATGCCAGCGCGGCGGAGAGTTTGGCGGCGGGTGGCCATGGTTCTACAGCTCCGACGATCTCCTGCTCAAAATCACGATTCTCCACCATTTGCTTTGATCCATTAGTCGATTTCCACTCCTTTCCTCTCTCTGAAGCTGATGGTGGGGGTGATTTGGGCTGAGAGGGGGTGTATGTGGAGATAACTCCAATGGGGGGGGGTCGGGTTGAGCTTTGGTTGCTCCACCCATGCTGCCAAGTGGTCACCATGCTCTAAATTCTTCTGGAATTGCCTGAGGAGGCCGACCAGTAGGTGTTGGGCAGAGACTTTCAGCTAAAGGGGTGGTCATGTGGCCACCTTCCTCTTCATCCCCATTTCTCTCTCCTCTTACTCTTAAAATCCCATTTCTACCCCTTTGCATGCACTCTCTCTCCTTATTTTGGGGGTTAGAAGTTGTCTTTGACCACTTGGGTTGGGCTTGGGCTGATTTGGATGGACTTAGCCCAGTGGGAATGGGCTTGGCCTCCATTTTCTCTTTTAGGCTAAATGGGTTGACTTGGTTGACTCGAGTTGAATTGGTCAACCAAGTGAGTGGGCTGACCCCACTTGGTGGTCATGGGTCTAGTGGCACCACCCAACTTGGGTTGGGTCAAGGTGATGCCCCACTTGGGCTAATTGGGCCTTATATGTATAGGTTTGACCAAATTAAGGTTATGGTTGACTTTGGTCAACCAGGGTCAAAGAGTTGACTTAATGGCATGCCCTAGGGTCCACTTAGATTGTTTTAGGGTTAGGGCAATTTGGTGGGGTCATGGTGTGGTTTGGGTTCCTATTTAGGCTAGTTTGACCTAGTTTGACTTTGACCCCTTAGTGGGCCCCACATGGCTACAATCCACTACCTAGGGTCAAGCCTAGCAAAATCCCCTATCACCCACCCCATGCCTAACCCAATCTAAGTTTAGGGGTCTAAAAGTAACATGGGATGTTACAAATCCCAATAAAGAAGAAAATAATTTCGTCCCCGAAATTTAAATTCGGGTCTACGGGGTTCTACTTGCAAGAATTATAAGAAATTTTAAACATGTAAACTAAAGTATACCTGAAGTGAACAGCTCCGGGTGTCGCTCCAGCATTAGATCCCTCGGCTCCCAGGTGTGTTCCTCTTGTCCATGGTTGGACCAGAACACCTTCACAAGAGGGACCTTCTTCTTCCGCAACACTCGGACATCTGTATCATCAATCCGGATTGGCTCCAATCTGATAGATCTATCCGGCGCTATTGGACCGACTGTAGTAGTAACATGCTGCTCCGGCCGTAGGAGAGCTCTTTGCAAGGAAGAGACATGGAAAACGTCATGTAGTGCACCCAACTCCAGTGGCAGCTGCAGTCGGTAAGCTAAGGGGCTGATCCGCTCCAGGATCAAGTACGGCCCCATGTATCGAGGACTGAGCTTCTTGTGCCTCCGCACCCGAGTGACACCGTGTACTGGACGTATCTTCAAGAATACCCTATCTCCAACTTGGAACTCCACTTTCCGGTGTCGAGCATCATAATACTTTGCCTGTCTGCTCTGGGCCTCTAGCAGCTGATCCCTGATCAAATGTACCTGGGCCTCAGTATCCCTCATATAATCTGACCCAAGAGCCTTGGTATCCACATCCTGAACCCACGATAACGGTGTCCTGCATTTCCTCCCATAAAGTGCCTCATAAGGAGCCATCCTGATGCTAGCCTGGTGGCTGTTATTATAGGAGAATTCGATCAGTGGTAGTAGCCTCTCCCAAGGCCTCCCCGTATCCAATATGCACAGTCGGAGTAGATCCTCCATGGTCCGGATGGTCCGCTCGGTCTGTCCGTCGGTCTGCGGGTGGAAGTTGGTACTAAAAGTAAGTCGAGAGCCCAAGTAAGCTTGCACGGCCCTCCACTCGCTCGAAGTGAACCGACCATCACGGTCCGAAACAATCGTCCTGGGAATGCCATGGTATCTGACAAACTGCTCCACAAATAGTCTCACCAAAACTGCAACTGGAGCATCCTTTCGAACTGGAATAAAGCGCGCTACCTTGGTCAGTCTGTCCACTATGACCCATATAGAATCATGCCCAGAGTGGGAGCGAGATAGTCCGTGCACAAAATCCATAGCAATGTCCTCGAACTTCCACTCTGGGACTGGCAATGGCTGTAGCAAACCTCCTGGGCTCTTACATTCCGCCTTCACGCGCTGACAAGTCTCGCAGAATGCCACAAAATGGGTGATCTCCCTCTTCATCCCAGGCCAATACATAGACCTCCGCAAATCTGCCCTCATCTTGGTGATGTCGGGATGCACTGAATATCTGGAGCAATGAGCCTCTCTGAGGATGTCATCCCGGATACTGCCCCCTGCTGGTATGTAAATGCGTCCATGGAATCGAAGAAGATCATCCTGTAGCGTGTAGTCCTCAACCTTGCCCCTTCCCATGGAACTGAAAATCGGCTGTAATGCAGCATCCAGCCTCTGATGTGTTCGGATGCGCTCTTGTATATCATCACCACTGATCACTGAGCTCAAATACTCTCGATATACCACGGGTTTGGCCTCAGATACCATGGTAATGTGCATGTCTTACATCATCCGTAGCAGCTCTATAGACATCAACTGAGGCTCCGGTCCAGAAGTGCCGGCCCTCCTACTGAAAGTATCTGCTACTGTGTTCGCTTTCTCCGGATGGTAGTGGATCTTATCATCATAGTCGCAGAGGAATTCCAGCCATCTCCTCTATCGTAGGTTTAAGTCCTTCTGCGTATCGATATATTTAAGATTCTTGTGATCTTAATAAATATCACAATGAATCCCGTATAAGTAATATCTCCACATCTTTATGGCGAATACCACAGCCCCGAGCTCTAAATCATGTACTGGATAGTTATGCTCATGCTTCTTCAACTGTCTCTAAGCATAAGAAATAACATGTCCATGCTGCATCAGGACAGCACCCATCCCCTGGTAAGAGGCATCTGTGTAGATCTGAAATCCTTCACTCCCGGATGGAAGCGCAAGAATAGGGGATGAGATGAGTCGGTCCTTCAGCTCCTGAAAAGCTATCTCGCACTGCTCTGATCAAACAAAATCTGCATCCTTCTTTGTCAAGGACGTGAGGGGGAGTGCTATCCTCGAGAACCCCTCCACGAACTTACGATAATACCCTGCTAGCCCCAAGAAACTGCGAATGTCGGATGCGGTCTTCGGCCGTGGCCAATCCCTCACTGTCTCTATCTTGGCTAGGTCCACTGCTAATCCAGCCCCACTGATAGTGTGCCCCAGGAAAGCCACCTCCTGTAGCCAGAACTAGCACTTTGAAAACTTTGCATACATCTGGGACTCCCTCAGCCTCTGCAAGACCTGCGTCAAATGCTCTGTATGCTCCTCCTGAGTCCGGGAATATATCAAAATGTCATCGATGAATACAATCACGAATCGGTCTAAGAAGGGCTCGAATACACGGTTCATTAAACTCATGAATGCGGCAGGGGCATTTGTGAGCCCAAAAGGCATCACCGTGAACTCATATAACCCATAGCGTGAACTGAATGCCGTCTTCGGTATGTCCTCTTCCCGGATGCGAAGCTGGTACTAACCGGATTGCAAATTTAGCTTAGAGAACCAGAAGGCTCCCTGCAGCTGGTCAAATAGCTCATCTATCCAAGGCAGTGGATAGGTACTGCGGACCGTTAACCGGTTCAGCTCCCGGTAATCTATGCATAGTCGCAACGACCCGTCCTTCTTCTTCACAAAGAGAACTGGCGCTCCCCACGGCGATGAACTGGGCCGCATAAATCCCGACACAACTAGCTCCTGAAGTTGAGTCCTGAACTCTGCCAACTCTCTAGGATCCATCCTATAAGGTGCCCGGGACACCGGCCTCGCTCCCGGTACTAGCTGAATCCTGAAATCCAAGTCTCTGGCTGGTGGTAGCCTGGGAAATTTCTCCGGGAACACGCCGGAGAAATCCCGGACCACCGGAATATATAAAATAGAAGTCTCTGCTCTCACCATCTCAAAACAGATAAGGTAAACTTCTTCTCCATGCTCGCGGGCCTTCACAGCCTATACAGAAGATAACAATAGGTGGCAGATAGGCTGAATACCTTCGATGATAACATGAGAGTTGCCATGCCTTAGTGTGATCCTCCTTGATGGGCAATCTATCTGAGTATGGTTCCGATGTAACCATGTCATGCCCAAAATCAAGTCGAAGTCCTGCAGCTTCAGAATAGTTGCTGGCGCCTAAAATGCCTTGCCGCCAATCTCGACCTCCATTTCACAATGGGCAGTGGTCCGCAGTTCTGACCCATCGGGTAGACGCACCCTCATCTCTCGTCCAGTAAATCTTTCCACGCCTTCGAGTCCGTCTATGAAGGCCTCAGATACGAACGAGTTCGAAGCATCCGTGTCGAAGAGAGTATGTGCGGGCTTGTCGCTGATCATAACTATGCCTGAGGTTTGTTTAAGTTAAAATTAATTGTTACCCTATAGTTCTAGGTACTATATAATTGAAAACTCAAGGAATTTAATAATTAACCTTAAGTACCTGTGATAACCTCCTCGGGGTTCCTCTGCTCCGTGAGTTCCAAAGCGTATATCTGCTCCTGATTTCGTCCCCTGCCGTGATATCCCCGGCCTCGGCCTCGTCCTCGGCCTCAGCCTCGGCCTCGGCCCTGCTGTACTGGGGCCACTGGAGGTGGAGGAGGAGGAGGAGGAGGATGGAATCGATACGGGCACACTGACCTAATGCGCCCGGGCTGGCGGCATCCGTAACAAACTACCTGCCGGTGGCCATGGTCATCTTGTCTCCTCGGATCATGCACCTGTAGAGGTGGGGGAGCTAATGCTGGAGGAGGCCCCTGCTCCTGCCTGAAGTTGGGACGACGACATCCCCCACCCTTCTTGTATCCGATAGTCCTGCCTCTCTGAGAGCCCCTGCTGCTCTCTCCTGATGTCGACCCATCATACGGTCTCTTTCCTCTGCCTTGCACCATTAGCTTGTCAGCCTCCAGCTTCTTTGCCATCTCGATGATCTGCCTAGAGGTGCCATGAGAAATGAACAGCAAGGCCTGCTAAAATCTCGTGTATGGCCTCCAGCCATTCCTCCGTCTTTACCACATCCTCTGTCCCACGGTACATCGGTGGGGACAGGCTCTTGAAGGCACTTAGCCAGTTCGACCCCGGATTTGGCTATGGAGCCGGGACTTGCTGGGATTTGAAGGTATCCAGAATCGCCGTCAAAGTCTGCCCCATCTCCGTTTGTAGGAATGGAGTGGCAGCTGGAGGGGGAGGAGCCACATTTTGCGTCGCGGCGACCTGTGGAGGTTGCATAAAGGTAAGGTTAAAATAGAACTGGCCTAAATCATTGTACTTAGTGGACCATTTTATGTGAGTTTTACACATGGGCACACCACTGCTTCCGCTGCATAGTTTGTCCGCAAACTAATGCTCGGGCGGGGGTGGTCCCGTGTTGTGGACTTCTTTCTCATATGATCATTGTTCAAGTTATACCAGTTTGTAAGACCCCCTCCCTGAAAGAAATAGTGCCTAACCACCTAGAGGGGGGTGAATAGGTGCACTTTATCTTTTTAAATTTAAGGCAGAAACACTGAATAATTAAACCTGTATTTGCAATTTTCTACAACAATCCAGCATAGCTAGTTCAACAATCACAGAAATAAACAAACACAGAGTGCACACAGATTTTTATAGTGGTTCCCCAAGGTCTGGGTACATCCACTTTCCCCCTTCGCCTATCTAGTAGTGTACTAGATTCGGCCTAACTTCTGCACTTCTCCTCAGATCCTCAGATCCTACAGCTCAGAACCCCAAACAGGTTCCTACAACTCAGAGTGTCCCCACTCCTACAACTCAGGCACAAAGCCCTACCACTCAGTCTTCAACAAGACCTACACTCAGGCTAAACAGCCCTACCTCAGCCTTCAATAAGGCCTACACTCAGAGAAATGATTCTCCTACACTCAGGCTCAAAAGCCCTACCTCAGCCTTTATAGATTTAGGCTTACAACTCAGATCCTTTAGGATCCTACCAAAAGATAATAAAAATGTTTTTAGATCACCACTCAGTTTGAGAGAATGAAGAGGGCAATCTTCTTGATCAGTTCTTGATAGCACTGATTCCTGTGATCAACTTTGTCTTTGCTTTCTTCAAGGCTTCTTGAGTCTGAACTCAGTAAAGTTGATCTTCTTGAAGTAGACCAGCTGACAACATCCTTCTTAGGATGGAGTATTAAATCTGGATCCTACTTTGCAGTCTGGTTCAGAACCTGCTCCTTAAGAGAATTGATTATCAAGTCTCTTTCTTGACTTCAATTACTGGAGTTCTCTCTCTCCAAGTAAATCTGAAGTTTCTTCAAAATACTGATTTACAGTTTTCTCTGGATCTGTCTTTTAATCTTCTGATTGATTCTTTTTTATTGATTGATCAATCTTTTTTTCTGTTGAAGGAGAAAGGCCTTTATATAGTCTTCCTCCAAGGTAATCGGCTGATCCGGTTTCTAACAAACTTCTGACAGCTCTGATAGTTGCAGTTGACCGGTTGAAATGGCAGTTGTCAAGTCATCCAGTCTCTTCTTGAAAATACTGTCTCTGTCTGAAAGTGTCGAGACTGATCTTCATTATGTGTCGACACAAATAGACCAATTGTCGACACAAGTGGACTAAGTGTTGACACTAGCCTTGATGGTGTTGACACAACTCCTTGTGTTGTTGTAACAACTTCTCGACACTGCTTCTTCAGAATGTGTCGACACTGATTCTGTGTGTCAACACAAATAGACCAAGTGTCGACACAAGTGGATTAAGTGTCGACACTAGCCTTCTGTTGAATATGTCAACACTGACTCTGTGTGTCGACACAAGTACTTCTTCTTTAACACTTAGTTGAATTCTGATGTGTGTCGACATAACTCCTTTGTGTCGACACATGCCTTCTTGTGTTGAACCTTGCTGATTGTCGACACATCTCCTTTGTGTAGACACATGTACTTCTTTTACTTTAACTTTGTTGAAGCTTGCTGAGTGTCGACACAGCCTCCTTGTGTCGACACATTTGATGTCGACTAAGCTTCTCTAGGTGTCGACACTGCCTCTAAGTGTTGACACAGATTATGTTGACAATTCTTCACAGTGTGTCGACACTGCCTGTATGTGTCGACACTTTTCTTCTGGTGTCGACTCTGCCTTTCCTGGTGTCGACACAAATACTCCAAGTGTCGACACAGCTTTTCTCCAGTGTCGACACAAGTCTTCATAAGTATCGACACTGCATCTCTAGGTGTCGACACATGGACTTAGAAACTTTTATGCATTTCCTGCAATTACTTAACCTGCACATATAAACTCAAAGCACATCAAATACACCTTTATGTATATCATTGAGTAGGGTGAGGCTTCTTCAAATTAGGTACATATTTTTCAATGTACCCAACAATCTCCCCCTATTTGGAGAAGTCATAACCCTTAGTCAATGATATACACCATTCATAACAAATACTCAATATGATGTATAACAGTATTATATGACATGGTAAATACTTAACAAAACATGTATAAATAATTTTCTCAGAATAACAATGTAATAGATTGAACATTAAGCATTATTTTGATACAACTACCAATAGTTTCATTAATCAAACGTTTACATGGATTTTAATGCAAATGATTACAAAGTAGTAAACTTAAGAAAATTCTATTCTATGGCTGCTCTGGCTCCTTGATAACAATGCCCTTTCTAGATTGAATCTTTGCTTGAACTGGAGCATCATTGTCATCAGCAGGCTTCTTGCCCTTAAGATCTTTCTTTTTCTGTTCTTCAGCCCTTATTTTCTGTCTCTCAAAATAATGATAAGGCTTAGGGAAATACTTGCTAGGCTCCTGTGCATTAGGAGGTAGCTTCCCTAGTTTAGCCTTTCTTCTGTACTGAACTATGGCCTCTTGCCTAGCTTCATGTTTTCTCCACTCTTGGTCAGAGTACCATTTACCCCTCTCTAAGAAATTATCCTTTGCAGCCTTCCAAGTATTCAATATGATATTCCTAGAAGTTGGGCTCCACTGTTCAAAATCAGGCCTTAACTCTGTCTGTTCTCTGAACCTCTTCTTAGATAATTGAGCTTCTTGCTCTTTTAATAATGCCTCTTGCTCTTTTAATACTGCCTCTCGCACAGGCTGTACTACTTTCTCAAAAATAATATTCTGATTACCCTCAGGAGGGCTATACATAGATTGTACCTCCTGATGTATCATGTCAAAATCTGCTGGAGGGTAGATAACTTGAGCAACTTCAGTTGGCTCACCTCCAAAATATGCAGGATTTGTCCCAGATTCAGCAACATTATCATCATCATACAAAGGTGGATATCCAAGGGTAGTTCTGATGCTATTTGAAATCCATTTAGCATGGTCAGAGCCTGCTTTGACTAAGACCCTCTCCCCATTTATGACTTCTCTTTCTATATGATCCCTAAGATCATCCTTCTGAAATCTGATCTGAGCATTCAAATAGTTAACACCATCTTTATAAAAAGGTTTTAACCTTTGAAGCTTTTCAGTAATAACCTTTTGAGAATCTTCAATTGCAGTTTTTACAGAAGTTAGGCTCGCTTGTAATTGCTTGTCAAACTCAGCCTTGGCAGCAGTCCTTGCTGCAGTTTGAGCAGCTGCTATATTTTGTATTTCAGTTACTATCACATTATGTGATTCAGTTAAATTGTCATTCATTCTAATCTGATTTTCAAGAACATATCCTTATTTTACTGTCATATCATCAACCTGTGTCTTTATCTTCTCTTGATGAGTAGCCAGATATACCACTGCATTGCCTCCCTTGTGGAAGCAATCAGTCATTTCTTTCTTATTCAGATTAACTTCAAATCTAATAGATTTTATATCTTGAGCCAGATCAAATTGAAGTGATTTATGTCCTTCATCCATATATTTTTCTAGAGCCTGCCTTTGCTCATCCATTTTGATCTGCAAAGCCACCAACAAGGAGCTGTAATCAGCTGGTGGGGCAGGCTGAGGAGTAATTGTTTGCAGAGCCTTCTTGTTGGTCTGGCTTCTTCTCTTGAAGACCTGTAACTTTCTTTTCTTGGCTCTAGCAGCCTCTTCATCCTCAGAAGCAGAAGTACTGGCAATATCTACCCTGTCCTTAGGACTAGGAGGTAAATCCTTCTCAGTCCTTGGTAGCTCCTCAGCATTCCTTTGCTCCTCAGTCTCATTTCTGGCAGTTTCCTCTACATGCTCCCCCTCAAGATTGACCTTCTCTCCCTCAAAAGCTGCTTTCTCTCCCTCAAAATCAGTCTGTAATAGATCAGGGAACAGCTCTTCTAGAGTAAACTCATGTTGAGTATGTACTGGAGAATCTCTTATCTCAGGAGCATTTTCTGCAACTAATGTGTCTTCCATGATAACATCTTGTGGTTGACTATGTATCTGAGTTTGCTGATCAACATTAAGTAATGATTCAGTCAAAACTTCATCCTCAATATTGAAAATAGATTGATTAATTTCATGTATTACCTCTAGGATTGTTTGAGTAGTCAGTTCACTATCCAAGTGAGTGGACTCTTCCACATGTTGAGGCTCCCCCTGGAGTGGATCCAGGTGAATGGAGCTAGCAGATGGTAGATTCCCCTACCTCTGTGCATCTTCAGGTCTTACTGGTGACTGTCCAGCATTTCCTGCCTCTCCATCATCAGACTAAAAACTACCTTCTCTTCTGAGCTACTGGAGGATTCAGGTGCCACAATTACTTTCTTCTTCTTCTTTTGAGGTGTTTCTTTCTCTGGTGTAGGCATTTCTTTTTTCAACACCCTATCCCACCTTGAGATAATTCTAACATCCATTCTCCTCATATGGTTTATCTTTGAACCTATAGCTTGGTTCATCACTTCAGGAATACTTCCAGCTAAGTATAAACTCATAATCCTACCCAGATTGGGCTTCTTCAAACTTTCCTTTATCTTGTCAAACATTACTGCTGACCAATCAGTTTGGAGTTTGAAAATTATCCTTGTCATTAAACTGAACATGTGAGCTGATATCCTATCATGCCCACCTGGCTTGCTCAGAATTACCTTGCCTACTATTTCAGATAAGAACTTGCCCTGCATGTTCATGCCTTTCCTGTTAAAGACTGACTCAATCTTCAAGTTTGAATCAAGTCCACACCATTGCAGTGCCTCCCTTATCCTTAATACAGGTACATCTTCCTCTTCCTTAGTTCTAGGTAGATGTAGAACTTTTCTTAGACTTTTCTGGGTGACTTTCACTTTTGTCCCATGGACTGTGGACTTAATCTTGAGTCCAGTTTCATCAAGTGTAGCTGCATTAAAGAATTCGAGGACCTCCTTCTTCCAAATCTTGATTGGTTCTGAAACAAGATACTCCAACCCAGTCTCTGTAACTAGGGTTACAACAGCTTGAATTTCTAGTTCCGCGTCGTCAAAAGCATGTCGCACTAGCTCATAATCTTCATTGATGTTCTCTTCTAGCTTGGGCGCCATTAGGGTTTGGAGAAATTTTGAATTTAGAGAAGAGAGATGTCGACACACAAGTTTGGTCTCGAAACTATGGTGAGCGTGTCGACAAACAATGGTGAAGACCTATTTATACCTTTCTAAAATCGAAGGTGAAAAGGCGCATCAAAATACTTGAAATGTGTCGACACTGTGGAAAAGTGTCGACACTTACTTCTAATGTCTCGACAACTATGTGTCGACACAAATATAGTCGACAGAATATATGTGTCGACACTTATACATCTCAGCTCGATGATTAGTCGAAACTCTACTTGACGAATTCTGTGTAAGTCCTAAGTGTCGACACCACCCTGGATGTGTCGACACCTACTTTGGATGTGTCGACACTAATTCTCTGAAGTGTCGACACAGACTGTCTAGATGTGTCGATACCATTTCTCTGAAATATCGACACCACTTCTATGTGTCGACACAGATAACTTCATGTGTCGACACCATTTTACTTAGCCAATTTTATGAACCTATTCTAAGTTCAACATCCCTAATTCAATTTTAAACTTATTGAATTTGGTTTCATCTAGGGGCTTAGTAAACATATCAGCTATCTGATTATCTGTTTTAACATACTCTAGGGAAATGTCCTCTTTTTCTACATGTTCTCTAAGAAAATGGTATCTAATTTCTATGTGCTTAGTCCAACTATGTGAGACGGGATTATTAGCTATAGAAATTGCACTTGTAGAATCACAAAGTAAAGGTGTTCTACTTACTTGAATACCATAATCTTCTAGCTGGTGTTGAATCCATAAAAGTTGTGCATAGCAGCTTCCTGCAGCAACATATTCTGACTCAGCTGTGGAGATGACCACACTGGTCTGCTTCTTACTACTCCATGACACCAGCCTTCTACCTAGAAATTGACAGGTTCCTGTGGTACTCTTCCTATCTTCCTTACAGCCTGCAAAATCTGTATCTGAATAACCTGTCAGTACAAAATCTCCATTCCTAGGGTACCAAAGGCCTAGATAAGTTGTGCCCTTAAGATATCTTAAAATTCTTTTGACTGCAGTCAAATGAGATTCTTTAGGGCATGCTTGGTACCTAGCACAGACACATGTAGCACACATGATATCTGGTCTACTAGCAGTCAAATACAGTAGGGAGCCAACTATCCCTCTATACAAAGTTTCATCTACAGGTTTCCCTGCATCATCTTTGCTTAGAGACATGCTTGACCCCATAAGAGTTCTCATGGTAGTGGATGATTCCATACCATACTTCTTTATTAACTCTAGGGTGAACTTAGACTGGCATATGGACAAGCCATCTTCAGTCTGTCTAACTTGGAGACCCAAGAAGAACTTAAGTTCCCCCTACTGCTCATTTCAAATTTTTCTTGCATAAGTTTTGCAAACTTTCTGCAAAGACTACTTTCTGTAGACCCAAATATTATGTCATCTACATATATTTGGACTAGGATAATCTTGCCTTTAGATTCCCTAAGGAATAGAGTCTTGCCTATTTTCCCCCTTGAGATTTTGTTCTCAATGAGGAAACTAGACAGGGTTTCATACCAAGCCCTTGGGGCTTGTTTCAACCCATACAAAGCCTTCCTAAGTCTATATACATAATCAGGTTTAAGAGAATCAACAAAACCTGATGGCTGCTCTACATAGACTTCTTCCTTCAGATTTCCATTCAGAAAAGCTGACTTTACATCCATTTGATATACCTTGAACCTTTGATATGTTGCATAGGCAAGTAACATCCTGATTGCCTCCAATCTTGCTACTAGAGCAAAGGTTTGATCAAAATCAATACCTTCTTCCTACCTATATCCCTTTGCAACCAGCCTAGCTTTATTCTTTATGATGATTACATTCTCATCCAACTTGTTCCTAAAGATCCACTTAGTTCTAAAAATGTTGTGGTCCTTGGGTTTAGGAACTAGCTCCCAGACCTTGCATCTTTTGAACTGATTCAGCTCCTCTTGCATGGCCTCAATCCAATGAGACTCTAGAACTGCTTCTTCAAACTTTTCTGGTTTTACTTGGGATAGGAAGCTGGAGTAAAGAACTGTACTCAGATTCATGCTTCTTGTTTGCACTCCTTGTCTGGGATCACCAATTATTTGATTGGCTGGATGATCCTTTAAGTGTCTATTTGATGGAGGCACCCTGTCTTCAGGTTATATACCTTCAGCCTCTTTATCTAGCTGCACCTCTTGGTCTTCTTCTGCATCTAGAGAGTCTTGTACTCCCCCTGGACAGCAGCCACCATTTTCCACTTGTTGAATTGCAGTAGAACCTTCTGTAATGGTAAGCTTGTCCATCCTATCAGTTATACTTGTAGAGCTGCAAACACTACTTGGCAATTCACAGTTAATGAGCCTTGCTTCATCAAAAACTACATGTATAGACTCTTCTACAACTTGAGTAATCAAGTTGTAGACCCTATAAGCCTTACTATTGTTGTTGTACCCAACAAAGATCCCCTCTTGGGATTTGGCAGCAAACTTGGTTAGATAAGACTTATCATTGTTAAGTATATAGCACTTGCAACCAAAGATCCTGAAATAGGATAAATTTGGTTTTCTGCCCTTCACAATCTCATAGGGAGTCTTCTTGTGGCACTTGGTGATAGTAGCCCTATTGATTACATGACATGCAATGTTTACTTCCTCAGCCCAGAAATATTCTGGGAGAGAAGTGTCACTCAATAGGGTTCTACCAGCCTCTATCAATGTTCTATTCTTCCTTTCAGCAATACCATTTTGCTGAGGTGTTCTTGGTGAGGAAAATTCCTGAAAAATCCCAAACTCTTCACACAGTTTTGTCATACTTTTAGACTGAAATTTAGTACCATGGTCACTTCTGATTTTGACCACTGTACTGTCCAATTCATTCTGAATTTGTTTAACAAAACTATATAAGATACTTGAGGTTTCAGATTTTTGTCTTAGGAAGAACACCCAGGAATATCTTGAATAGTCATCTACTACCACAAATGTGTAGACTTTCTTACCTAGAATGTGAACTGGCATAGGACAAAAAAGATCCATATGTAAGAGGTATAGACACCTCACAGAATCCTTGTTCTCAAGGCTATGAAAGGTGGATTTGGTCTGCTTGCTTTTTTGACAAGCTGAGCATATCCCATCCTTTATACACTTAACTTGAGGATCATTCCTCACTAACTCTTTACTAAAGAGTTGGCCAATTGTCTTATAGTTAAGATGATCCAGCCTCTTGTGCCATTTAACACAATGTGAGACTTTCTCATCAGCTACAAGACAAATAGGAGAAACATTGTTCTCACACACAAAGTCAAGACAATAGACATTTCTCTTCCTATATCCTGTCAATATGATCTTTTGATCACTTGACCTTTTGATATGACAACCATTCTTGACAAATGAGATGTCATATCCTAAATTACTCAGCTGACTTATGCTAATGAGGTTATGTTTCAAACCCTTTACATAAGCCACTTGAGTAATTGTAATCAGGTTACAAGAAATGTTACCAAAGCCTTTGATGATTCCTTTTTCTGAACCACCAAAGGTAACTTTAGGGTCATCCTTAATAGGTGTATAGTCCTTCAGCAACCCCCTTGCTCCATTCATGTGCCTGGAACATCCACTGTCCAAGTACCATATAGGGGCATGGCCACTTAGACTCACCTGCAAAATAGATTACTTAACCTTAGAACCCAAATAACTCTTGGGTCCTTGGTGCAAGTTAGTCTGACTTTTAACAAAACTACCTGTAGCTCTTCTAGCAGGAAATTTTCTACTCTCCTTGACACTTGAATTGTGCCAACAATCTATGGCAAAGTGGCCTATCTTGCCACAACACCAACACTCAAACTTGTTGTACCTTTGTTTAGGTACAACCCTGGCTGAAGTATCTACATCAGGCTTTAAGTTTTGTGTTGGAGCTTTGCCCTTAGATGTGGACCTAGCAGTCCAGGCAGGTTTTTTAAACCCTAATCCAGCCTTATCCTTTTGAGGTACAAACTCATCTATCAAGGGTAAAACAGATTTAGGTTTAGAAAAGCTAGCCACAATATCTTTCTCCTTCTGAAGTCTAACCTCCAGATTTCTAATTTGATCATTCTTAAATGTAATAGTACCCATCTGAATACCAGTAATGTTTTTCAGTCTGGCTATTTCATTCAGTTTCTGATCAAACAACTTGTCTGAATTAGCAGCAGCCAATTTAAGACTAGCAATCTCCTTTGCTTGAGTTTTGGCCAAGGTTTTGCTTTTCTTCAAGGCCTGCAACAAGTCCCTATATTCATCAATTAACTGATGAATATCTCCTTAAGATTCAGACCCACCCACATCACTTGATGCAGATGTATCTGACTCTAACTCAGTACTAGAAATTGAACTAGAAGAACAACTTTGTACCTTACTTGGTCCAGGCTGATCCTGGATCTTGTCTCCTTCAGATATAGCCATCAGTCCCTTGCACTGATGGTCCTCATGCTCATAAATTGAGTTCATTAGCTACATGAACTCATCTTCTTCCTCTTCAGCAAATAATCCAATGTAGGCTTCAGCTTCTGATTCTATTTCTGAAGATGACTGATCTGTCAGACTCTTGTCTTTCTTAGCAACAAAGGACTTTTACTTTTTGCTCTTAAACTGTGTCTTCTTTGGGTCAGCTGACTCCTTCCTCTTTTCAGGACAGTCAGCCACTACATGTCCCTGTCTATTGCAGTAATAGCACACAATCTTTGAGGATGTAGCTTTGCTTGGCTTGGACCTTCTTCTGTCATTCCTTGATGACTTTCTTTTCTGATAGTAGTCATCTTTTGGCTGAGAAGTGGAAGGCTTAGACCTCCACTGCTTCTTCTTCAGAAACTTTTAAAAATGCCTAGTAAAAGCAGCAAAGTCTTCATCACTTTCACTGCTATCTGAGTTCTTGCTATCTAAATTATCTGTCACAGCCTCAGCAACTATTTGAGGTGGAGATGGAGACTTGCTTCTATACTTCCTAGTGGCTTCAGTCTTGAAGGCCATAGTCTTTTCCTTGTGCTCCATTCTAGTAGTCTTCTCTTCCTCCTTTCTAGTCATTAACTGCATCTCATAAGATAGCAGTTTTCCAAACAAATTTGGAGGAGGTATATCAGCTAGTTTGGCCACTTCCCTAATGGCACAAATCTTGGTGTCCCAGTCCTTAGTCAGGGATCTTAAGAACTTGTCATTCAGCTCATAGTTACTGAATTCTCTTCCATAGGACATCAAGTCATTAACAATCCTATAGAACTTCTTGTAACATTCTGTAATGCTATCAGACTTTCCTTGTTTGAAGCTTTCATATTCCTGATTTAACAAAGACTTTCTATCTTGTCTTATTTCTTCTGATCCCTCCATATAAACTATTAATGTGTCCCACATTTCTTTAGAGGTCTTACAATGAATTAAGTTCTGAAATGTTGCATCATCAATGGCACTAACAATTATATTCTGGGCTCTCTTGTCCATAGTGGACAGAATTATTTCATCCTTAGTCATTTCAGAGAAGTCCTTGAGAGTTTTCTGATTTGCATCCAGAATGGATAACTTCATTGGCACATATGGGCCTTCTTTAACTGTAATATATATCCTTGGGTCAGATGCTTCCATAAAGAGTCTAAACCTCTCTTTCCATATGCCAAATATCTCTTTTCTACATATTGGCAATTTCATGGATCCCAGCTCTTTGTGATTCTCACTAGAACCCATTTTCTTGATTCTTATTTGTTCTGAATCTGCCTACAGGATCTTACTCTGACTGTTAAGTCCCTTTTGGAGTAACCTGGCTCTGATACCACTTGAAAGAAATAGTGCCTAACCACCTAGAGGGGGGGTGAATAGGTGCACTTTATCTTTTTAAATTTAAGGCAGAAACACTGAATAATTAAACCTGTATTTGCAATTTTCTACAACAATCCAGCACATCTAGCTCAAAAATCACAGAAATAAACAAACACAGAGTGCACACAGATTTTTATAGTGGTTCCCCAAGGTCTGGGTACGTCCACTTTCCCCCTTCACATATCTAGTAGTGTACTAGATTCGGCCTAACTTCTGCACTTCTCCTCAGATCCTCAGATCCTACAGCTCAGAACCCCAAACAGGTTCCTACAACTCAGAGTGTCCCCACTCCTATAACTCAGGCACAAAGCCCTACCACTCAGTCTTCAACAAGACCTACACTCAGGCTAAACAACCCTACCTCAGCCTTCAACAAGGCCTACACTCAGAGAAATGATTCTCATACACTCAGGCTCAAAAGCCCTACCTCAGCCTTTATAGATTTAGGCTTACAACTCAGATCCTTTAGGATCCAACCAAAAGATAATAAAAATGTTTTTAGATCACCACTCAGTTTGAGAGAATGAAGAGGGAAATCTTCTTGATCAGTTCTTGATAGCACTGATTCATGTGATCAACTTTGTCTTTGCTTTCTTCAAGGCTTCTTGAGTCTGAACTCAGTAAAGTTGATCTTCTTGAAGTAGACTGGCTGGCAACTTCCTTCTTAGGATGGAGAATTAAATCTGGATCCTACTTTGCAGTCTGGTTCAGAACCTGCTCCTTAAGAGAATTGATTATCAAGTCTCTTTCTTGACTTCAATTACTGCAGTTCTCTCTCTTCAAGTAAATCTGAAGTTTCTTCAAAATACTGATTTACAGTTTTCTTTGGATCTGTCTTTTAATCTTCTGATTGATTCTTTTTTATTGATTGATCAATCTTTTTTTTTCTGTTGAAGGGGAAAGGCTTTTATATAGTATTCCTCCAAGGTAACCGGCTGATCCGGTTTCTAACAAACTTCTGACAGCTCTAACAGTTGCAGTTGACCGGTTGAAATGGCAGCTGTCAAGTCATCCAGTCACTTCTTGAAAATACTATCTCTGTCTGAAAGTGTCAAGACTGATCTTCATTATGTGTCGACACAAATAGACCAAGTGTCGACACAAGTGGACTAAGTGTCGACACTAGCCTTGATGGTGTTGACACAACTCCTTGTGTTGTTGTAACAGCTTCTCGACACCGCTTCTTCAGAATGTGTCGACACTGATTCTGTGTGTCGACACAAATAGACCAAGTGTCGACACAAGTGGACTAAGTGTCGACACTAGCCTTCTTTTGAATGTGTCGACACTGACTCTGTGTGTCGACACAAGTACTTCTTCTTTAACACTTAGTTGAATTCTGTTGTGTGTCGACACATGCCTTCTTGTGTTGAACCTTGCTGAGTGTCGACACATCTCATTTGTGTCGACACATGTACTTCTTTTACTTTAACTTTGTTAAAGCTTGCTGAGTGTCAACACAGCCTCCTTGTGTCGACACATTTGATGTCGACTAAGCTTCTCTGGGCGTCGACACTGCCTCTAAGTGTCGACACAGATTATGTTGACAATTCTTCACAGTGTGTCGACAATGCCTGTATGTGTTGACACTTTTCTTCTGGTGTCGACTCTGCCTTTCCTCGTATCGACACAAATACTCCAAGTGTCGACACAACTTTTCTCCAGTGTAGACACAAGTATCATAAGTGTCGACACTGCATCTCTAGGTGTCGACACATGGACTTAGAAACTTTTCTGCATTTCCTACAATTACTTAACCTGCACATATAAACTCAAAGCACATCAAATACACCTTGATGTATATCATTGAGTAGGGTGAGGCTTCTTCAAATCAGGTACACATTTTCCAATGTACCCAACACTCCCCCTTACCCAGGAGGGCTACCGGGTCTTATGCCCAGAACCGTCGTCTTACAGTGGCACTAACGCACGGGTTAGTCGACACCACAACACGCCGATTCTGCCGGCTATTACGATCATATACATAACGTGTAGGCCAATATGAGAAAAGAAGTATAGCAGTGTAACAATTCTACTAGTCCACAAGTCACAGAGTACATATCATATATATGGAATGAAAAGTACAAACATAGTCCACAATGAGTACAAAACGAAAGAGTAATAAGGGCTTATGCCCAGTATATCAAATAAACTCTCTCTCTCCAATAAAAGCGGAAGCTACACTAATACATCAGAACTCATCCCACCTGAGGACGCACAGTAGTGGTAGTAGCCTGCTGTAGCGGTATCTGCTCCTCAATTCCTATCTCCCCGACGTGCTGGTGCTCCATCTCCACGAGCTCCTAAAATAGTATGGTCACCGACCATTAGTCAAAAAGACTAAGTCGTTTCCTCCGCACCTCGCCCCGCAACTCCTAGGCATCGAGCGGGAGGACGAAGCGGAGGACAATAAGGGGTAGCAAAAGTGGAAGCAGGTGACAGAAACTAACTAGCAGTTGTAATAGGTATTATTGTTCTACTGTAGCAGTTCTAAGTATATAGTACAAGTAAGTAAAGTGTAGTACTAGTAAAGGAAGTAAAGAACAGAAAGTAAGAGCATGTAAATAAAACTATTCTACCACTATACTACCATCACAAAAGTATCCTAACTTATATAAATGCCCATACAAATATATAAGTTAGGATTTCCAGGAAATTTAACTTATCATATAAAAGATCTCATACTAATTTATATGATAAGGATCTATGAAGCGTATGACCTAATATGAATGAATGTTATGATGCAATTTTATGCACAGGCAAGTGTAACTCACACACAACGACTCTGTGATCACAGACCTTTAGTTCCCACTTTTTGAGAGCTAGCATCACTCTCGGGTACCACCGTTGTGGCTACGGTAGCAGCGGAGCGGGCGTCTCCACTTCTAGGCCGGTATGCACACTACCAAACCCTAGACCCCTCTCATAGGCCTCTGTACACGTCCAAGGTGCACTCTAGAGTCTCGTGTACGTACTTTGCTGACAACCCGTCAGTCTTGTTGGGTCGGATGTGCGTTATCGGGGATCATCCTCCAGACCGCAGTGTAAAACAACCCATTGACCCCTCTAACCCTCACAACCGCCTGGTGCACCGTACTGCCATCGGTGTGACCAACGGCCAGTACGCATGCCACGCCACTAGATTTATACACATGCAATTATTTCATCTCAAGCCTATAGCTCGCAGGACCAACCTGTCCTGAATCCCTCAAACCCAACACAGGTGAGAACGCACAATAGTGCCTTTATTCCAATTCCCTCAAACCCTACACGAGTGAGCATATATCATGAATCTCACCAACACTACACGGGTGAGAATGTACTACAAATGTCTTAACCTATTAGACTATTCTTGTCTACGAGTTATTATACTTAGTGATTTAAGGTTAATCCCAAGACTGCCCAGGTTATACCCGGTGAAGGGCTCTCGAGGGCACGAGGAACTACGATGGGATTACGCCGAAAGTTCGCTTTCGCAAGGATATTTACTTTAGTTGATGACTACCCATAATTCACCCCAGCTCTCATTGTTGCTCTAGAACAATCCTAATGACTTAAGATATTACCGGGAAACCGACGGTCTTCCGTCGGCCTCCACTCCAGTTACTACCTAAGGACTTGCACTTTTATTCTCGTCACTAACAATACTACCCACCAGGGTTATTCACCAACTTCAATCTCTAGCTCAACGTCGATCTATCCCCTGGCGGTCCTTATACTCTAACTCATTTATGTTATACGCAGCCCATGACCTAATACCACCCCGAAATGGAACTTTCAATTCCTCTATCCATATGCCTCAAATCATTTATCCTAGGATGGTATGGACCTACATGATGACTAGGATAAATTTCCATAATTTTCCTAAGTCATTAAGGGTTTTAATTAAATTATTAATTTAATCCCCTAAGTCATTTAAAACATGAAGTATCCCAAATTTAAATCCACTGACCTAAGGAATTTTTCCTGAGATGTATCTTGGTGTCATATTGCTGTATACCAAAATTTATAATTTTCCTTTGATTATTTCTATTTATTCCTTAATTAATACAAAATTCATTCAATTGTCATTTTCCAAATGAAGTAAGAGGAATATATTACTGACAATTCTAGGAAAATTACAGAGCTTACATATCATTATTTTTAAGGCTAATGGCAGAGTTTCATCAACTTCTATACTGTAATGGCCTACCAAATGCAATTCTTTACAATTTACCAAAATGCCACTATAAGCTTTAAAAATTTACTGATTCCTCCAAAAATGCTGATATAAATATCCAAGATTATTTATTCCCAAATACAGCCCTAGAAAATTATTCATAATTTTCTACTGAATATTCCATCAATTTTCTAAATAAATGTGATAATGGCAAAATTGTAATTTCTACATAATTTCCACTTAAAGTTCATCAAAGACAGAAATAAAATTTTCAGGAGTTAAGTCTAACATGATATTGTCCTTGACAAAATTTGGGTATTTTATCTCATGGATAAGCCTATTCTAAAATTTATTTATCAAAAAGTCCAATTCTTCAAAAATTCCAAATAATGGGATTTTTGCTTCCAAAAATCCCATTATTACTATGAGGGGTGTATCATGCCCTAATATGTCTCTGTAAATAAAATCAGGATTTTTGAGTGTTCCAAGTTGGCTGAATACACAACATTTCATTTTAGGTGAAATGCACACCAAGCCTATATGAAGCCAACACATGCAAGTGGAATTACCCAACATGCAGTGGTCCAAATTGGCTAAAATTTTAAAAATACACTGATAATGCCCCTAAGGGCATGCCACCACAATATGGGGCCATTTGGAGCCATACAACTCAAGTTATTTCATTTATTTACTTTTTGATGATTAAGCAAAAAACTATAGGAAATTTATCCCCAAAAATTCTCAATTTTTGGCAAGGACTAAATATACCCTAATCATGCATGTACCCAAAATTTGGGGCCATGTTGATTACTGGTTTGACTTGGGCATCCAAATGAAGTTCTGCCCTTGTCTAGGACCAGGCCTAGGCAAACTGCCCTATAGGACTGAATACTACACCAAATCACAAATTTAAGATGGTAAATTGAAGGTAAGACCTTAAGATACAACGTTTATTTAGAGTCCAGTTTCTGGAAATGCCTCTAAGAGGCCTAAAAATGACATGCAATGTCACTGAATAAGTGTGACAATAATTTGATTTTATTTCATTTAATATATAATAAAATAATTTGATTTTTAAATAAAAGCCCGCACGAATCTTAAAGCAGGGATGGACGGCATCTGTTTATCTTCTCCACTCGTCCAACGGCTGAGATCGAGCCGACCTGGAGCATCTTTGCTGGCTTTTTCCGGCCAGCTGAGGCGGCGCCACCCCCGGCCAACGGTGCCATCACCTTCACAGTGGTGGTGGCTATCGTTTCCCGGTGATGGGGCGGCGGGAGACGGCGGTGACGACGATCCTGAGTGGTTAAGAAATCTTGGAAAAATCTCTCATTTCTCCCATGGCATCGGGCTCAATTGAGCCCGATATCTCACCTAATTGATCTAGGATCCTAGTACGGGTAGAGGTGAGGTGAAATGGACCTGAATGGCGGTGCGGCGATGAGTTTGGCGGCGGGTGGCCATGGTTCTACAGCTCTGGCGATCTCCTGCTCAAAATCACGATTCTCCACCGTTTGCTTCGATCCAGTAGTCGATTTCCACTCCTCTCCTCTCTCTGAAGCTGATGGTGGGGGTGATTTGGGCTGAGAGGGGGTGTATGTGGAGATAACTCCAATGGGGGGGTCGCGTTGAGCTTTGGTTGCTCCACCCATGGTACCAAGTGGTCACCATGCTCTAAATTCTTCTGTAATTACCTGAGGAGGCCGACCAGCAGGTGTTGGGCAGAGAATTTCAGCTAAAGGGGTGGCCATGTGGCCACCTTCCTCTTCATCCCCATTTCTCTCTCCTCTTACTCTTAAAATCCCATTTCTACCCCTTTGCATGAACTCTCTCTCCTGAATTTGGGGGTTAGAAGTTGTCTTCGACCACTTGGGTTGGGCTTGGGCTGATTTGGATGGACTTAGCCCAATGGGAATGGGCTTGGCCTCCATTTTCTCTTTTAGGCTAAATGGGTTGACTTGGTTGACTCGAGTTGACTTGGTCAACCAAGTGAGTGGGCTGACCCCACTTGGTGGTCATGGGTCTAGTGGCACCACCCAACTTGGGTTGGGCCAAGGTGATGCCCCACTTGGGCTAATTGGGCCTTATATGTATAGGTTTGACCAAATTAAGGCCATGGTTGACTTTGGTCAACCAGGGTCAAAGAGTTGACTTAATGGCATGCCCTAGGGTCCACTTAGATTGTTTTAGGGTTAGGGCAATGTGGTGGGGTCATGGTGTGGTTTGGGTTCCTATTTAGGCTAGTTTGACCTAGTTTGACTTTGGCCCCTTAATGGGCCCCACATGACTACAATCCACTAACTAGGGTCAAGCCTAGCTAAATCCCCTATCACCCACCCCATGCCTAACCCAATCTAAGTTGAGGGGTCTAAAAGTAACATGGGATGTTACATGTAGTGTCAGTGGGACCTTGTCCTTCCCTATGATAAGGATGCTGCCTAGAATAACCTTTGGAATAAACTCTGAATTCTCTTTGATTTCCCCTATACTGTCCTCTTCTGGACTGGTAGCCTCTTGTTTGAGATCTTACATGAAACTGAGAGGTGCTTTGACTTTTAGCAACAGATGACTGATATGCAGAACTTCCACCAGTACCTGCATCTGGTGAAGGAGGAGGAGGATTGAAGCAAGATGATCCTTTATCATATTTCCTCTTTTTCTTCATTGCCTTTAGTTGATTCCTAGAAAACTTCATACATGGTTCTGAAATTGGACAATCATGCAAAATATAGTATGGAATATCATTTACATTTTTAATTTTCTCCTGGGGAACACTCTTTAGGGCCTTGCTTCTAGCTTTCATCTTCCTTGCAATGGTTGCAGAGGAATCATCAGAATCAGTTCTAAATTGATCACTATCTGAGCTCTGAGGATTGTCATATAGTTCATCAAGCCTTTTGATGCAATCTCTTTGTTGTTGGGATTGAACAGAAGAAACAACAACAGCAGCAGCAGTAACAAAAACAGCACTAACAGATGTAACTGGAACAATAGATTCAGAAATAACAACAGAAATAACAAGCTCAGAGTCATTAGACTCTATCATAATCATATCATCAGAAACTAAAATAGCATCAGCAGCAGTAGCAGGAACAACAGAAACTGAAGGAGCACTGTCCACAGCCTTGAAAGAATTTATATAAGAAGATATTATGCTGGGCTCACAGCTAGAAATAGGCACAATGGCCTTAGTAAGATCTTCAGTTTTCTGATCTGGAAGATAGCTGAGGTAACCAGTATCAAACTCTGACAGTAGTGACCTGAGGTCAAATGTTATAACTGGAACTGGAGCTAGAACTGCAATCTCTGAAGCAGGCAATCTCTCTACTTCATATGGCATCTCCCCCTACCTAGATTCAGTAGTTACTGGATCAAGGCACCCAACAGAAGGGATTGCCTGAGGAGGATTTAGGGAAGAAAGCCTGTCAGAAAACTCCTGAACTGATTTCAGAAGTGGAGCCAGGGAGGTCTTTGATAGCCTTGGAGCTAACATCTCATAGAGCTTATCTGCTATGGCTGAGAGATTTACTTGCTCAAGTGGTGCTTGAGTAGAGGTAGAGATAAGTGTGGCAGAGATGGATGTAGGAGGAGCTGTAGATGTGGTTGGAGAAAGTGTTAATGTGGATGGAAGAATTGATGGTTGAGATATAGGAATGGTGGAGATGGAAGTTAATGGAATGGAGATAGATGGAGTGAAGGATGGTTGAGCAATGATTTCTTGTAGTAGTTGTTGATATGATGTAGAAGAAGATGGTGGCTCAAGGGGTGAGGAGTGAGAATCATCCATATAGGAATCATCTAAGAGAGTGAAGGGTGGAAGGTGAGATGATGAGTCAATGGTTATGTGTGGATAATGATGTAATGGATGGAAAACATCTTCAGTGGATATTGGTGTTGGTGAAGGAATTGAGTTTGGAGATGGAATGGATATGGGGGATGATATTGAGATGGTTATGGTGGATGTGATAATTGTTGAGGAAACAGTAGGTGGAGAAGGTGGAGATGAGGAGGCAGGCAGTTCTTCTGATGGGGCAGGTGCCTGAGGGGAAGTGACTGGATCAGTCCTGGTGCATGAACATGAGATGACTGCAGAGGCTCTGCTTGGCTTTGCAATTTGCCTGTCCCATTTGCCAAAAAGGGCATAGGTTAACCTCTTAGAGGCATTGATATGCATCCCACTTGAAACAAGCAGCTCAGGGCATCTGCTATGAAGAAATAGCCCTAGAATCCTTCCAAAATTGACAAAGTTCTTATTCACTTTCTTCTTAATTAGGTCAAAGAAAACTTCTCCCCAATTCATCTGTTTCTTATCCACCAAAGCACCCATTAAACAGAATTGATACCTGGATATGGTATCATGGGCAGAATGTTTTGCTAATAGGACCTTTCCAACAACATCTGCTAGAAACATGTATTCCACTGACAGATTTTTCTTAAGCAGCTTATTAGGGTTTGCTGCTGAATGACCCATCCTATCAAGCATTCTTGCAAACTCTTCTCCAGACAACTCAAGAGAATCTTGACCAGTACTTAATTGAAAAACTTCTGTTAATATAGCCGGAGTAAGAGATACCTGATTTCCTGATATAGTTCTAATCACTGTATTTTGATCTTGATTGTGAGCAGTATACACATATTCTTTGATTTCATCTACAGCCAGTTTTATCCTTGTGGTCATGATGTGTACTAGCTGTTGATCTTTGAATAAATCCAGAATATCCTTGAAAATCTGATCACTGTTCTCAAACGAGTCCATATCGATATCGAATCCAGTGTCAAATTTCATTGCTGCCAAAACTACAACAGAAACGGCCATTTTTACCTGCAAAAATGAACAAACAAAAGACCAAGTGTCGAAAAGTTTGGAGGGAAAGGGAAATTCTGCAGAGAGTATGAAAGCGCAAAGGGAGAACGACGGCCGAAAAATGAATTTTATATTAGGGTTCGACGCAGAAAAGGAAATATCGTTGAACTCCGTTCGACGATCTGGGCTTCTAAAGGAATCTGAAAGGTCTTCAACATCGTCGATCTCCGTTCGACGATATTGGAGAGCGTCGAGCTCCGTTCGACGATCGCTGACCGGAAGAAGATAGCATAGCACTATCTGGAAAGCACTGAACTCCGGTCGACGATTTCTAAGAACGTCGATCTCCGTTCGACGATATTTGGGAAAAACGTCGAGCGCAGTACAGAGACCAGAAACAACCTATAGACACTAGAAAAATCAAATTGTTTGCCTAGTCTTGGTCAATTTTAGACTTTTAAAATCTTGGATCTTATTTTAAACTTCCTCCATCTAACATTCCTAACTGATTCAGGAAGAATGTATGTTTCTTTTCATCCAATGGTTTGGTGAAAATATCTCCCCTTTGCAAGTCAGTTGGGATATATTGAAGTTCAATTTTATTTTTCTCAACATTGTCCCTTAAAAAGTGATGTCTAATTTCTATATGTTTTGTCCTACTATGGAGGACTGGATTTTGGGCTATAGAAATAGCACTAGTGTTATCACAAAATATTTTTGACTTCTCTAAGTTGTAGCCATAGTCTAGGAGCTGATTTTGAATCCACAAGATCTGTGAGCAACAACTACCTGCTATCATATATTCGGCTTCAGCAGTTGATATGGACACAGATGTTTGTTTCTTGCAAAACCAGGAGACAAGTCTGTCACCAAGAAACTGGCAAGTTCCACTGGTGCTTTTCCTATCTATTCTGCATCCAGCATAATCAGCATCTGAAAATCCAGTTAAGTCAAATGCTGAGTCTTTTGGATACCAGAGACCTAGATTTGGACAACTTTTCACATACCTAAGAATCCTTTTTACTAAGGTTAAGTGTGACTCTCTAGGGCTCACTTGGAATCTAGCACATATGCATGTAGCAAATATTATGTCAGGTCTACTAGCTGTAAGGTATAATAAAGAGCCAATCATTGCTCTATATGTTGTCTGATCAACAGGTTTCCCATGTTCATCAGCATCTAATACAGCATTAGTAGGCATAGGTGTTTTCATGCATGGTGCTTCAGACATACCAAATTTCTTAACCAGTTCTTTTGCTTACTTGGTTTGAGAGATAAATGTGCCTTCAGCATGCTGTTTGACTTGCAATCCTAGAAAGAAGGAAAGCTCACCCATGCTACTCATTTCAAATTTAGAATGCATTAGGTTGGAAAAACTTTTGCACAGATTTGAATCAGTAGAACCAAAGATAATGTCATCTACATAGATTTGTACTAGTAGGGTATTGGACTTATGGGTTCTAATAAAAAGAGTTTGGTCTACTCTACCCCTTATAAAATCATTTTTCAGAAGAAAGCATGCTAGAGTCTCATATCATGCTCTAGGAGCTTGCTTTAGACCATATAATGCTTTATGCAATTTGAAAACATAATCAGGATGAGTTGGAGAAATAAAACCTGGGGGTTGTCTAACATAGACTTCTTCCTTGATGTCTCCATTGAGAAAAGCACTCTTTACATCCATTTGATATATTTTGAATCCTTTGTGTGCTGCATAAGCTAAGAAGATTCTTATGGCGTGTATCCTTGCAACTGGTGCAAAAGTCTGGTCATAGTCTATCCATTCTTCTTGAGAGTATCCTTGAGCAACTAGCCTTGCCTTGTTCCTTACAATGACTCCTTGATCATCCAATTTATTTCTGAACACCCATTTTGTTCCAACAATGGAGTGATCCTTTGGCCTTGACACTAGTTCCCAAACTTTATTTCTTTCAAATTGATGTAATTCCTCTTGCATTGCAGTGATCTAGTGTGGATCTTGTTCTGCATCTTGAATGGATTGAGGCTCAATTTGAGAAAGAAAGCAGGTGTGCATCAGGTTTTGGTTGACCTGATTTCTGGTTTGCACACCAGCTGAGATGTCTCCAATCACTTGGGAGATTGGATGGCCTCTTGATGTTACTAAATCAACAGGGGGTGTTGATTGTTCACCAACCTGTGTTGTTGTTTCCTCTTGTGGAACAACAACTGGCTCTTCAAGAAGATTCTCTCCAAGATGTTGAATATCTTCTTCATCTTCACTGCTTTCATCCTTTTGTATAATATGTAACCTGTCCAAATTTTCAGCAAGAGAGTGTACCTGCAAAGATTCTATGGTAGAAGCATTCTTCTCCTTAAAAGACATGTTAGATTCATCAAAGGATACATGAACAGATTCTTCAATTTTAAAAGTAGATTTATTATACACCCTATAAGCTTTACTGATCATGGAGTATCCCAGAAACACTCCTTCATCAGCTTTAGCTTGAAATTTTGCTATGTATTTCTTGTCATTATTGTGAATGTAACAAATGCAACCAAAAATTTTAAAATAATCTACTTTAGGTTTCTTCCCTTTGAGTAATTCATAGGGAGTCTTGCCCTTCAGCTTATGTACCAAACTTCTATTCAACACATAGTTGGAGGTGTTCACTGCCTCTGCCCAAAAGGATAGAGGAAGGTGAGCATCTGACAACAATATAGTAGCAGATTCAATAAGGGTTCTATTTTTCCTTTCAGCTACCCCATTTTGTTGAGGAGTTCTAGGAGCTGAGAAAGTGTGCATGATCCCTTCACTCTGACAGAACTCTTGCATAAGAAGAGAATCAAACTCTGTCCCATGATCACTTCTGATCAGGGCAATATGAGTATTGAACTCACTCTATATGCATTTGAGAAACTTTGTCAAACACTTAAAGTTATCAGACTTCTTCCTCAGAAAGAACACCCATGTGAATCTAGAGAAGTCATCTACAACTACTAAAGTATAAGATTTCCCTCCTAAGCTTTGTACTGTAATGGGTCCAAAGAGATCCATGTGTAACAGATACAAAATCCTAGGTGAATCACTCTTATTAAGTGACTTGAAGCTATTTTTGGTTTGCTTGCCTAATTGACAAGCCCTCCAAAGTCCTTCCTTCTTGTAGGGGCCAGAAGGTAGTCCTCTAACAAGGTTGTCCTTGGATAGCCTAGCAATGGTTCTAAGGATTATATGTCCTAATCTTTTATGTCATAGTTCATTAGGTCTACAAATGGAATTGAACAAGCATAGATCTACCTTAGTTGAAAGAAAATCTACAAGATAAATGTTACCTTTCCTTTTACCTGTCAACACTGTTGTGTTGTCCTCTGATTTGATTTTGCATGAGAATTTGTTGAAAGTCACTTGGTAGCCTTCATCACACAGTTGACTGATGCTGATTAAGTTGTGCTTCAGTCCTTCCACATAAGCTACTTTATTGAATGTGACTGAGCCAATTTGGACTGCACCATATCCTTTTGTTAGTCCAAAGTTTGAATCACCAAATATTACTTTGGGTCCAAGTTTGTCTTTGAAGGATGTGAAATTCTCCTTGTTTCCTGTCATGTGCTTTGAGTACCCACTATCCAGATACCATTGCTGGTTTGATGTTGGATAGGCCTTCACCTACACATAAAATAATTTATTTGTTTTTGACCCAGTTTACCTTGGGCCTAGGTTGATAACTTTTAAATTCTCAAATAAAAGACATCCCTGGTTGACTCTTATAGCCTTCAGGATGATATCTCCTGGGAGGTATTATCCATTTAGTATAAGGGTTAAACCTCTGAGATGTAGGACCTCTAGGATTGAAGTTTGATTTACTTTTGAAAGATTTTTCAAAACTCTGAGCTCTGTTCGACGATCTCTGAGCTGAGTTCGACGATCTTGGGTCAGATCGTCGAGCTCCGTTCGAAGATCGACTATGCCAGAGTTCAGGGTTCAGAGATCGTCGACCTAAGTTCGACGATTCAGCCTGAGATTGTTGAGCTCCATTCGACGATCATCAAGATCCGTTCGACGTTTTCTATTGAACTTTTGTTTTCTTAGGTAAATCAGAATTCTTCCTAGCCACCTCTACAACTCCCTTACCTTTATCTGAGATAAACTTGATTGGGGTTGTTAATACTATAGGTTGGCTGGATGAAGCACCCAAGCCTAGTGTACTATTGAATCTTGAGTTCACTGTGCTTGTGATGTCTATTAGTTTGATACTTCTCCAATTGAGGGATTCTTCAAACTTCTTGGCCTCTGATAGTTCACTTTTCAGTGAGGCTATCTGCTCCGTACAACATTCCAACTCCTCAGAGAGTTTGAGGTTATCTGATTTTAAGGTGCTTTGTTCAGATAGTTGATTTCTGAGTGAAATAATTTCTTTCTCAGATTTTAATAGATCTAAACAAAGTGCCTTAAATTCACATTTGAAGTCCTCTGAATTAAAATCAAATGAGTCTATTACCTGATCCTATTCAGATTGAGTTTCTGATTCAGACTCTGACTCTTGTTCTGCATCAGTATTATGTCGAGAGGCATTGATAGCCATCATGCAGAACTCCTTTTCTTCAGCATCATCTTCATCGTCACTTGAGCTGGATGAAACTTCTGATTTTTCTTTTGTTTCACTCCAGGTTTCAGCTACAAACCCCTTCCTGGTATTTTTGTTCTTGCCAGAGGAGGGTTTATCATTGTTGTTTTTCCTGAAGTCTTTGTCTCTTCTCCTTTCTTTCCTGTCCTTCTTGTCCTTATTCTGATTTTCTGGACAGTCAGGCACAATATGGCCTGGTTTCCTGCATCCAAAACAAATAATTTCTTTGTTATTGGACTTATCATACCTTGCTTTTCATGCCCTCTGAATGACTTTTTCCTGAAGTCCTTCCTAGCCATTTTATAAAACCGTTTGGCCAGTAAGCTTAGCAGCTCTTCATTGCCTGTGGCCTTGTCTTCAGGCTGATCTTCAATAGCTTTGAATTCTATTGATTTCTCTTTTCTGATTGCTGGTGAAGCAGCCTTCTGCTCTTCTTCTCTGTTCTTGATGAGCAGCTCATAAGACTTGATCTTGCCCAAAAGAGCCTCAGTGGTGATCTTATTTAGGCTTCTGGCATCCTTGATTGGCCAGATCCTTGAGTCCTAAGTGCTGGGGAAGCACATTAGGATTTTGTCATTGAGTTCAGTCAATGAGATCTCCTTGTCCAAGGTTTTCAGTTCATTGACTATAAGACTGAGTATGTTATACATATCAGCAACTGACTCAGTTTCTCCTTTCTTGAAGTTCTCATATTGAGTTATGAGATGGGATCTTCCATCTTTCCTTTCATCTGCAGATCCTGACACTATTTCAGATAGTTTGTCTCATATCTCTTTTGCTGAGTTGCATTCAGCTACTTTTTGAAATATTTCATCAGACATGGTTTGTGCCAAAATGTTCATTGCTTTGGCATCTGCAACTTTCCATTTTTTGATTTCTGCATCTATTCCTGAAGGAGGTGGAACAGCACTTGTACTTGTATTTGCTGGGGTTCTTGGACACACTGTCAAAACAGAATTAAAGATATCTTCATCAATAGAATTCATGTACAATCTTATCCTTGCCTTCCAAAGTGCAAACTTAGATAGATTGCACACCGGAGGTCTGGTGCTAGCATAATCTTTGTTCTGTGCCATGGTTTTATATAAAGATAAATATAATACAAATAATAAAAATAAAAACCCTCTATAAAAGATTGATCTTATCAGAGATCTTTTGGTTCAGGTGTTGGCCTGTAGGAACAACTAATCTGATGAAGATTTAGTTGAATAACAACCAGCTAAGGTATGGTATTTTAACCCACCTTGAAAGGTATGGAGTTTAACTAACCTAGCTCTGATACCAATTGAAAGTGGGGATAAGATCTACCTTAACTCTAGAGGGGGGTGAATAGAGTATATTAACTTTAAAATAATTTTCAAGTTAAAAATTATTTTGCTGTGGAAGACTTAATTTAAATATATGTGTAAGGTGCTTGCAGTAAATAAAAATTATGAAAGTAAGAAATAAAAACACAGCACACAGCAAACAAAATATAGCAACCAGAAGACACAAGGAGCTATAGTGGTTCCCCAAACAATCTGGGTACATCCAATCTTCTACCACCCTAGGTAGGAATATACTGCAGGATGAGTTGATCAGGTGTCCTAGGCACCAATGAGATTTTGATAAGGTGCTCAAAAACCAAACCAGATTTTTTGATCAGGTGTCTTGCCACCACTGAGTTTTGACAAGGTCTCAGAAACCAGCACAAAACTTTTGAAGGGAGTTTTGAGAAACCCTTTTACAGCAGAAAAAGAAAGAGGTGAGATGTTCTTCTCTGTCAACAATCAGAGAGAAGACTAGTGGATGATGTTGTCAAAGCTCCCCCTGAGATCTGGAAGTTGTTCAGGAAAAGAAGCTTTGCACTAGGGTGATAGGCCTTCAGTAGATGAGATCTCCAGCAAAGGATGATTCCAGCAGTTGCTGAAATGTGTAGTGTATGGAGTCTTGATGGATGAAGCCTCTGAACACTTGAGTCAAAAGAGATCTAGAAAATCTTTTTTCTGTATGTTGATCTCCTTCAGTGGTGTGTGTTCTGAATGAATTCTGTCTGTGTGTCTGTCTGTGACTGTTCTCTTTCTGTGTATCACTGTTTGTTTTTCTGTTAGGAGTAGTAGGATAAATTCACTTTTATTCCTTAGATCTGAGAAGAATGAATTGATTCTCTGTCTCCAAGATAGTTGTTAGCCACTCATTAATGACTTCTTTAAATGAATTTTGTCTCTGGAGGAAAGTCCTAGAAAACATTCCTTTAAATCTCCCTTGAAACTTGCTCCAAATTAATTGAAACGGCTACAAGATCCATGAAATAAATGCTGGGAATAAATAGGATAGAATTCCATAACTGTCTGAATTTGAATCTTGAGAATCGTCGATCTTTCTAGAAAATCGTCAACCTGAGCTCAACTATCGTCGAACTGAGCTTAGAGACTAGAACTAGACTGGAAATAGAAATCGTCGATCTGAGCTCAATTATCGTCAACCTGAGCTCAGAGACTGGGAAAACAGCTAGAGACAGAAACGTCGATCTGAGCTCGAAGATCGTCGAACGGCATTCGACTACTCGTCGAACTGAGCTCAGAGATAGTCGAACTGAGTTCGATGATTCGTCAACCTGAGCTCGACGAAAATGACTTAGTCTCCTGAATTTGAATATCTGATATGAGGGTCTTGGGGGCAGCTTTCAAGCCTAAATTCTAACCCTTAGACTCAAACTAATTGACCTTAAAAACTATACAAGGAGGTCAAAACAATTTTCCTAAGGACATAGTGATCCTTGCCCAAATCAGTAATAGGGTGTTCCAAGACCTTCCAGCTAGGTGAGAGCCTGACAGCGGGATCTACTCAGGGTCCGGGTAGACATCATCGAGTGACATCTAGCCCTGCCAGCTAGGTGAGAGCCTGGCAGCGAGATCTGCTCGAGGTCCGGGTAGACACCATCGAGTGACATCCAACCCTGCCAGCTAGGTGAGAGCCTGGCAGTAGGATCTGCCCATGGTCCGGGTAGACACCATCGAGTGACATCCAGCCCTGCCAGCTAGGTGAGAGTCTGGCAGCGGGTTCTGCTTGGGGTCTGGGTAGACACCATCGAGTGACATCCAGCCCTGCCAGCTAGGTGAGAGCCTAGCTTTGGGATCTGCTCGGGGTCCGGGTAGACACCATCAAGTGACATCCAGCCCTGCCAGCTAGGTGAGAGCCTGGCAGCGGGATCTACTCGGGGTCCGGGTAGACACCATCGAGTGACATCCTGCCCTACCAGCTATGTGAGAGCCTAACAGCGGTGTTGAAGCCAAAAAATGACCTCTGTGGAGTTCGGGGTCCCTAGAAAGGGGTGACCTCGCACCTACTACACTCAGGAGAACGTCACGGACCAAAGGACCAAGAAACTAGAAACAGACCCTCGGCTCTAGCACGAAGGTCCCGCCTCACACCCAGAAGACCTTTGAAGTCTCCCCCTCCCTAGCCAATGCTTGAACTAGGTGCCTTGGAGGAAGAGAGCAAAGTGATTTTTGTGGCACTGAATGCAATGTTCTCCAATTCACCCTCAAGGGTCTATTTATAGTTTTCCAAATCTCATGGACCAAAATGTCAATAATACCTCTACGCCAAATAGGCCTTGGGCCAATAGAAAACAGCCACACCGGGGAGTAAAGAGGTAATTCCACCCCGAGGGTAAAACAATAAAAACACAGTCAAAAGAAGTCCGGCGGAAAAAGGAGGCTGAAACATCCCCCTTACCTTCCCCGAACGCCTGAGGGGAGTAGGGATTAAACCACCCCACCCCTCCTCCACCTAGGGGCCGAACATAGGGGCAAAATCTGAAGAAACTGAGGAGCAGGGAGCAGGGGCGAGACCCCGGCCTTGACCGGTCTCGCCCTGCCAGACCGCGGGCAGGGGCGAGACCCCCGGCCTCTGGCTGGTCTCGCCCCGCCAGGCCGCGGGCAAGGGCGAGACCCCCAGCCACTGGCCGATCTCGCCCCGCCAGGCCGCGGGCAGGTGCGAGACCCCCGGCCACTAGCCGGTCTCGCCCCGCCAGGCCGCTGGCAGGGGAGACTCCCCCGACCACTGGTCGATCTCGCCCCGCCAGGCCGCGGGCAGGGGCGAGACCCCCGGCCACTGGCCGGTCTCGCCCCGCTAGGCCGCAGGTAGGGGCGAGACCCCCGGCCACTGGCCGGTCTCGCCCCGCCAGGCCGCGGGCAGGGGCGAGACCACCGGCCACTGGCCGGTCTCACCTTGCCAGGCCGCGGGCAGGGGAGAGATCCCCGGCCTCTGGCCGGTCTCGCCCCGCCAGGCCGCGGGCAGGAACTCGAACTGCTCAAAATCTTATAAAACTCATTGGTCCTGCACCTGCCGGGAGGAACCCCACTCTGCGAATACGGGCTTATACAAGCGGGATCTGCTCGGGGTCCTGGTAGACACCATCGAGTGACATCCAGCCCTGCCAGATAGGTGAGAGATTGGCAGCGGGATCTACTCGGGGTCCGGGTAGACACCATCGAGTGACATCCAGCCTTGCCAGCTAGGTAAGAGCCTGGCAGTGGGATTTGCTCGGGGTCCGAGTAGACACCATCGAGTGACATCCAGCCCTGGCAGCTAGGTGAGAGCCTGGCAGCGGGATCTACTCGGGGTCTAGGTAGACACCATTAAGTGACATCCAGCCCTGCCAGCTAGGTGAGAACCTGGCAGTGGGATCTGCTCGGGGTCCGGGTAGACACCATCGAGTGACATCCAGCTCTGTCAGCTAGGTGAGAGCCTGGTAACGGGATCTGCTCGGGGTCTAGGTAGACACCATTGAGTGACATCCAGCCCTGCCAGCTAGGTGAGAGCCTGGCAGCAGATTTGCTCGGGGTTCGGGTAGATACCATCGAGTGACATCCAGCCCTGCCAGCTATGTGAGAGCCTGGCAGCGGGATCTGCTCGGGGTCTATCAAATGAATTCATCCTATCATACGAGTTACTACAGTGGAATCGGAATATCAAGAGATTTTATTAAGAACAAAACACCACTTACATGTTTCAAGGATAAAAATGCTTCAAGTCGTCATCGCTCCAGGTGAGACTTAGGGTCTCGCCCTCCACATTTTGGAGTCGATACCCTCCTGATCTCAATTCTTCTTTTACAATGAATGGACCCTCCCAGCTGGGATTGAGCTTCCACATGGTTGCCGACCTTCCCGCTGCATCTACCTTTTGCAGGACCAAGTCCCCCTCCGTAAATTGTTTGACTCTGACGTGTTTGTCAAAGTACTTAGCCATTCTCCTCTTCACCTTTCTTGTCGGATGGCGGAGAGGTCACGCAGCTCCTCCACCATATCTAGGGAGAGTCGCAGATATTCCTCATTCTTGGACTGCCATTCTTTCCTGTCTTCCCCGGCCGCAACCACCCGGGGCGTTTGAACTTCGAATTCTATGGGGAGTGCCGCCTCACATCCATGGGAGAGCTTGAAAGGGATCTCGCATGTGGCTGTGTTGGGGGTGGTCCTTAGGGCCCAGAAAATGGCGGGAAGCTGCTCCACCCAGCTCCCTTTGAGATTCTCTACTTTCATCTTTAAGAGGTTTACAATAATTTTATTCGCAGCTTCCACCTGCCCGTTGCTCCTGGGATGGTGAACCGAGGCGAACCTGAGGTCGATCCCGAGCTTCTCGCAGAAGCTGGTGAATTCTGCGTTGACGAACTAGGGCTCGTTGTCTGTGACAATGTCCTGGGGCAGCCCGTGGCGATAGATGATCTCCCCCCAAACAAAGTTCCTGATGATCTAGAAAGTCACCTTGGTCAGTGCTTTCACCTCCAACCACTTAGATAAATAATCAATCATCACCAACAGGAATCTTCTTTGCCCACTGGCCTAGGGGAACGGTCCAACCAAATCCATCCCCCAAATTGCAAAGGGCCAGGGGGATGTGATGCTCTTGAGGCGCTGGGCCGGCTGTACCTAGAGGGGGCAAACAGTTGGTACTTGTGACATCTCCTTGCGAACTCTGCAGCATCGCGGCCCAGGGTGGGCCAGAAATACCCTTGCCTGACGATCCTTCCTTCTAGGGTCCGACTCCTGGAGTGACTCCCACACTCCTCGGAGTGGACTTCTTCCAAGATTCTTTGTACTTCCCCCTCGGCCACGCAACGGGCCAGCATTCCCGAGAGAGCCTTCCTATACAGCTGCCCGTCCTAGAGGAGATAGTATGCCGATTTGTGTCTAAGACTCTTCTTATCCATCCCCTCCAGATACTCTCCTGAGGAGAGGAAAGTCGTGATCGGGTCCATCCACGAGGGGTGTCGTTCTATCTCCATCAACTCTCCTTCTTTGATGGAAGGGCGGAATAGATCGGTGATGGTACCCCCTACCCGGGGATCACGTTTTGCTAACTGGTCGACCTGCTCATTTTCCTCTTGCGGCACGTGTCAGATGGAGAAAGTTTGGAATATGTCGACGACCCCCTTCACTTTGGCCAGGTATAGCCGTAGGGTAGGCTCTCTTGCCTCAAACTCCATGTTGATCTGGGAAGCTACCACCATTGAGTCAGTGAGGACCTCCACGTCCAATACTCCCAGCTCCTTGGCCAGGCACAGCCCTGCTATCACGGCCTCATACTCGTCCTGGTTGTTGGTGATGGGGAAATACATCACCACTGTTTGCTCAATTCTAGTTCCATGGGGGCTCTCCAAGATCACTCCCACTCCCAAGGAATGCCTCCCTGAGGTGTCATCTACCTTCACCTTCCATGGAGTCAGACGAGTGAGCTCTTCCTCCGCCACCTCGATTACGTAGTCGGCCAAAAAGTCGGTCATCGCTTGGGCCTTGATCGAGAGGTGGGGGACGAAGGAGATGTCAAACTCGCTCAACTCTACCAACCACTTGGCCAACCTGCCTGAATGCTTCACCCCCTCGAAGATGTTGCGGAGTGGATGGTCAGTCACCACTCGGATGGAGTGTGCTTGGAAGTAGGGCCGCAGCCTTCAGGCCGAGATGATCAGGGCGAAGGCCAGCTTCTCCAAGATTGGATATTGGAGCTCAACCTTTCTCAGGACCTGGCTCACGTAGTATATGGGGAGCTGCTTCTTCCCCTCTTCACGCACCAGGACAAAGCTTAAGGCCTCCGCTCAGACCCCGAGATACAAAAATAGGTCCTCCCCCTCCTTAGGCCCTTGGAGCAACGGAGCCCGCGTCAACTATATTTTAAGATCTTGGAATGCCTCCTCGCACTTCTTGGTCCACTCGAATTTTTGCCCCCCCCCCCCCCCCCTCAGTCTTTTGAAGAAGGGGGAGCACTTCTCCCTGCCCTGGGAGAGGAATCTGCTTAACCCTGCCAGTTTTCCTGTCAATCGTTGTACCTCCTTAGTATTTCACGGTGACCCCAGCTCTATGATAGTCTTGACCTTATCAGGATTTGGTTTGACCCCTGTGGGGGTGAGGAGATGCCCCAAGAACTTTCCCCGGCTGGCCCCGAAGACACACTTCAGGGGGTTCAGCCGCATCTTGTACTTGCGCAGGGTGGCAAAGGTCTCTTCTAGGTCCTGAAGGTGAGAGTCCACGTCCTGACTCTTGATCATTAGGTCATCCACGTACACCTCCAGGTTTCTCCCATTTTATTCCCTAAAGACCATGTCCATCATCTTTTGGTAGGTTGCCCTTGCATTCTTCAGCCCAAAGGGCATCATTTTATAGCAGTGGAATAAATCCCCCGTGATGAATGAGACATCCTTGACGTCCGGGGGAGTGCATCCTGATTTGGTGGTAACCTGAAAACGCATCTAAAAAGCTCATTATAGAAAACCCGATGGCTGAGTCAACCAGCGCATCGATCTGAGGCATGGGATAACAATCCTTAGGGCATGATTTATTAAGCAAAGAAAAGACGACACACATACGCGACTGACCGTCTCCTTTTTTAACCATGACTACATTAGAGACCCAACCGTGGTATTGGATCTCAGATACGAAGCCGACCTTGGAAAGTTTTGACACCTCCTCCCTGATAGGCTCAGTTAGCTTGTCCGCGGTGGATCTCTTCTTCTGTTGGATGGGGCGTGTTCCCGGGTCCAGGTTGAGGCAGTGGCAAGCCACATCCGTATCAACCCCCGGCTTCTCCACGGAGCTCCATGCGAAGATGTCGATGTTCTTCTGGATGCATGTCAGCATCCTGCTTTGAGCCTCCGTGGTAAGCACCCTGCTGACGCGAACCTTCTCCACCCTGCCTCCAAGGGTGAGAACCTCCAACTCCACCACCTTTTCTGCAGCCTCCAGCCTATACTGCTCCCCCACTATTCTCTGATGTCCCTCTCCTCTGGGATGAGAACCTCCGCCTCCACCTCTTCCTCCACGGTCATTGCCTCAGCCAACTCATCTCGGTCTCCTCCTGCCACCTCCACCTCGGTGCCGCTCTCCACCTTCATCTCCTCCTTGTCGGCCTCCTGCTCCTCCGCCTCCATCCTCGGCTCCATCTCCTCGGCTCCCTCCTGGCAAGATATGGAATATACGGCGGTGACGTAGCATTCCCGCGCCACTTTGGGGTCACCCCAGACCCGGGCCTGGATCCCCTCGGCATTGAACTTCAAGCATTGGTGGAATGATGAGGGGACGCAGCGGAAGGTGCTGATGAGGGGCCTCCCGAAGATGGAACTGTAGCTGCTGGGAGCATCCACAATGACAAACCTGCAGTTCCGGGACTGCCCCCCCCCCCAGGGTGACATGGAGCCCCACTCCTCCTTCTACCTCCTTCCTCTCCCCCGAAAATCCAAACAAGGACCCATCCAAGGCCAACACTCTCTTCGCCTCCACCTTCATCGCGTCAAACGCCTTCTTAAAGATGACGTTGACGGAGCTTCTATTGTCGACGAGGATCCGGGAGACGATGAAATTTACAATGTCTGTCTGGATGACCAGCGCATCGCAAAAGAGATCCTCATGATCCGGCATATCGCTCCTCGAGAAGGTAATCCTCTCTTATGGGGGTGGGGTTTGAGATGTGGAGCCAACGCTCCGGCGATACATAGTATGGAGGCTCGCCCTCCGAGAAGCCTCTACCCCCTCCCCCCACCCCCCATGGATCACTCTGATCCCTCCATGGGTCCCGACGTCCACCCGGACTTCACATCAATCCTCCTCCAACCGAGGCAGGACCTCCTCGATCCTCACCTCCTGGCATCCCTGTTGTTGTTGATACTCCCTGTTTCCCCTCATTTTGAGGAACTCGGGGCACGTGGCTGTGGTGTGCCCTTCCTCTTGATGGAAGTCGCAGTAGGCAACTCCACCCTTACTTCTCTTCTCCTCCTCCGCGCCACTCTCCTCCTCTCTCCCATGGCTATGTCCATAGCCTGATCTTGATTGGGGAGTGGAGGCCTTTGTGCCTACCTCCAACCTGGGCGGTGGAATTGATCCTGGCCTCCCTGGTGGTGATCCCTTCCCTGGTATCCTCTTTGAGGCACCTGGTCTTGCAAATCGGGCCTCGAGCCCAACCAACGGTCTGGCTCCTGTCGCCCCCACCTGGGCTGCTACTGCCCCTAGAGCTGCATCTACTCTCTCTACTGGGGTTCTGCTCTCCTCTCCTCCTGCACCCTGCCGCCTCTCGGCTCCTTCTCTTCCTCTATGGCCCACCTGGCCAGCTTCCGGGCAAACTCCGGATTCGACGCCTCCCCGTCAACTTCCCTTGCCGTCCTCTCCATTAGCTCCTCGTAGGAGAGGGGGGCACTCTCTTCAACTCCATCCTGAAGAAACACTGTTGCAGCCCCAGGGTGAAAGCCATCATCAGGATGTGGCCCGACATCTCCTAGACCTGGGTGACCTCCTCCTGGAACCGGTCGACGTAACTCCCCAACATCTCATTCACTCCTGCTTGATATGGAATAGGGACTCTAACTCCTTCTTCCTCCTCTTCGAGGTAGTAAACCTCAACATGAACCACCGGCGTAGGTCCTCGAAGCAGTAGATGGAGCTGGCCGACAGCTGGTGAAACCACTCCCTTTCCTTCTCCTTGAGGGTGATGGAGAAGAGTCGACGCTTGAACCCATCCGACATCTGCCGGATCGAAACCACGTCCTCGAACCATTGGACGTGTTGGACCAAGTCCCCCTTCCCGGTGTATTAGGACATTTTGGGCTCCCTGAACCCCTCTGGAATCATGGCAGAAGAAACCAACTCGCTAAAGGGGCTGCATCCCCCTACTGGGGGAGCTGGCATATCTCGCGACCCCAACTCGCCAATCCGACCTCCTCTTGCCGAGCTGGGGAAGAGCACGCGCCCGGGGAGCTCGCATCCCCTTCTTTCCTTGGCGACCTCCTTCCCAGCTTGCCTCACGGGGGCATCTTTGCCCAGAGATGGGGCGGCTGTGATCTGGGAAGCTGGGGTCGAGCACTCGGCCCACGCGCCGAGTGCGAACTTGATGAGGTCGAGCACCTCGTTCCTGAAGTCCTCGACCATTCCCATCATGGCTAGAGGTGGGGGCGGCGAGTCCGACCTGTCAGATCCTTGTCCTCCTGTCATTGAGCTCGCTGAAGATTTTCTGTACTAACCACGTTCCACGCTCACCGCACCAGAATGTTGAAACCGAAAACTCGGTCTCTTGTGGAGTTCACCCTTGGGTAAGGGGTGATCACACACCTACTTCTCTCCTGCAAGCAAAACAACAAAGGAAGCAAAGAAGAACTGACCCAAGGGCTCGGCGTGGAGGACCCACCACACACCCGGAAGATCATAGAGTGATTCCCCTCCTTAGCCAAAGGCCGAGCTAAGGTGACCTCAGAAAGCACTTAGAAGATCAGGGAACAAGTGGGCATAAAAAGCGTGCTTTCTGAGGTACCCCTTGGGTCCTATTTATAGATTTTTGAAATCGGCCTGCAAATAGCCATCCTTCGTTGTCCTGAACGGCTATGTGCAGTCCAGGTTGGCCTGCCAATAGCGTAACTCTACTGTTCTGAGAGGTTATGGGCAGGCTAGAGGGGGCAAATTGGTAAAAATACCTCACAGATCAATGGGCGAGTAATCCTCAGCATTCTTTACTCGGCAAGGGTGGTGAGCACGGGCACGGACTGCCCTGCTCACGAGCCGCGAGCCCTCTAAACTGTCTGGACTCGGCGAGCCATCTGGAGGTCGACAAAAAAGGTCGAGAGAGCGACGAATGTTGAGCTCCGTTCGTCGAACGCTGGGCTCGCGAGGTTGACCGAACTCGCGTGGCATGTGCCGGGCTCGCCTGGGCGAGCTGGAGGTTGTCGAGCCCCATCCCCCCTTGGTGTTCGCCCGTCTCAGAAAAAAGTGTTGCTGGCCGGTCTGGTTTCTGGCGGGCCAACTCGCCGGATACAGGGTTGTACATTAACATCCTAAGTTTATTTCACATGTTGTATAGAGAGGGTAATATGGTCTTAAAAGTCCTAGGATATCATTGGTGTAAAGGACATGAGAATGGCACACTAAATTTAATATAAAAGTCAGGAAATGCCAACATGCTTCGACTAGAAGTCGATGCAACTTCGATAATATATTGACGCTACTTCGAGTATAAGTCGGAGTAACAGAACATGACAAGTTGACGTTAATTAAAGGATTAAATCGACACATACTTCGATATAGTATCAACGCAACGTCGATGACATAACTAAATTGACAGGTTTTCTGAATGAAGCAAGAACTCGATGCTACTTCTATATGAACACACAGTTATGTCGAATAGTTTTCTGAATGAGAATTATTTTAAAGATTAATTCAGAATTAATTCAAGAAAGGTTTGAATTGAATAACTAATTCATGGATACGTTAGATTTTTTGTCAAACATATATATATATATAGATACATGATGAAAGCAGATGTAGAGATTGAATCAGAACAACAATGATTTCAACGATCATTATACTCAGATTAGATCGTGGTTTGGAAGATTGATTTTTATAGAGAAGGATATGAAGATTATAATCTGCAATTGAAGTTCTTCCTTGAATCAGTCGACCTTCATCTTTGTTCCTAATCTGAAAAGAAAAATAGTTCTTCTTCTCAAGGGCTTATCAATTGTTGCGTCAGATTCAATAAAGATTAAAAAGATAATCTAGATTAAGGGCTTATAATCCTTGAGATCTTCTAATTTAAGGATTCATCAGAGTTCCAGATATCAATTCACTAAGTTCCAAATAGTCCTCAGGATTCTACTGAGAGGACTCATTAAGAAGATCACAAAATCCTCAGATCTTCTTCTATTTTCTATTTCATTAACATTTTTAGTTTGTTAAAAGAGTTTAGAGAATCTCTCTTCAAAGGATTCAGTTAATGGTTCTAAGAGCCTCCTTGTGGAAAGACTCAGTTTGTATTGGTTCAAGATCTCCTTATCAAAAAATCTAGTGATTTATTCTAAGAGTCTCCTTATCAAAAGACTCGGGCACGGTGATAAGTGAATTTCTATCAAGGGAGTAGAAGAGTGGAATATACACAGATTTTGGGGAACCACTATATTTCATGTGTCTTCTGTGTTTATGCATTATTCTATAATTTCTTATCTATTCTACTGCGATTTTAATTATTTGTTCTTAATTCTGGTTAATAGCTTGAGTAAATGCAAATTCTGTAAATTGTATATTTAATTTTGAAATAAATTTTAATTTCTTTTCACCCCCCCTGGAGAAATCTTTGAGGAATTTGTCAACTATTCTCATATTTCAATTGGTATCAGAGAGAGGCTGATCAATAAATTGTTAAACTAGAAAAGGTTAATCAAGAAAAGGTTAACACCTTAATTAAAAAGATCATAATAGTTGCATTAGTACATTTTTCTATTAATTTTTTTAAAATGCCTTCTAATACATTCAATGGGTTTGCATCTACAAGACCTCCTGTCTGTAATCTTGAAAAGTTTATACTCTTGAAAACCAGAATTAGATTATATATGAATTCTATTGATAAAGGAATTTTTGGTTCGATTTTAATTGCGCCACTCATGCCTTATATGAAGGAAGCAAAAGGAAATGTTACTATTGAACCAGTACCAAGATGTGAGTGGACAGATGAAGAAAAAATAATAAAATACTGGGATACTAAAGCAATGAACATACCAGTCTCAACTGTGTCAGATGATGTGTTTCAAAAGGTTGTAGAATGTCAATCAGCTAAAGAAATATGGGAATCACTATCAAGGATTGTTGATGGAAGTTCTGATGAGAGAAAAGAAAGAAGAGCACGCTTAATTTCTCAGTATGAAAATTTCCAAAAGAAAATTGATGAATCCATAGATTAAATGTATGATAGATTTAGCATGATTATAAATGAGCTAAAATGTTTGAATAAGGATATATCTCTTACTGAGATAAATTACAAATTACTCGTGTGCTTTACAAGTACTTGGGATTTGAGGATTTGAGCAATCAGAGAAGCAAGGTATCATAGATTGATTATAAAATATGCGTTGTTAGGAAAGCTCAAATCATATGAACAACTTCTAAAAAGTAGAGCTGAAACAGACGCAAAAGAGAATGTCACTACACCTAAAAACAAATATATTGCTTTTACAATCATTGATGGTGAACCATCTGTATCAGAACAAGAGATGTTCAATCTTCTGGCAAGGGGATTCAAAAAATTGATCAAGACTAAAAACTCTAGAAGAAGAGATAAGAATGTGAATAAGCCAAAGTTTGACAAAACTTCTAATAAGGAGATAATTTGTTTTCATGCAGAAAGCCTGGACATATAGCAACTGATTGTCCAGACTAACAAAAGGATAAAACAAATAAAAAGGATTAGAAAAAAATATCTGAAGAGAAAGGATAAGCAAAAGAGGAAAGGTTTTATAGCTAAAAAACTAGAACGATATCAGTTCTGAGTCAAGCACTTCATCAGGTTGTGAAGAAAAAGTTGATGCAAAAGAAACATGCTTGATGACATTAGAAACTAACTTAGACACTGAAGAAAGTCGCGTAAATTTTTTTGATAGCATTGATTTTTCATCAGAAGAATTTAAATTATGCTTTAAAGAATTTTGTAAGGATTTGTTACATGCTGAAAAAGAAATTAAAAGTATGAAAAAATAAATAAAGTTAATTAAGAGTTATTCTTGTGATAAAGAACAATCAGAACAAGATAAATTGTTAGAAATTGAAGTAGAAAAATTGAATAATCAAGTTGCAGACTTAACAAAAGAAAACACCTTAATAAAGAGAGTTATCAAAGGCAAAAGCCTTTGAAGACTCTAAATGGAAGGAGTCGACAACTTTAAAATTTTATAGAAAACCTTAAGAGAAGGTTTAATCATTTAGAATTATGAGTCAATCCACACATGATAGTAATAATTAATAATACACCTGCTTGGAAAAATCCTATATCATTCACTAAAGCAAAGAGAATACAACCTGGTATAATCATAATAATGATTTAGAAAGGGTAACATGATTTAACAAGGATAAATTCAAAGGAAAAGGTATTGTAGGTCAACAACCTTTAGTAAACAATAAACAAAGATCAGTAGTTTCAGTAAATCAGGAACATGTGTGGACTTCATATCGGCTCAACATATGTGAAGCTTCAACTTTAAATCAACCATCCAAAAAGTTACATCGATTTCAACTCGACGCATATCCCTGGATAAAAGTTTTTCTACTTCTTATTACTCAATAAATGATGTTTGTACAAAATATTTTATTAAGGGATATAAAACTGGAAGATGTTGGTTTAATAAACAAACACTGTCACAACCTGTATTTTCTCAACATTTAATAATGTATCAAAGTAAGAGAAAACACGCACCATCATGCAACGTCGTGCAGGGGATGACTGCAGACGCTCGGGATAGAACTTACTCCTAAGACTTTTCATGAAATTCTTAAGTTTGTTATGATGAAAGTATAGTTTGAATTTAAGTTTTAATGGTCGTGTCCCTCGGCTCAGTGGATCAACTAGTCCACGGGTGAAAACATACATATACGCAGCAAAAAATACTTGATTTATTTCATTTATTATCCTACATGAGTATGAAGATTCGATATGACAAGTCATGATATGCATACCTCTAGATTTAATATAAGTATCAAAAGAGCTTTTACGTTCATTAAAGTAGAGTGACATTTGATTTAAAGAGATTCTATGAGTATGAGATGAAAGTGTTGATCTTTTTATACTTTGAAAATAACTAACATGCAACCTAGCATAAAACCTTCTCATAGAGCAAGTAGACAAAACGACTCAGCAAGAAATAGCATAAAAGCTAACGAATAGTCTAAACATTTACAACAAAATCATTGTGGGCTTCAATAACCTGACATGAACACATAAAATCTAAATGTATGTCTGATCAAAAGTATTACAACAAAACTATCTCACGAAGGAGAGGGAGAAAAACCATGTTTACTAACGCCCACGCCATGAACCACCAACTCTAGCTGCTCAGATCGCTACTGCTCTTAGCCTGAGGCATTCAAGAGAAAATAACGACTCAGCAAAAATGTACAAGTGGTAGTAAAATACAAAGTAAATAAATGAAGGAAGTGAAAAGGTGGGTACCAACCCAAGATAGAATAGCTTAAAGAAAAACATTAGCACTCAACCACAATATAATAAGTAAAAATGAACTCACGTGAGGTTAGATATACCAAACTGCACCAAGTGCAAAAAAGATCTATACTTTATAAAACATGCATATGAGTAAGTGTATATATAAGAGATTGATCAGCTCATCATTAAGAGAGCATTATCACCGGGAAATTAATCGGGACCTCTGGTGGTGGAAACCTCCCCTACACATCAACGGTCAAAACTTAACAAGGGTCGAAGGAAATGTGGTCTTCTTTCTCGACACACCCAAAATCGGGGAATAACTGGCACTTGCGGTGGTGGAAACCTCGACCACACACCCAGTCACAAACCAACACCGTGGAAACCCCACCAGGTATACTGATTCATAAAATAGGTCACTGTGGCGGTGGTACATTCCACAAACGCCCACAACCCCAAATAGTCCACAGCATACACTGAAAATAGCATAAATAGTATAACGACTAAGTTAGCTGCAATACTATTCATATAGAAATGAAATTCACTAAACATACTTACCCCTCAACAGGTAAGTCTATCTTCTTTAAATAAGATAGCCTAATTAGATGAGACTGTACTTGTCTCAACGAATACTAGAATTAAATTAACGAATACCTCCAATCTGGGCGAATAATATGATTGTCTTGATAAAAAAACTAAAATAGCTGATAGATAGGTCATAGACTTATCGCAAATAGGAGAGCAGTCATGACAAGAAAAAATGGGAGTTTGTCTTGATGAAAGCACAACTGTTTCGACTAACGGGTAAATTACCTCAACGGGATAAGCAACCAGGTTCACGACGGACTGGAAATTTACGCATAAATAGCAATAATTCATCAAGTTGGCTTGACGTATTAACAAGCATTCATCGAGATGATTTGACGAATCTGCAAGGATTCATCGAGTGGTCTCGACGAATCATACATCTGGACGAACCAACCAGTATTCATAGAGATGACTCGACGAATCAGCAAGGATTCATCGAGTGGTCTCGATGAATCACACAACTTGATGCAAACTCCGCTACATCACTCAACGCACTACACTTGGAGAATACAAAGACACTTGACGAATTGAAGGATACTCGACGAATTCAAGTCAGACTCAACGAACTGAGACACTCGACAAATTCAAGGATACTCGACGAATTGAGGATTCATAGACACTCGACGAATTCATGTAAAAATCAATGAATTTGACTTAACCTCACATCAATAATCAACGAATAGGAAGGTCCCTCGTCAGATAACTTCATAGTCCACACGGATTCGTCGATAATATTCGACGAATTGACTCGATGGTGAAGGTCAGAATCGACGAAAAATTCGAAGTCCACAGAAATTCGTCGAAAGACACTCGATGAATTCATAGTCCACTCAAAGAAAAAGACTTGCCTCGACAGAAATACTCAACGAATTGGATTGGTTCCACAGATAAACTCGACAAAAAAAGACTTGGCTGAATACAACAAAAACACAAGGATAATCAACGAATTTGTCAAGAATACTCGACGAAAAAGGCTCGACCACTCGTGAACACTCGACGAATTCTGTTTCACTCGACTACTTACTGAAATCACTCGATGTCATGGCTTCACTCGACGATTTCTGCTTCACTCGACGAATTCCACTTCACTCGACAATTTCCGCTTCACTCGACGAATTCCGCTTCACTCGACGAATTCTAGTTCACTAATCCATACCTTGATCTTAGGTTCTATATGTAACACCCCCTATCCATCACATAGCATATAACAGTAGGTCTGGTTGGGGCCCGACGCCATATACCACAGACAGACTGGAAGGTTACTCAATGGAAACCATCCAACTAAGAATCAACGTCCTATACAGAGTACATTCTAGCGGAAGCGAATTAAAGGTTGCAAAATAAAGAACTCAGCATAAGCATAAATGTCCACTACTCAAACCAACAAGAATGAAGGTACAATACACAAGTACAATGGCCTTAAGGCCTTACAATTGTTTACTCAAATTACAGTGTTTTCCAAACCTTGGCATGCAGGCTGGTCACACATGAATAAAGCAAGTAAACACTTATAATTAGGCCTTCGAGGTCCAGCTCAACAACATGGGCTTTTGCTCGCTATTTACCACTTGGCTCTGCAGCACCTGCAAACAATAATAAACCGCATGGTGGCAAACAAAAGCAACGGTCAGCTATGCTAACCAAATTATAACGATCCCGCCCCAAACTCGGGGCTGCGATGCTCCTTCCCTGCACTTTGTTAGCTTAACCAAGCAGTATAGTGTAATTACACTTCATCACAGGCGTAGGCACGCACAGCCGTACACCCAGTGCTCTCAGGGCACATTCACGGTGAACACGGTTAAAGACCGCTGTCTCACCACCGCCCCTTGGACAGAAATTTCTCATGAATAAAAGAGTCTTTCAGGCAGAAGTCACGTCACTTCACAACATCCACAGTATAAGACCCGACCTCTATGCCATCGGTAGGCCTCTAACACCGAACCGCATAGAGCAGGAATGGTTCCACTCAACTCGTTGCTCACCTTGCCGCGACAATTGAAATCATCGGCACTGGTTAAGTTTCCCCGAAGCCCAAGTATCGAATACACGATGTTACATAACCTAGTTATGTACAAGTTGGCTCCCAGGCCACCAAGATAGCAGAATCACGTATCTGCCCAGTTTTCCGGGTGCACCTTGAGGTTAGTCCCCAAGGCTCCCTATTGCAATCTACCATGTATAAAACCCGAAAAACAACCATCGGCACGGAGTCTTCTCCGACCGTTCATGCAATGCAACATCACCGATCTAGACCAACTTGTCCGGGTAGGCTTCACATATCATGCATATGTTCGTTTCTCGATTACGGACTCTATATGCTAAACAACGGGGACTATTCATGTCTACCCGAAGGAACGCCTTAAACTCACCGCAAACTCGCGAGAGCGGGCTTTTTATGCAAAGAAAAGAGGACTTCACATGTCTTAGGATGAGAATCGTTACCCTAGCATTCTTCCTTGACGCCATGGAAATCTATGGGGATGAAAAGCACCGCAATGTCCTCGCCTTCGTAGATCCAAAGTCGGCTCGCAATTTGGAGCTCCGAAGCTCCGCCAGTTGCCAAATCTAACTCCCTTCTTCTTCCTTACTCTCCCCTCTCTCTCTAGAAGCTTAGAAAGAGAATGCTTGGATGAAATAAAGGATTCAAAACCCTATTCCTGGTATAAACCCAACAAGAATAGCCCCAAGCCGTTAGATCCCAAAATAAGGAAACGGGCGGCCACGATTCGGACTTAAAATCCAAAACCTGGGTCGAACACATCTTGTGACATGCCCGTGTCCAAGGTCGTATGCCCCATTCGCCGTCGAAACCGAGGCATCCCGAAAAGAACACAGGCACCCGACATGCCCATGCCAAACTTGATACGCCCGTATCATACAGTACACGGCCGTGTAGTGTGTCGTGTTCCTCCATCGACACAGGACCGAAAATGCCCGAAAGGGACACGGGTACTCGACACGCCCGTGTCGCATTTTGACACGCCCGTGTCTACACAACACGGCCCGTGTGCTGACCCCGTGTATCACCCCCGCCACGGCCCGGCTTCATCCCGTGAAGGACACGGCCTGGGACACTCCCATGTCTCAGGCCGTGTTTGCTGCTCGACGATCGTCAACCCCAAATTCGTCGACCTCTCAGCCAGATCGTCTATCTGAGCACGGCATGCCCCTAGAACACGCCCATGTCCCAGGCCATGTGACCCCTGCCAAATTCCAAACTTGGCTCGAAATGCCTCCCGTCGCTCTTTTGAGTTTTGGGGCGTTACAAATCTCTCCGTCTTAAAAGAATTTTGTCCCGAAATTACATAAATGAATGATAAAAACAAAACTTAAACGGTACCTGAGTGGTATAACTCTGGGTACTCCTCAAGCATGGTCTACTCTCGCTCCCAGGAGAGCTCCTCCCGACCGTAATTATCCCAACGGACCTTGACCATCCTGATCTCTTTGTTGCGTAGCCGCTTGACTTCCTAGTCCTCAATGTGTATAGGCTTGACCTTTGTCGTCAGCCCATTATTGACTGGCACTTGGTCGACCATAATCACTTGCAAAGGCTCTTGTGTAATGCCCCAAAATTTGAAAGTGTGACAGACAGCATTGGGAGCCACATCTATTGTCGACACAAAGGCTGCGGTGTCGACACAACGCCAGGGTGTTGACATAGGGTGTCGACACAGGGTCTCGACACAGGGTGTCGACACAGGGTCTCAGTAGGGTCTCGACAAAATGTCTCGACACAAGCATTGTTCGAGTTTGACGCGGACGGATCGTGAACCGTGCGGTGTTTGGCCTAGTTTTTCCACTTCAGGCCCGTATCATAGTCGTTCGTTTCTTTATTTTTTGATCCGATAGCTGGGGGTTATTCCTACTGGGATATACCCGGGATTAGGGTTTCAAATCCCTCATTTTTTTGTACGCTGGTTCTCGGTCTAAGATCTAGAGAGGGGAGAGCAAAGAGGAAGAAGAAGGCTAGATCCAGTCACCGGTGGAGTTTCGGAGCTCCAAATCACGAGCCGACTTCGGATCTACGGAGGCAAGGAGGGCGCGGTGCTTTTCATCCGCATACTTTTCCATGGCGCCAAGGAAGAATGCTAGGGTAACGATTCTCTACTTGAGCATGTGAAGCTCTCTTTTCCTTTGCATAGGAAGCCCGCTCTCGCGAGTTTGCGGTGAGTTGAGGCATTCCTTTGGGTAGACAAGAATAGTCCCCATTGTGTACTTGTAGAGTCCATAATCGAGAACGGATATAGGCATGATGTGTGAAGCCTACCCGGACAAGTTGGTCAGGATCGGTGATGTTGCATTGCTTGAATGGCCGGAGAAGACTCCGTGTGAATGTTTGTTTTTCGGGTTTTCTACGAGATAGATTGCAACAGGGAGCCTTGGGGATTAACTCCAAGGTGCACCCGGAAAACTGGGCAGATGCGTGATTCTGCCAACATGGTGTCCTGGGAGCCAACTTGAACATAACCAGGTTATGTGAAGTGTGTAACGGAAACGGGACTCGAGAGAAGTTTGACCCGCGCATATGGCTTAAATTGTCGTTACGATATGAGCGCGGGTTAGACGGATTCGTACCCTTTCTATGTCGTTTGGTTGGAGCCGTTGGCATAGATGAGGGTCTTAGGCTGTCTATGGCTTAAAATGACGTGACCAATGCTGGAAAGACTAAATGCTTACGAGATCGGCCATCTAAGTGGCGGTGGTGAGACTGAGATGTCTATGGCTTAAACTGACGTGACATTGACCGGTTCATCGAGAATGTGCCCTGAGTGCACGGGGTGTGTGGCCGTGAGTGCCTACACCTGTGTTGTTATGTTGTTTACACTTTACTGTTGGATTATGCTAATAAAGTGCAGGGAAGGAGCATCGCCGCCCCGAGTTGGGGGAGGGATCGTTATAATTTGGTCAGCATAGCTGACCGTTGCCTTTGTTTGCCACCGTGCGGTGGATTGTTACTTGCAGGTGATGCAGAGCCGAGTGCGAAATAGCGGGCTAAAGTGCAAGTTGTTGAGCCGGCCCTCAAAGGCCTAATTTTTGAGTGTTTTCTGTTATCCATGTATGGCCGGCCTGCGTGCCGAGGTTTGGAAAACATTGACATTCAAGCAAACTATTGTAAGGCCTTAAGGCCAGTACTTGTGTATTTGTACGATCAATCATGTTGGCTTTGTAGTGGACATTCATGCTAGTAGTAGGGTTCTTTTTTTGCAACTGTTAAATTTGCTTCCGCTAGAATGCCTCTGTGTACGATGTTGGATTGGTTGGATGGTTGTCATTGAGTAACCACCCGGTCTGTCTGTGGTATATAGCGTCGGGCCCCGGCCGGACCTACTGCTATATGCTATGTGACGGATAGGGGGGGTGTTACATCTTGCACTTCCTTCCGCAGCACCGATATATGGAATACATCGTGTAGGCCACTTAGCTCCACTAAAAGCCTCAATCGATAAGCTGCTTCGCCAATCTGCTCCATCACCTTAAACGTTCCAAGGTACCTGGGGCTTAACTTCTTCACGCGCCGCACCCGTGAAACAACCTTGAACGGCTTGATCTTCAAGTACACCCAGTCGCCTACAGTGAACTTCACGTTCCTATGCTTGGCGTTATAGTACTTATCCTGGCGATCCTGAGCGATTAGCAACCTCTCTCGAATCGTTCGAACCTACGATGTAGCATCTTCCACCTCTTGCCGCTTATGCAACTTCGACTCACCCGTTTCCAACAAAGATAATGGCCTGTGACATCTTCTACCATATAGGGTGTTGGAACACCCTATTACTCATTTGGGTCAGGATCACTATGTCTCCAGGAACCTTTGCTTGACCTCCTGTATAGCTTAATAGGTCAATTAGAATTGAGTCTAAGGGTTAGAAGTCTAGGTTTGGAAGCTGCTCTGAAGACCAGGATTCTCAGTCTGGAGACTAAGTCATATCGTCGAGCTCAGCACGACGATTCGTCGAACTCCGATCGACGATCGTCTAGCTCAACTTCGACAAGATCGTCGAACTCCATTCGACGATCGCTGAGCTCAACTTCATTATGTCGTCGAACTCCATTCGACGATCGGTGAGCTCAGGTCGACGATTTTGACTCTGCTTTGGATCTTTATCTCTGAGCTCAGTTCGACGATCTTTGAGCTCAGATCGACGGTATTTTGCTGCTGTATGTTTCCGGATCGCTGAGCTCAGCTCGACGATAGCAGAGCTCAGTTCAACGATTTCAGACAACTTCCAGGATATTTCCTCATTCAAATTCAAATCAGTTAGGAGTTATTCTGCAATTAATTCAGAGATTTCCTAGCCGTTATCATTCAATTCTGGACCAAGTTTCAAGGGATTTTTCAAGGAATAATTCTATGGACTTTCCTCCAGAAGAGATTATGCAATTAAGGATGCAATTAATGCAGGCCAACGGCTATACTTGACAGAGAATGATATTCTATTCTGGACCAGAGAATAAAAGACAGAATGTTTTTTGAATCTCTAAGAACAACAAGAAGAGCACACACAATACAGATTACAGAGACACATTCAAAAATCTTCTGTCACAAAGAATTCTGAAGAACACTCATCCAAGGAGATCAAGCTTTCTCAAATCTTCAGATCTCTGTAGTTTTCAAAGTGTTCAAGGCCAACATATTTCAGACTCCAGACACTCAACATTTCAGCTATTGCTGAAATCATCTATTGCTGGAGTTCAACCTTTGAAGGCCTATCACCCTCAGCAAAGCTTTTCTTCCTGAAGATCTCAAGGATTCAGGGGGAGCTTTGACATCAATCCACATAGTCTTCTCAGTTGTTTGAGAAAGAGAAGACTTCCATCACTCTCTCACCCCCTCTCTGTAAAGGGTTTCTCAAACTCCCTTCAAAAGTTTGAACTTGGTTTTTGAGCACCTTGTCAAAAGCTCATTGGTGGCAAGACACCTGATCAAAAAATCTGCTTTGGTTTTTGAGCACCTTATCAAAAGCTCATTGGTGCCCAGGACACCTAATCAACTCATCCTGCAGTGGATTCCTACCTAGGGTGGTAGAAGAGTGGATGTACCCAAGTTTAGGGGAACCACTATATTTCCTTGTGTCTTCTGGTTTTGCTTGCTTTCATTTTTGTTTCTGGCCTTGATTTTTCTGTGCTTAGTTTTTGGTAAACTTAGTGCTGTGATTAGATTTATTTTTGCTTCCCTGCTCACACATATTACAATAATTGTTGTAAAAACTTTTAAAGCACCATATACTCTATTCACCCCCCTCTAGAGTATATCAGATCTAGTTGCACTTTCAATTGGTATCAGAGCCAGGTTGGTTAAACATACCATACCTGATTGGTTGTACAGGCTAACACCTGAACCCAAAGATCCCAAACTAGATCTGCTGTCCTTTGTATTTTATTATTAGATTTTTTTTCACAAATCATGGCCCAAAACAAAGATTATGCAAGCACCAGACCTCCAGTGTGCAATCTATCCAAGTTTGCACTTTGGAAGGCAAGGATCAGACTTTACATGAATTCTATTGACGAAGATATTTTTAATTCTATTTTGACAGTATGTCCAAGACCCCCAGAGAGCACAAGTACAAATGCTGTGCCACCTCCATCAGGAACAGATACTGATATCAAGAGATGGAAAGTAGCTGATGCTAAGGCTATGAACATCCTAGCCCAGACAATGTCAGATGACATATTTCAAAAGGTAGTTGAATGCAATTCAGCAAAAGAAATTTGGGACAAACTCTCAGAAATAGTCTCAGGCTCAGCTGATGAGAGAAAGGATAGAAGATCCCATCTCATCTCTCAATATGAGAACTTCAAGAAGGGAGAGACTGAGTCAGTGGGAGATATGTACAACAGACTAAGTCTAATTGTCAGTTAACTCAGGACATTAGACAAAGAGATCTCTCTAACTGAACTTAATGACAAGATCCTAATGTGCTTTCCCAGCACTTGGGATTCAAGAATCTGGCCAATTAAGGATGCCAGAAGTCTAAATGAGATCACCACTGAAGCACTATTGGGTAAGCTCAAATCCTATGAGCTGCTCATCAAAAATAGAGAGGAAGAACAGAAGGCTGCCTCACCAGCCACAAGAAAAGAGAAGACCATAGCCTTCAAGGCAACTGAGGATCTGCCTGAAGACAAAGCCACAGGCAATGATGAACTACTCAGTCTACTGGCCAAAAGATTCTACAAGATGGCCAGAAAGGACTTCAGAAGAAGATCATACAAGGAGCAGGACAAGCCAAGGTATGACAAGTCCATTAGTAATAATAAAGACATTATTTGCTTTGGTTGCAGGAAACCAGGGCACATAGTTCCTGACTGTCCAGAGAACAAGAATAAGGACAGAAGGGACAGAAAAGAAAGAAGAAAGGAGAAAGACTTCAAAAGGAATGGCAATGGCAAACCTTCTTCAAGCAAAAACAAGCATACAAGAAAAGGGTTTGTTACTGAATCCTAGAGTGAGACAGAAGAAGAGTCAGAAGCCTCATCCAGCTCCAGTGATGATGAGGATGATGCAGAAGAAAAGGAGTTCTGCATGATGGCAATCAATGCCTCACAGCATAATTCAGAGGAAGAGGAGTCAGAGTCAGACTCAGAGACTCAACCTGAAGAAGATCAGGTAATTAGCTCTTTTGATTTTAGTTCAGAAGATTTTAAATCTGAATTTAAAGCACTGTGTTTAGACCTGCTAAAGTCTGAGAAAGAGATTATATCTCTCAGAAATCAATTATTTGAACACAATGCTCTAAAGTCAGAAAACCTCAAACTCTCTCAGGAGTTGGAGTGTTGTAGGGAACAGATAGCTTCACTGAAAAATGAGCTCTCTGAGGCCAAGAAGCTTGAAGAATCCCTTAATGGGAGAAGCATCAAGCTGATGGACATCACAAGCACAGTGAACTCTAGATTTAACAGTACACTAGGCTTGGGTGCTTCATCCAGCCAACCTATAGTCCTAACAACTCCCATCAAATTCATTTCTGACAAGGGAAAGGGAGTTGTAGAGGTTGCTAGGAAAAATTCTGATCTGCCTCAGAAAATTAAGTCCCAGCAGAAATCGTCGAACGGAGCTCGACAATCGTCGAACGGAGATCGACGATCGCCGAACGCAGCTCGACGATCTCAGGCACAATCGTCGAACGCAGATCGACGATCTCAGCCAAAGTCGTCGAACGCAGGTCGACGATCTCAAATACCTGACCTCACCCATAGTCGACCGTCGAACGGAGCTCGACGATCTGACCCAAGATCGTCGAACGCAGCTCCAAGATCGTCGAACAGAGGTCAGAGCTCTGGAAAATTTTTCAAAGGCAAATCAAAATTGAATCCTAAGGGTCCTTCATCCCAAATCTTTAACCCTTATACTGAATGGATTTTACCTCCAAGGAGATATCATCCTGAAGGATATAAGAGTCAACCTGGGATGTCTTTCATTTCTGAATTTAAAGGTTATCAACCTAGGCCCAAGGTAAACTGGGTCAAAAACAAATGAATTGTCTTATGTGCAGGTGAAGACCTATCCAACATCTAACTAGCAATGGTATTTGGATAGTGGGTGCTCTAAGCACATGACAGGGAATAAGGACAACCTCACATCCTTCAGAGCCAAGCTTGGACCCAAAGTTATCTTTGGTGATTCAAACTTTGGACAGACTAAAGGATATGGTGCAGTGCAGATTGGATCAGTAACTTTCAAGAAGGTAGCATATGTAGAAGGACTGAAGCACAACCTAATTAGCATCAGTCAGCTGTGTGATGAAGGCTACCAGGTGACCTTCAGCAAAGCCTTATGCAAAATCAAGTCAGAGGACAACACAACTGTGTTGACAGGTAAAAGGAAAGGTAACATCTATCTAGTAGATTTTCTTTCAACTGATGTAGATATTTGCTTGTTTAACTCTGTCTGTAGACCAAATGTATTATGGAATAAGAGATTAGGACACCTAAACCTTAGAACTATTGCTAGGCTATCCAAGGACAACCTTGTTAGAGGACTACCTTCTGGCCCCTACAAGAAGGAAGGACTCTGCAGGGCTTGTCAATTAGGCAAGCAAACTAAAAACAGTTTTAAGTCACTTAATAAGAGTGATTCACCTAGGATATTGTATCTGTTACACATGGATCTTTTTGGACCCATCACAGTACAAAGCCTAGGAGGGAAATCCTACACTTTAGTAGTTGTAGATGACTTCTCTAGGTTCACTTGGGTGTTCTTTCTAAAGAAGAAGTCTGATAACTTTAAGTGTCTGACAGAGTTTCTCAAATGTATACAGATTGAGTTCAATACTCACATTGCCCTGATCAGAAGTGATCATGGGACAGAGTTTGATTCTCTTCTTATGCAAGAGTTCTGTCAGAGTGAAGGGATCAGGCATACTTTCTCAGCTCCTAGAACTCCTCAACAAAATGGGGTAGCTGAAAGGAAAAATAGAACCCTTATTGAATCTGCCACCACATTGTTGTCAGATGCTCATCTACCTCTATCCTTTTGGGCAGAGGTAGTGAACACCTCCAACTATGTGCTGAACAGAAGTCTGATACATAAACTAAAGGGAAAGACTCCCTATGAATTACTCAAAGGGAAGAAACCTAAAGTTGACTATTTTAGAGTCTTTGGTTGTATTTGCTACATTCACAATAATGACAAGAAATATTTAGCAAAATTTCAAGCCAAAGCTGATGAAGGAGTGTTTCTGGGATACTCCATGATCAGCAAGGCCTATAGGGTCTATAATAAATCATCTTTGAAAATTGAGGAATCTGTTCACATTTCTTTTGATGAATCTAACATGTCTTTCAAGGAGAAGATTTCTTCTACCATAGAACCTTTGCAGGAACATTTTCTAGTTGAAGACTTGAACAGGTTACAGGTTACTCAAGAGGATGAAAGCAGTGAAGATGAAGGGAATGCTCAACATATTGAAGCACAACTTGAAGAGCCAGTTGTTGTACCACAAGAGGAAACAACAACATAGGCTGGTGAACAATCAACACCCCCTGTTGATTTAGTAACATCAAGAGACCATCCAATTTCCCAAATAATTGGAGAAATCTCAGCTGGTGTGCAAACCAGAAATCAGGTCAACCAAAACCTGTTGCACAACTGCTTCCTATCTCAAATTGAGCCTCAGTCCATTCAAGATGCAGAGCAAGATCCACACTGGATCATTGCAATGCAAGAGGAGTTGCATCAATTTGAAAGGAACAAAGTATGGGAACTAGTGCCAAAGCCTAAGGATCATTCCATTGTTGGAACAAAATGGGTATTCAGAAACAAACTGGATGATCAAGGAGTAATTATAAGGAACAAGGCAAGGCTAGTTGCTCAGGGATACTCTCAAGAAGAAGGAATCGACTACGACCAGACTTTTGCACCTGTTGCAAGATTAGAAGCCATCAGGATATTTCTAGCTTATGCAGCTCACAAAGGCTTCAAAGTATATCAGATGGATGTCAAAAGTGCTTTCTTAAATGGAGACATCAAAGAGGAAGTTTATGTCAGACAACCTCCAGGTTTTATCTCTCCAACTTGTCCTGATTATGTTTTTAGACTGAACAAAGCATTATGTGGTCTCAAGCAAGCTCCTAGAGCATGGTATGAGACCCTAGCATGCTTTCTCCTGGAAAATGGTTTTATAAGGGGTAGAGTAGACCAAACTCTTTTCATTAGAACCCATAAGTCCCATACCCTACTAGTACAAATTTATGTAGATGATATCATTTTTGGTTCTACTGACTCAAAATTGTGCAGAAGGTTTTCTAACCTGATGAATTCTAAATTTGAGATGAGTAGTATGGGTGAGCTATCCTTCTTCCTAGGATTGCAAGTCAAGCAACATGCTGAAGGCATCTTTATTTCTCAAACCAAATATGCAAATTAAGAAATTTGGTATGTCTGAGGCATCTTGTATGAAAACACCCATGCCTACCAATGCTATATTGGATGCTGATGAACATGGGAAACCTGTTGATCAGACAACATTTAGAGCAATGATTGGCTCTTTACTGTATCTTACAGCTAGTAGACCAGATATAATGTTTGCTACATGTATATGTGCTAGGTTCCAAGTAATCCCTAGAGAGTCACACCTAACTTTAGTAAAGAGGATTCTCAGGTATGTTAAAAGTTGTCCAAATCTAGGTCTCTGGTATCCAAAAGATTCAGCATTTGAGTTAACTGGATTCTCTGATGCTGATTATGCTGGATGCAGAATTGACAGGAAAAGCACCAGTGGAACTTGTCAGTTCCTTGGTGACAGACTTGTCTCTTGGTTTTGTAAGAAACAAACATCTGTGTCAACTTCAACTGCTGAAGCTGAATATATGGCTGCAGGCAGTTGTTGTTCACAAATCTTGTGGATTCAAAACCAACTCCTAGACTATGGTTACAACTTAGAGAAGTCTAAAATCTTTTGTGATAACACAAGTGCTATTTCCATAGCTCAAAATCCAGTCCTCCATAGTAGGACAAAACATATAGAGATTAGGCATCATTTCTTAAGGGATAATGTTGAAAAGAATAAAATTGAATTACATTATATCCCAACTGATTTACAAAGGGGAGATATTTTCACCAAGCCCTTGGATGAAAAGAAACACACTTTCTTCCTAAATCAGTTAGGAATGTTAGATGGAGGAAGTCTTAAATAATATCCAAGATTTTGAAAGCTTAAAAATTGACCAAGAATAGGCAAACATTCTGATTTTTCTTAGTGTCTAGCATTTCTCTGATCTCTGAACTGCGCTCGACGATTGTCCCCAAGATCGTCGAACGGAGATCGACGATTTCCAAAAATCGTCGAACTGAGTTCAGCGCCTCTCAGATAGTGTGAACTATCTCTTCCGGTCAACGATCGTCGAACGGCGCTCGACAATTATGTTCTCTGAACGATCGTCGAACGGAGCTCGACGCTCTCCAATATCGTCGAACGGAGATCGACGATGTTGAAGACTCTTCAGATTCCTTTAGGAGCCTCGATCGTCGAACTGAGTTCAACGATCTTTCCAATTCTGCGTCGAACCCTAATATAAAACTCATTTTTCGCCGTCGTTCTCATTTGCGCTTTCGATTTCTCTGCAAGGATTTTCTTTCCCTCCAAACATTTCTACGCTTGGTCGTTTTGTTTGTTGAGTTTTTGCAGGTACCAATGACTGTGTCAGTTGCTGTTCTTGCTGCAATGAAGTTTGATGCTGGGTTTGATATTGATATAGAATCCTTCAGCACGACTGATCAGATTTTTCAAGATATACTGGGTTTGTTCAAGGATCAGAATCTGACTGCCATAATGACCACCAGGATCAAGCTAGCTTCTGATGAGATCAAGGAGTGGGTTTATACTGCCCATAATTAAGATAACAGCACCATAGTTGGGTCAATAGCTGGAACTCAGGTACCCTTGACCCCCACAACTTTAACAGAAGTTTTTGGATTGAGAAATGGAGAAGACTCTGCTGAATTATCTGGAGATGAGTTTTCTGAACTGCTTGCCAGAATGGGTCATCCAGAGGGAAACCCTAGCAAGCTCTTCAAGAGGAATCTGTCTGTTGAATATAGGTTCCTGGCAGATGTGGTTGGGAAAGTGCTACTGGCAAAACACTCTGCCCATGATACTATATCAAGATATCAGCTCTGCCTCATGGGAGCTCTTGTGGACAGAAAAAATCTGAATTGGGGAGAGGTCTTCTTTGACCTCATCAAAAAGAAAATAAACAAAAGTTTTGTTAATTTTGAAAGAATTATTGGAGTATTTCTGCATCATAGGTGTCCTGCCTTGCTAGTCTCCTCTGGAGTTTATATCAATGCCTCCAAGAGACTGACCTGTGCTCTCTTTGGAAAGTGGGACAGGCAAATAAGCAAGCCTAGCAGGCCCTCCTCCAGTGCTCCTTCAAGCACAAGGACTCCAAGAGTCAATCCTCCATAGGTCTCTGCCCCTGCAAATGACCTGGCTGCTGTTGTTGCCTCTCCTCCTCCAATTCCATCCCTACCCCTACCATCCACCATTCCATCCACCATCATCATCTCCAGCCCATCTCCAACATCAACACCATCCCCAGAACCCATTCTACCTCCACCAGCAGACCAATTCCACCCACTATTCTCTTACCCTCCACCAGATGTGACCTCTTCCCCCTCTATTCCATCCTTCACCCTACTGGATGATTCCTTTATGGATGATTCCCCATCATCTCCTCCTGAATTACCCACCTCCTCCACTTCATTCCAAGATCTCCTACACCACATCATAGACCAACCAACATTCACCCCATCCATATCCATTCCCCTATCCTCCATATCCACCCTACCAACACCTGAGCCATCCCTTCCACCATTCTCCAGCTCTCCACTTCCAGAAACCTCAGCTGCTTCCATACCTTCTACCTCTGCTCCAGCTCTTGAGCAAGTAGACCTCTCAGCCCTAGCTGACAGGCTGTATGAGTTACTTGCCCCCAGGCTAACTCTGCTGTTGGAGACCTCTTTGGCTCCACTCCACCTGTCAGTGGCAGCCCTTTCTGCCAGGCTCTCTTCCCTCTTCCCTCAGGCAGCACCTACAGCAGTGTGCCTTGATCCAGATGTATCTGCATCTAGGCAGGGGGAGATGCCATATGAAGAGAATCTTCATGATGCTGCTGCTGCTGTTTCTGCAAGCCCTCTGTCTGATGTTGCTGTTAGTTCTGCTTCTCTTGCTGCTGCTGCTATGCCTCCTACTGCAGTTCTTGCAATAGACCTCAGGTCTTTGCTATCTGCTTTTGATTCTGCCTACTTTAGCTGTCTGCCAGAGGTCCATGCTGTCCAGCCTCCAGAAGACTTATCCAAGGCACTTGTGCCTCTTTCTTGCTGTGACCCTAGCATGATCTCCTCTTTTGTAAATTCAGTCATTGCTGCTGCTGCTTCTCCTGAAGAAAGGATTGTTGATACTGCTGCTCCTGAGAATGTTGTTACTGCTGATGCTGAAGTTTCTACTGTTTCTGCTGAACCATCTTCCAAGGACTTTCTTATGACAGAGGCCACTGAATTTGAGCCTTCTGCAGACTTTGATGATGCTTCTGTGGCTGTTAGTGAATCTGCTGTTGTTAGTGAAGTTGCTGCTGTTGTTGCACCTTCTCCATCTGCTACTGTCCCTGCTGTTACCATCTCAACACCTACTGCTGCTGCTGTTTTAGCTTCTGCCTCATCTGCCTCTGTTCAGCTAAAGAAAGATTTGATGAAGAAAATAGATGCTCTCTATGATGACCAGAGTTCTGAATCTGATGAATTTAAAACAGACTCTGATGACTCATCTGCTACCATTGCCAGGAAAAGGAAGGCAAGGAGCAAAGCAATTAAAAGGGTTCCTCCTGCTAAAGTTAAAGATAACAATGATATCTCATATTACATTCTGCATAACTGCCCAATCACTGAACACTGGATGCAACATTCTAAAAATCAGCTGAAAGCAATGAAGAAAAAGAGAAAATATGAGAAGGGTTCATCCCCATTCCAGCACTCTCATCCTCCTCCACCACCTCCTCCTGATGCAGGTGCAGGTGGAAGCTCTGCAAGTCAACCCCCAGCCAGAAGTCAGGCTCCCTATCAACCTCATGCCAGATCTTACCAAAGGGAAAGCCAATCCAGGGGTTCACATTCTAGGAGAGGAGGATATAGAGGTACTCAAAGAGATATTCAAGTTTATTCCAAAGGGTACTCCAGGCAGCACCCATATTCTAGGGGAGGACATAGTTCTTCTGATACAACTTCTGGTCCTTTCCCCTACAAGCTAAAAGAGACTGTGTCTGCCAGGCCTCCTCAAGACAATCCTTCCAACAGGTATGAGCCACCTGTACCTTTTGAGGACCCTGAAAATAATCCAGCTGCTTGGACTGCAAGGTTAAAGGAATTAGCTGCACTGGACCAAATTAAAAAGGCCAGAGAATAAGGATTAGATTCTTCCAACATTTCAACAATGTCTGAGCAAAGACAAAAAGAATTAGAGAGATATGCTTCCAGTAAATTCTTTTATGCTGACAGATACATGGAATTACATCCTGAAGCAGTGGTCCCCAGGCCTAAAAAGCAAACTTATTTGGGTGCAGCAGATGACACCAGATCCAACAAAGAAGCCCTCAACCCAAACAGAGAAATTAAACTTGTTAAAGGCAAAGAGAAGAAATGATATTGTAAGGTGACATTCTCTGTGATCTCTGACTGCTATCTGGATGATATATATTTCTGTGTTTCTGCTATGTCTAGCTGTTGCTTTTCTATGTTTCTGATTGTATGTTGTTATTTAAAGTTTTTCCAAAGTCTGTAAATAGTAATCCTAACCCAAATAGGGGAAGATTGTTGGAACACCCTATTACTCATTTGGGTCAGGATCACTATGTCTCTAGAAACCTTTGCTTGACCTCCTGTATAGCTTAATAGGTCAATTAGAATTGAGTCTAAGGGTTAGAAGTCTAGGTTTGGAAGCTGCTCTGAAGACCAGGATTCTCAGTCTGGAGACTAATTCATATCGTCGAGCTCAGCACGACGATTCGTCGAACTCCGATCGACGATCGTCTAGCTCAACTTCGACAAGATCGTCGAACTCCATTCGACGATCACTGAGCTCAACTTCATTATGTCGTCGAACTCCATTCGACGATCGGTGAGCTCAGGTCGACGATTTTGACTCTGCTTTGGATCTTTATCTCTGAGCTCAGTTCGACGATCTTTGAGCTCAGATCGACGGTATTTTGCTGCTGTATGTTTCCGGATCGCTGAGCTCAGCTCGACGATAGCAGAGCTCAGTTCGACGATTTCAGATAACTTCCAGGATATTTATTAATTCAAATTCAAATCAGTTAGGAGTTATTCTGCAATTAATTCAGAGATTTCCTAGCCGTTATCATTCAATTCTGGACCAAGTTTCAAGGGATTTTTCAAGGAATAATTCTGTGGACTTTCCTCCAGAAGAGATTATGCAATTAAGGATGCAATTAATGCAGGCCAATGGCTATACTTGATAGAGAATGATATTCTATTCTGGACCAGAGAATAAAAGACAGAATGTTTTTTGAATCTCTAAGAACAACAAGAAGAGCACACACAATACAGATTACAGAGACACATTCAAAAATCTTCTGTCACAAAGAATTCTGAAGAACACTCATCCAAGGAGATCAAGCTTTCTCAAATCTTCAGATCTCTGTAGTTTTCAAAGTGTTCAAGGCCAACATATTTCAGACTCCAGACACTCAACATTTCAGCTATTGCTGAAATCATCTATTGCTGGAGTTCAACCTTTGAAGGCCTATCACCCTCAGCAAAGCTTTTCTTCCTGAAGATCTCAAGGATTCAGGGGGAGCTTTGACATCAATCCACATAGTCTTCTCAGCTGTTTGAGAAAGAGAAGACTTCCATCACTCTCTCACCCCCTCTCTGTAAAGGGTTTCTCAAACTCCCTTCAAAAGTTTGAACTTGGTTTTTGAGCACCTTGTCAAAAGCTCATTGGTGGCAAGACACCTGATCAAAAAATCTGCTTTGGTTTTTGAGCACCTTATCAAAAGCTCATTGGTTCCCAGGACACCTGATCAACTCATCCTGCAGTGGATTCCTACCTAGGGTGGTAGAAGAGTGGATGTACCCAAGTTTAGGGGAACCACTATATTTCCTTGTGTCTTCTGGTTTTGCTTGCTTTCATTTTTGTTTCTGGCCTTGATTTTTCTGTGCTTAGTTTTTGGTTAACTTAGTGCTGTGATTAGATTTATTTTTGCTTCCCTGCTCACACATATTACAACAATTGTTGTAAAAACTTTTAAAGCACCATATAGTCTATTCACCCCCCTCTAGAGTATATCAGATCTAGTTGCACTTTCATAGGGCCTCGAAGGGCACCATTTGTATGCTTGCCTGGTAGCTATTGTTGTAAGTGTATTCCACCAAGTATAGGTGATCTTTCCACTGCTTCCCAAAATCTAGAACGCACATGCGAAGCATGTCCTCCATCGTCCTATTGACCCTCTCGGTCTGCCCATCCGTCTGCAGATGAAAGGATACGCTAAAACTTAGCTTTGTTCCCGACATCTGCTGCACCAACCTCTAATCGTTGGATGTGAACCGCCCATCTCGATCACTCACGATGCTGCGGGGCACACCGTGAAGCCGTATTATGTTATCCACATATAACTTTGCCAATTTCTCCATAGAATCATCCTTCCTGTGCGGAATGAAGTGTGACACCTTCGTCAAACGATCTACGACCACCCAGATGGCGTCGTTACACTTCTGCGACCTTGGCAAACCATGCACAAAGTCCATAGTAATGTCATCGAACTTCCACTCCGGAATAGGCAAGGACTTCAAGAATCCTCCCGGCTTTTGGCATTCCGCCTTCACCAAGGCTCATGTTTGACACTTCGCCACGTACAGTGCCACATCCTTCTTAAGCACTGGCCACCAGAATAATTTCTTCACATCGTGGTACATCTTCGTGCTCCCTGGGTGAATCGAGTACTTGGTATGATGCGCCTCGTACAATAATTCCACCCACAAATTGCCCACATTTGGGATGCACAGACGACCGTCTTTCCATAGAAAACCATCCACAACAATGAATTGGGAATTTGACCCATCCAAAGCCTCAACCATGATTTGCTTTATGTGGCCATCCAAATCCAAAGCCTGTCGAATCCGATCAGCCAGGTCACATTGAACTTCCATCCAGTTCAATAGCGCTTCAGCACTCGACTGCTTGTCTACGCAAGAGATCTCCAATGCCTCCAACTCCCAAACCAACTGCTCGTCATGGACCGACAGCCAATTGGCTTGAGCTGGGGCCCTGCGACTCAACGCGTCCGCAACCGCATTGCCTTTCCCAGGCACATAGTGAATTTTGAACGTGTAGACCCCCAGGAACTCCATCCATCTCCTCTGTCGCATGTTTAACTCTTTTTGATCCAACAAGTATTTCAGACTCTTGTGGTCGGTATAGATGTCGACCATCACCCCGTAGAAGTAGTGCCTCCACAGCTTCAAGGCAAAAATCACGGCCGCTAACTCCAAGTCATGGACCGGATAATTCCTCTCATACACTTTCAGCTGTCGCGATCCATACGCTATCACACTACCATGTTGTAGTAGGACACAAACCAGTCCACTGCCCGAAGCATCGCTGTAGATCTCAAAACCTTCGGTCCCACTTGGTGAACTCAGTACAAGCATCGTGGTCAACTGACTCTTCAACTCCTCAAAAGCTCCTGCGCACCCTGGAGTACAAACAAACTTCTGATCTTTCCTCGTCAGAGTCATGAGGGGTAACGCTATCCACGAGAAGTTCTCCACAAAGCGCCTGTAATAGCCGGCAAGCCCCAGAAAACTCCGGACTTCCGTTACCGTAGACAGCACAGACCACTCTTGTATCGCAATAATCTTCACCGGATCCACCGCAATTCCCTCTCCACTGACTATGTGACCAAGGAACGCCACTGAGGATAACCAAAACTCGCATTTGGAGAACTTGGCGTACAATTGATTCCTCCTCAGCGTCTCCAGCACCAAATGTAGATGCTTAAAGTGATCCTCCTCACTTTGCGAGTACACCAATATTTCGTCGATGAAGACGATCACAAAGTGGTCTAGGTACTCCCTGAAAGTCCTGTTTATCAGATCCATGAACACCGACGGCGTATTCATCAGCCCAAGCGGCATGACCGAAAACTCGTAATGCCTGTATCTCGTACTAAAAGCTGTCTTGGGGATATCACTCTCCCATATCCTCAGCTAATAATAACCGGACTTGAGATCCAATTTTGAGTACACCGTCGACCCGACTAACTGATCAAATAGATCATCAATCCTTGGGATCGGGTACTTGTTCTTCTCTGTTAGCATGTTCAGCTCTCGATAATCAATACAAAGTCTCAAGCTTCCGTTGTTCTTCTTAACAAAAAGGACAGGTGCGCTCCAAGGCGACGAACTTGGACGCACATACCCCGGCTCCAACAACTCTTGAAGTTGAACCTTCAGCTCCGCCATTTCCTTAGGCGCTAGCTGATAGGGATAGCGTGACACAGGTTTCGCACTTGGCACTAGCTCGATAGTGAAATCTATCTCCCATTGAGGTGGGGCTCTAGGAAGATCGCTAGGGAACACATCAGGGTACTCGGATACCACTGAAATACTATCCAATGTAGGCTTAAGATTTGCAACCTCCACTAGCGTGAAAAACAGCTCTGCTCCAGCACGAACCGCCTTTACCACATGAAGAGCAGACATCAAAGTCTTCCTCGACCCTTTCAAGCCCGTAAAATTCGTCTCACGACCTGTTCCCAGTTTGACTTCCTTGCGACCGCAATCAATATAAGCTTGATGCTCCGAGATCCATTCCATGCCAAATATCACGTCGAACTCCACCAGCGATAGTAACGACACTTGTAAATCAAACTCTTGACCCCCAATACGAATCTTAACGCCACAGATTCTATCCGCGTGCATCGAACACCCATTCGGCGACAACACATCCAGTTTGTCCTTCGCCATCGAAGAAGGTACTCTGATGTGCGATATGAATCCTTCGGAAAAAAAGGAATGCGAAGCTCCCGTATCAAAGAGTGCTCTAGCCGGATTCTCACAAATCAAAACAAATCCTATACAAGCAGTGGTAAGGTAACACGTGCATAACAAGTATTTAAAAATTATCTTGCTATAAATTTAAACCGTACCTGTCACCACATCTACTTGTTTGATGGCCTCCTGCTGGCTAAGATTGTAAACTCTAGGTTGAGCATAATGGGATGCGGTTGACTCCACCGCCTTTCCCGTTTCCTCATATGTTGCTCCCGGCTTCAACTCAGACTTTGGACGTCCACCCCGACACTCATGGGCATAATGCCCAGGCTTCCCACAATTGTAACATGCACCCAGGGTTTGACTTATAGTCACCCCAGAAGCACCAGAAGAGGGGGCTGGACCCGAAGTCCTAGCTTTCTTGTTCCACTTCCAGAACACAAACTTTGTGGAGTTCGGCACTTTGAACTCCGACCTCTTATCGCCAGAGCTTTTCTTTGCTTGCACATTCTTTAAGTCCTTCTCCAAAGACCGGGCCATATTTACCAGGGTCAAGAATCCCTGCATCATAGGCCCTGAGAGCAGTAGCCTCAAGTCATCTCTCAAACCTTCATAGAATCGGTTTGTCTTACGCTCCTCATCCACGAATGTAGAGCTAGCGTACCGACCCAACCGAGTAAATTCATGGAGATACTCATCCAAGCTACTCTCTCCTTATGTCACCTTCTGGAACTCATTCTCCAATGCTATCTGCTGAGCGGAGGGAAGGTACCTCGCCAAGAATAGCCTCGAAAATTCCTCTATCGAGACGTCCGTAAGTTGCCTTCCTCTCAAGTGATGCAGCTCTAGACCTTCCCACCACAGCCTCGCATCCCCGTCCAACTGGAATGTAGCTATAGTGGTCATCTGTCACTCCTCCGTTTCCATTACTGTCAAGACTCTCTTCACTCGGGAGAGCCAATCTTCTACTTGGGATGGGGTTCCCGTCCCCAAGAAAACCGGAGGATTGAATCCCATAACATGTTTGAGCTGCCTTTTGGTTGCTCTCCTAGGCACCAAAGGTTCCACCACTACTTGCTCCACCCTTCTCGGTTCATATCTTTGAAGCGGTACCTGCTCCATCGTAGGAGCGGGTTGCTGCATTTGTCTTGCAGGCTGTGCATTGATCATGACAAACACTGCTTCGGCAACCAATCGTATGGTTTCAGTCGAGGGAGGTGTTTCAGGAGCATCATTTGGTGCGCTACTAGGCTCAGAAACCGGGCGTTCGGATGGCCCTGCACCACTTCTGGTGACCTATAGTTGTACAAAACACCATTAAGCAACCAAACAAAATTGCAAAAAGCAATTATAGGAACACGCATGTTCCTCAAACACATGTATTTTCATTCCTAAATAGACATTCATGGGTCCTTTTGCTGTTATAACGATGACACACACACATGTGCTCACCACCCCTTAAAAGAATTCGTCCATGAATTCATTTAAGCCTGACCAAAACCAGTAGTCTGATACCAAATTGTAACACCCCCTATCTGTCGCATAGCATATAATAGTAGGTCCGGCCGGGGCCCGACACCATATACCACAGATAGACCGAAAGGTTACTTAATGGAAACCATCCAACTAAAAATCAAGGTCCTACACAGAGTACATTCTAGTGGAAGGGAATTAAAGGTTGCAAAACAAATAACCCATCATAAGCATAAATGTCCACTACTCAAACCAATAGGAATGAAGGTACAATACACAAGTACAATGGCCTTAAGGCCTTACAATTGTTTACTCAAATTACAGTGTTTTCCAAACCTCGGCACGCAGGCAGGTCACACATGAATAAAGCAAGTAAACACTTATAATTAGGCCTTCGAGGGACGGCTCAACAACATGGGCTTTTGCCCGCTATTTACCACTTGGCTCCACAGCACCTGCAAACAATAATCCACCGCATGGTGGCAAACAAAAGCAACGGTCAGCTATGCTGACCAAATTATAACGATCCCGCCCCAAACTCGGGGCGGCGATGCTCCTTACCTGCACTTTGTTAGTATAACCAAGCAGTATAGTGTAATTATACTTCATCACAGGCGTAGGCACGCACGGCCGCACACCCCGTACTCTCAGGGCACATTCACGGTGAACACGGTTAAAGACCGCTGTCTCACCACCGCCCCTTGGACGTCAATTTCTCGTGAGCAAAAGAGTCTTTCAAGCAGAAGTCACGTCACTTAAAAACATCGACAGCCTAAGACCCGACCTCTATGCCATCGGTAGGCCTCTAACACCGAACCACATAGAGCAGGAATGGTTCCACTCAACACATTGCTCACCATGCCACAATAATTGAAATCATCGGCACGGGTTAAGTTTCCCCGAAGCCCAAGTATCAAATACACAATGTTACATAACCCAGTTAAGTACAAGTGGGCTCCCAGGCCACCAAGATGGCAGAATCATGCATTTGCCCAGTTTTCCAGGTGCACCTCGAGGTTAGTCCCCAAGGCTCCCTGTTGTAATCTACCACGTAGAAAACCGGAAAAAAAACCATCGGCGCGGAGTCTTCTCCGGCCGTTCATGCAATGCAACATCACCGATCCAGACCAACTTGTCTGGGTAGGCTTCACACATCATGCCTATGTTCATTTCTCGATTACGGACTCTACATGCTAAACAACAGAGACTATTCATGTCTACCCGAAGGAACGCCTCAAACTCACCGCAAACTCGCGAGAGCGGGCTTCCTATATAAATAAAAGAGGACTTCACATGTCCTGGGATGAGAATCGTTACCCTATCATTCTTCCTTGGCGCCATGGAAATCTATATGGATGAAAAGCACCATAATGTCCTCGCCTTCGTAGATCCGAAGTCGGCTCGCGATTTGGAGCTCCGGAGCTCCGCCGGTGGCCGGATCTAACTCCCTTCTTCTTCCTTGCTCTTCCCTCTCTCTAGAAGCTTAGAAAGAGAATGCTTGGATGAAATGAAGGATTCAAAACCCTATTCCCGATATAAACCCAGCAGGAACATCCCCAAGCCATTAGATCCCAAAATAAGGAAACGGACGGCCACGGTTCGGACTTAAAATCTAAAATCGGGGCCGAACACGTCTTGTGACACGCCCGTGTCCAAGGCCATGTGCCCCATTCGCCGTTGAAACCGACGCGTCCCGAAAAGAACACGGGCACCCGACACGCCCGTGTCAGACTTGACACACTCGTGTCAGACTTGACACGCCCGTGTCATACAGTACACGGCTGTATAGTGTGTCGTGTTCCTCCATCGACACAGGACCAAAAACGCCCGAAAGGGACACGGGTACTCGACACGCCCGTATCGCATTTTGACACGCCCGTTTCTACCCGACACGGCCCGTGTTCTGACCCCGTGTATCACCCCTGCCACGGCCTGGCTTCATCCTGTGAAGGACACGGCCTGGGACATGCCCGTGTCTCAGGCCATGTTCGCTGATCGACGATCGTCGACCCAAATTCATCGATCTCTCGGCCAGATCGTCGACCCGAGCACGACACGCCCCTGGGACATGCCCGTGTCCCAGGCCGTGTGACCCCTGCCAAATTCCAAACTTGGCTCGAAACGCCTCCCGTCGCACTTTTGAGTTTTGGGGCGTTACACTATACAGGGAAGAAAAATATAACAGGAACACAAGAACAAGTAAGAGGGGAGGAACCACCATTTGCCTCAAAATCTTCTGAAAAACATCCTTTCTAGCGCTCTTCTTCAAGGATCGGCTGCAAGAACTCCTCGCATACGATCTCCCAAACTTTTTGGGGTAAAACAAGGGTTATGGTCAAATACACTAACGTCAAAAATCCACGAAACGGGAAAATCTTACCGTGCACGCGAAGATCTCGGTGAGAGCTTTCCGTATCTATGCTCCATCGAAGGTTTCGTGCACCGGAGCTCCGATGGGCGGCAGCCGGAAGGCTTGGTGAAGTCCAAGTTGCTCTCTTCTTTCTGCCATTCGGACCGTCAATTTGGGGAAGACGATGATTAGGGTTTCTTAAGTATGTATATATATATTATATAATATTATTAATATAATTACTAAAAAAACTCAAACGATAAGAATGACCAAATCACCTCAGATCTCGATGAAATTTGCACCAAAACTAAATGTCGGTGTACGAATCCAACGACGAAGTGGAAATCTGAATTTGATAAGCTAAACTTGAGATACAAATCCCCAAAGTTACAACCACAATAATCCTTATAAAACCATCGAGACCCCAATATAGCTCGGATCGCCACAAAACTTTACAAGCATGCTTAAAATTAACTACTTTAATATTCCAAATCAAAAAATCTAATTCCGATGAGTTTAATATCTTGTCAACTCAGCCAAACAGACACAAACACGCACTAACGACAATGCATTGTTAACTACTCGCCAACGTAATGCCCTTACGTCAAAAAACGTCACCTAAGAGATTAAAAAGGTTATTAAAAATTCAGGGGTGTTACAACCACTCCCCCTAAAAAGAAGTTTTGTCTCAAAACTTGATACGCAAATCGAATCTAAAACAGGAAAGAAATAGCTAAAGGTTACCTGACAGAAATACTTACCAATGGAAAACTAGGAGAAACGGTGAGGATTAGACTCTCTCATAGACGATTCCAATCCCTAAGTCGCGCTCTCGATGTCTTGGTTCTGCCAAAGAACCTTGACCACGGGATTCGTCTTTCTCCGCAACACCCAATCCTGAGCTACAAGAAGCTTTTCACTTATATGCATTATAGAAATACTCATTCCTTCCAAGGCTTCCGGACCTAACAATGGTCTCTCACCAATCTCAGCACAAAACAAGGGAGTTTGACAATGCCTCTCGTACAATGCCTCAAAGGCGGCCATTTGCAAACTCTCTTGATAACTATTATTATAAGCAAACTCTATCAGTCTAAGACGCTGGTCTCATGCTCCACTGTGGTCCAAAATATAACATCTAATCATATACTCCAAAATTTGATTAACTCTTTTTGTTTGAGCATTGGTTTGATGGTGGTAAGCGGTTGAATACCTGAGGTCAGTGCCCAACCCTTCCTGCAAACTTTGCCAGAAATGTTACATAAACTTAAAGTCCCGATCTGACACAATACTTACCAGCACTCCATGCAATCTGATGACTTCATCTAAATACAACTCCTCTATCTTTTCCATTGAATAACTAATCTTTAAGGGAACGAATGAGCACACTTCATCAATCTATCAACTATGATCCGCATAGAATCATGACCTTGGGGAGACCTTGGCAAACTTGTAACAAAATCCATAGAAATACTCTCCCACTCCCAACCTGTAATATCCATCAGAGTTTATTTACCTCCAGGCCTTTTATGATCGATCCTAACATGCTGACATGTAAGCATTCAGGTACAATCTTGGCAACATCATCCTTTATCTCATACCACCAAATAATCTATTTCAAATCCCTAAACATCTTTGTGGTATCAGGATGGTAAATAATATCAACTTCATAATCCGCAACATGTTCCATCAATCTTCATTGGTCCGTAAAAAGTCTTGCACAACGCGCCATACAACAACTGTCTCCAAAACTCTAAGACATAGAACATCGTCGCAAATTCCAAGTCATGCGTAGGATATTTCTTTTCATGAATCTTTAGTTGCCTTAAGCCATACGTGATCACCTTTCCTCCTTGCATCATGACACACTCAAGCCCAACGTGCGACGCATCTATAGAGACAATACACTCCACTCATTCGGTAGGTAAAGTCAAAACTGGAGTAGTGCTCAATATCTTCTTCAATTCCTGAAAGTCTCCTTCACACTCATCGCCCCAATCAAAAGCTACATTCTTTTGCATAAGCTTAGTTAGAGGTGCAGACAACATAAAGAATACTTCCAGAAACATTCCATAATATCCTACCAACCCTAAGAACCTCCTTGCTTCCTTAAGCATTGTAAGTATCTTCCAATCCAACACTACATCTATCTTCACTGGGTCCGCCGAAAATCCATCCTTGCTTATAATATAACACATGAAGGAAACTTGCAATAGCCAAAACTCGCACTTGCTCATCTTAGCCAACAAACTCATGCTCTCTTAATGTAGACCACACCGATCGTAATTGCTCAGCATGCTCGTCTGCACTCTTAAAGTAACTGAAATATCATCTATATGGACGGCCATAAGTGGTCAAGAATTCTCTTTTTTGAATACTCTATTCATCACATCAATAAAAGCAGAGGGAGCATTCGCTAAAAGGCCAACTAAAAGTATAAGACAACTCTGGATACCCTTGTTCGACACCACCGAGTTACCAGAGGGAAAATTTAACACGAAACGGATCGTCAACTTGATCGGGAGTCAAGCAAAGATGCTCTACGAAATTCCTAGCTACGATTGACTTGGAATCACTAGAATCAAAGAGTATGTGCGCCCAACTATTCTTTACCTTAAACTCGCCTATAAAATCATATAGGTAACTACTGTAACCGAAATTTTTTCTACAATTACTAGATAACTGCTAGATCTGGATCGAACCTGAAATCACTCTGGTTGAAGACTGAGTTTCTTCCTCAATCACTGTAATAAGTTCACATTTTACTTTATCCAAATGTTGTAGCTACACTAGGGGCTGAAATTACGGGCACCCAGACTTCAAATGCCCTTTTTGCCCACACTATAAACAGACTTTATCCTTTAACCAACAGTAAGCAATGTCATGCCCCATCTGCTTACACGAAACACAAATTAGATCTCTTTTGGGTGTGCTCGAAATCATAAGCACCAGAGACTGTTTCTGAATACCCAACCTCTTAAAACATTTTTCGAAGGGGTGGCCCGAATGTCCATAAAAGCTACACACATTCTTGCTTCCTCTCTTTGGGGCAGGGACAGATGTCCCAGGGCTTTTACCAGCCTTGGCCTTTCTCTTTTCTTTCCTCAAAAATATACCACGATCCTCAGAATTTCCAATAGCCTCAACCCTCAAGGTAGATTCCACTACTTTCGCATTAGTCTTGGATTGGCAAGTATTAGTAAACTGTTGGATGTCATTTTGGAGACCGCCCAAGAAACTTCTAACTTTGCACTCCTCATTAGCTATCAACTCAGAAGTAAACCTATCCAATTTACTGATCTCACTCTCAAGCTCATCCACTGCGGGGGAATGCTTACCAAACTGTCGCCCAAGGTGGCAGTCAACAATTCCTGCAACTGTGCTTGCATTGCAACCATCTGCCTTGATAGAGTTTCAATGCTCAGACGCAACTTCTCAAACATCGCTTCGCTGTGATCACCCGAAGACTCACCCTCATACTGAGGAGTCAACATTGTCACGACATGCTTAGGTGGCATTCCTTTTAGTACAACGAATAACTCATCAAACCTAGCTTAATAATAGAACTACTCAATTTAGTTCAGACCATACATATATAGATACTTGCTCTTGTTGCTACCTTGCTCTGGGATTTTTCAAAAGTGATGTTATACTTTAAGTTAGGATTATACACCATCATCCTAGTGACTTATGTGCGTATAATATGAATGCATGAATTCTTATTCCTTTGTTTTAAAACCATGTGCGTACATGTGTCATCATGTAGATCTTAACTTGGCACGTGTGCGTATGCTATATTATGTTATGCATGCAGGGCTATGCATTCTAATAAAGGCCTTAATGCATGTTATGAGCGGCGTACATATGAAACATTATGCATCTCATACTACATAATATCGAATGTAATGAAAAAGTAAAATCAAATGGGCATCCATATGATGATTGTTATGCATCCCATACTACATAACAAACACAAGTTGCTTCCTATGAGGGTCCATATACAAATATATATTATGCATCCCATACTACATAATATGTTCTTTATACTCCTTGGCATGCTTATGAGTGTAGTGTTAGTGATTCAGCCAAGATGTACTGATGACGCATCAGTGTGTATGTAATGAGATAAGACAACTAGAACTTTACCAGAGATAGTTGTTCGACCAACTTGTCAAACAAACCACCCTCTGATACCAACTGTCACAACCCTCATTTTCTCAACATTTAATAATATATCAGAGTAAGGGAAAACACGTACTGTGATGTCATGCCTTGCAGGGGACGACTGCAGACTCTCAGGCAAGAACTTACTCCTAAAGACTTTTCATGAAATTCTCAAGTTTGTTATGATGAAAGTATAGTTTGAATTTAAGTTTTAAGGGTTGTGTCTCTCGACTCAGTAGATCAACTTGTCCACCGGTGAAAACATACATATACGCAGTGAAAAATACTTGGTTTATTTCATTTATTATCCTATATAAGTATGAAGATCCAATAGGACAAGTCATGATATGCATACCTCTAGATTTAATATAAGTACCAAAAGAGCTTTTACGTTTGTTAAAGTAGACTGATTTTTGATTTAAAGTGATGCAATGAGTATGAGATAAAAGTGTTGATTTGTTTATACTTTGAAAATACTAGCATGCAATATAGCATAAAACCTTCGCAGAGAGCAAGTAGATAAAATGACTCAGCAAGAAATAGCATAAAAGCTAGCGAATAGTCTAATCATTTACAACAAAATCGATGTGGGCGTCAACAACATAACACGAACCCATACAATCTAAACTTATGTCCGAGCAAAAGGATGACAACAAAACTACCTCATGAAGGTGAGGGAGGAAAACCACAGCAACTAATTCCCATTCCAGAAACCACTAATTTTAGTTGCTCAGATTGCTACTGCTCTGAGCCCAAGGCATTCAATAGAAAAGAATGCCTCAGCAAAAATGTACGAGTGCTAGTAAAATTCAAAAGTAAATAAACGAAGAAGTGAAAATGGGGGATACCAACCCAAGATAGAATAGCTGAAAGAAAAACATCAGCACTCAACCACAATATAGTAAGTAAAAATGAACTCACATGAGGTTAGATATACCAAAATGCACCAAGTGCGATAAAGATATATACTTTATAAAACATACATATGAGTAAGTGTATATATATAAGAGATTGATCAGCTCATCATTGAGCCAGCATTATCACCGGGAAAATAATCGGGACCTGTGGTGGTGGAAACCTCCCCCACACACCAACGGTCAAAACTTCACAAAGGCAAAAGGAAAGGTTAAAGTGCAGCTAGATCTGATATACTCTAGAGGGGGTGAATAGAGTATATGGTGCTTGAAAACGTTTTACAACAATTGTTGTAATTCTGAGTGAACAGGGAAGCAACTATTAAATCTAATCACAGAATAACTTACAACAGAAATTAATCACAGATCTAAACTAATCACAAAACAATTACAGCCAGAAACAAAAGATAAAGACAAGCAAGCCAGAAGACACAAGGAGCTATAGTGGTTCCCCTAAACTTGGGTACATCCACTCTTCTACCACCCTAAGTAGGAATCCACTGCAGGATGAGTTGATCAGGTGTCCTGGGCACCAATGAGCTTTTGATAAGGTGCTCAAAAACCAAATCAGATTTTTTGATCAAGTGTCTTGCCACCAATGAGCTTTTGACAAGGTGCTCAAAAACCAAGCTCAAACTTTTGAAGGGAGTTTGAAAAACCCTTTACAGAGATGGGGATGAGAGAGTTATGGAAGTCTTCTCTTTCTCATATCAGCTGAGAAGACTATGTGGATTTGATGTTGTCAAAGCTCCCCCTGAGTTCTTGAGATGTTCAGGAAATGAAGCTTTGTTGTAGGGTGATAGGCCTTCAGGAGTTGATCTCCAGCAAATGATGATTTCAGCAACAACTGAAATGTTAGGTGTCTGGAGTCTTTGAAAGATGTTGGCCTTGAACACTTGAGACAAGAGAGATCAGAAGATTTCAGATGGTTGATCTCCTTGGATGTGTGTTCTTGAGAGAATTCTTTGAGACAGAGAATATTTTGTTCTTGTTCTTCTTGTCTGTGTTCTGAGTGTGATAGATAGATTCAAAAATCTTGTGTTTTATTCTCTGGTACTGAATAGAAAATCATCCCCTGTCAAGAATAGTCGTTGGCCTGTCATTAATTGCATCCTTAATTGCAAATATCTTCTGGAGGAAAGTCCAAAGAAACATTCCTTGATAATCCCTTGAAACTTGATCCAGAAATAAATGAAAATAGCTAGAAAATCTTCTGAATTAATTGCTGAATAACTCCTTAACTGATCTGAATTTGAATCTTGAAAAATCCTTTAACTCATCAGAAAACGTCGAACTGAGCTCTGCTATCGTCGAACTGAGCTCAGCGATATGGACTTATACAGCAACAAAAAAACGTCGATCTGAGTTCAAAGATCGTCGAACTGACCTCAGAGATAGAAATCCAATACTGAGTCAAGATCGTCGAACTGAGCTCGCAGATCGTCGAATGGAGTTCGACGATTTGTTGAAGTTGAGCTCAGCGATCGTCGAATGGAGTTCGACGATCTGTCGAAGTTGAGCTAGATGATCGTCGATTGGAGTTCGACGAATCATCGTGCTGAGCTCGACGATCTGACTTAGTCTCAAACTGAAAATTCTTGGTCTTGAGAGCAGCTTCCAAACCTAGACTTCTAACCCTTAGACTCAATTCTAATTGACCTTTAGAGCTATACAGGAGGTCAAAAACAGGTTTCCTAGAGACATAGTGATCCTGACCCAAATTAGTAATAGGGTGTTCCAACAATCTCCCCCTATTTGGGTTAGGATTACTATTTACAGAATTTGGAAAAAAATTTAAATAACAACATACACTGCAATAATACAGAAAAGCAATAAGCAGGATATTGCAGAACCACAGATATATATCATCCCAGATAATAATAAAAAATCAGAGTGATTGTCACCTTACATAATCATTTCTTCTCCTTGCTCTTTATGAGTTTGATTTCTCTGTTGGGGTTGAGAGCTTCCTTCTTTGATCTTGTATCATCTGTTGCACCTAAAGAGGTTTGCTATCTGGGCCTTAGAACTACAGCTTCAGGATGCAGCTCCATGTATCTATCAGATTCAAAGAATTTGCTTGAGCCATATCTTTCTAACTCTTTCTTTCTCTGTTCAGACAGTGTAGTGATGTTGGAGGAGTCTCTGCCTTGCTCTCTAGCTTTCTTAATCTGGTCCAGTGCAGCAAGCTCTTTCATCCTGGTAGTCCAAGTAGTTGGATTGTTTTCAGGATCTTCAAATGGCACTGGTGGCTCATATCTATTTGATGGATTATCTTGAGGAGGCCTGGAAGAAACTACTTCCTTCAGTTTATAGGGAAAAGGACCATAGGTTGTGTCTGATGAGATTTGTCCTTCCCTGGAGTAGGGATGTTGCCTTGAATAACCTTTTGAATAAACCTGGAATTCCCTTTGATTGCCTCTATAGTTTCCTCTTCTGGAATGAGAACCCCTGGACTGGCTTCCCCTATGATAGGATCTTGCATGTGGCTGATAGGGGGTTTGGCTTTTGGCAGAGGGTTGAGCAGCTGAACTTCCACCTGCACCTGTATCAGGAGAGGTGGTGGAGGAGGATAAGGATGTTGAAATTGAGAAGATCCTTTGTCATACTTCCGCTTTTTCTTCATTGCTTTGAGTTGGTTCTTTGAATACTGCATCCAGTGCTCAGTTATGGGGCAGTCATGAAGAATATAATATGGAATGTCATTGTTGTCCTTGACTTTGGCTGGAGGTACTCTCTTCATGGCTTTGCTCCTTGCCTTTCTCTTCCTGGCAATAGTGGCAGAAGAATCATCAGAATCTGTCTTGAACTCATCACTTTCAGAACTTTGCTCATCATAAAGAGTATCAATCTTTTTCATCAAGTCTTTCTTGAGCTGGGTTGAAGCAGATGAAGAAGCAGAGGCTGGAGCAGCAGATACATCACTTGTAGCAATTGAAGTTGAAGCAGTAGCAGTAGTAACAGCAGATACAGAAGGTTCTAGAGCAGCACTCTTAGAAGGTATGGCAGCAGTAATATCAGTAGAAGTAATAACAATAGCAGTTGGGGCAGCAACAGTTTCACTTTCTGAAACAACAACATCAGCAATATCAGTTTCATATATAAGAGGTTCAGGGGCATCAATATCATCAGCAATAGCAGTAGGCTCAAATTCAGGTGCCTCTATCATCTGCATATCCTCAGGAATAGCAGCATGTGTAGCAGCAACAGAAATATCAACAAAACTTTCAGCAGAAAGGGCAGCAGCATCAGAAATAGCAACAACATCTTCAGCAGGAGGGGCAACAGCATCAGTGGAAACAGACAGCTCAGCAGTGAACACTTCATTTAGGAAGGAATGAATGATGCTGATGTCACAGCTAGAGAAGGGCACAATGGCCTTGGACAAATCCTCTGATGGCTGGAGAGCAACTGTATCTGGAAGACAACTGAAGTAGGCTGAATAAAATACTGAAAGTAAGGACCTGATGTCCACTGGGAAGACAACTGGAGGTGGAACTGGAGCTTGAAGAACAGCAGCAGCAGCAGCAACAACAAAAACTAAAGAATTAGTAGGCAAGCTAACTTCATAGGGCATCTCCCCCTACCTAGATTCAGACAAGGCTGGATCAAGGCACACTGCTGAAGGGATTGCCTGAGGGATTAAGGAGGAGAGCCTGGCAGAAAGAGCTGCCACTAACTGGAGTAATGGAGCCAAGGAGGTCTCCAATAGAAGAGATAGCCTGGGGGCTAGCAATTTATATATCCTGTCAGCTAGGGCTGGAAGATCTACTTGCTCAGTAGTGACTGGAGCAGAGGTAGAGGATGGAGGTGGAGCTATTGGTGATGGTAGTGGAGAGCTGGTGTATTGGGGAAGAGATGGTTGAGGTGTGGGTAAAGTGGTGATGAAGACAAGGGGATTGAGATAGATGGTGTGAAGGTGGGTTGATCAATGATCTCTTGTAGAAGGTCCTGGTAAGAGGTTGATGAGGAGGGAAGCTCAGGAGGAGATGAGGGTGAGTCATCCATGAAGGAATCATCAATAAGATTAAAGGATGGAATTATGGATGTTTCAATATCTGGTTGAGGGTAGGAGTATAATGGATGGAAGATTTCTTCTGTGACAGTTGGAATTGGAGATGGTATTGATGTTGGAGATGGGCTAGAGATGATGATAGTGGATGGAGTTTGAATGGTGGATGGAACTGGAGAAGATGGAATTGGAGGAGGAGGAGAGGCAGCAGCAGGCAAGTCATCTGCAGGGGCAGAGACCTGAGGGGAAGTGACTATGACAGTCCTGGTGCCTGAAGGTGTGCTTGCAGAAGGCCTGCTGGGCTTGATGATCTGCATGTCCCATTTACCAAATAGGGCACAGGACAGTCTCTTGGAAGCATTAATGTGTATCCCAGAAGATACTAGCAATGCAGGGCATCTGTTCTGCAGAAAAAGGCCTAAAATCCTCCCAAAATTCACAAAACTCTTATTAATTTTCTTTTTGATTAGGTCAAAGAAGACCTCTCCCCAGTTCAAATTCTTCCTGTCCACTATGGCTCCCATTAAGCAGAGTTGATACCTAGAAATGGTATCATGTGCTGAGTGCTTAGCCAACACAACTTTCCCAACTACATCAGCCAAGAATCTATATTCCACAGACAGGTTTTTCTTCAGCAGCTTGCTAGGGTTAGACTCTGAATGACCCATTCTTGCAAGCAAATCAGCATATTCCTCTCCAGATAAATCAGCAGAATCTCCACCAGAACTTAACTCAAAAACTTCTGTCAGAATTGCTGGGGTCAAGGGTATCTGGGTGCCAGAGATTGATCCAACTATGGTGTTTTGATCCTGGTTGTGGGCAGTGTAAACTCATTCCTTAATCTCATCAGCAGTAAGTTTAATCCTGGTGGTCATGATTGTAGCAAGTTTCTGCTCCTTGAACAACTCCAAGATGTCCTAGAAAACTTGATCTGTTGTGCTGAAGGACTCCATGACAATGTCAAAGCCGGCATCAAATTTCATGGCGGCAAGAACAGCAACAGAAACGGCCATGGTTACCTGCAAAGATTCAACAAACAAAACGACCAAGTGCATAAATGTTTGGAGGGAAAGAAAGTTTTTGCAGAGAAATCGAAAGCACAAAAGGAGAACGACGGTGAAAAATGAATTTTATATTACGGTTCGACGCAGAAAAGGAAAGATCGTTAAACTCAGTTCGACGATCGGGGCTTCTAAAGGAATCTGAAGAGTCTTTAACATCGTCGATCTCCGTTCGACGATATTGGAGAGCGTCGAGCTATGTTCGATGATAGTTCAGAGAACAAAATCGTCGAGTGCCATTCGACGATCGCTGACCGGAAGAGATAGTTCATACTATCTGAGAAACGCTGAACTCAGGTCGACGATTGCGGAAATCGTCGATCTCCGTTCGACGATCTGGGGGAAAATCGTCGAGCGTAGTTCAGAGACCAGAAAAACTCTAGACACTAAGAAAAAATCAAGATGTTTGCCTAGTCTTGGTCAATTTTTAAACTTTTAAAATCTTGGATATTAGTTTAGACTTCCTCCATCTAACATTCCTAACTGATTTAGGAAGAAGATGTGTTTCTTTTCATCCAAGGGCTTGGTGAAAATATCTCCCCTTTGTAAATCAGTTGGGATATATTGCAGTTCAATTTTATTCTTCTCAACATTATCCCTTAAGAAGTGATGCCTAATCTCTATGTGTTTTGTCCTACTATGGAGGACTGGATTTTGAGCTATAGAAATAGCACTGGTGTTATCACAAAAGATTTTAGACTTCTCTAAGTTGTAGCCATAGTCTAGGAGTTGGTTTTGAATCCACAAGATTTGTGAACAACAACTGCCTGCAGCCATATATTCAGCTTCAGCAGTTGAAGTTGACACAGAAGTTTGTTTCTTACAAAACCAAGAGACAAGTCTGTCACCAAGGAACTGACAAGTTCCACTGGTGCTTTTCCTGTCAATTCTGCATCCAGCATAATCAGCATCAGAAAATCCAGTTAAATCAAATGCTGAATCTTTTGGATACCAGAGACCTAGATTTGGACAACTTTTAACATACCTGAGAATCCTCTTTACTAGTGTTAGGTGTGACTCACTAGGGCTTACTTGGAACCTAGCACATATGCATGTAGCAAATATTATATCTGGTCTACTAGCTGTAAGATACAGTAAAGAGCCAATCATTGCTCTATATGTTGTCTGATAAACAGGTTTCCCATGTTCATCAGCATCCAATACAACATTAGTAGGCATAGGTGTTTTCATACAAGATGCTTCAGACATGCCAAATTTCTTAACCAATTTATTTGCATACTTGGTTTGAGAAATAAAGATGCCTTCAGCATGTTGTTTGACTTGCAATCCTAGGAAGAAGGATAGCTCACCCATGCTACTCATTTCAAATTTAGAATGCATTAGGTTGGAAAACCTTCTACACAATTTTGAATCAGTAGAACCAAAAATAATATCGTCTATATAAATTTGTACTAGTAGGGTATGGGACTTATGGGTTCTAATGAAAAGAGTTTCGTCTACTCTACCCCTTATAAATACATTTTCCAAAAGGAAGCATGCTAGGGTCTCATACCATGCTCTAGGAGCTTGCTTGAGACCATATAATGCTTTGTTCAATTTAAAAACATAATCAGGATAAGTTGGAGAGATAAAACCTGGAGGTTGTCTGACATATACTTCTTCTTTGATATCTCCATTTAGAAATGCACTTTTGACATCCATCTGATATACCTTGAAGGCTTTATGTGTTGCATAAGCTAAGAATATTCTGATGGCTTCCAATCTTGCAACTGGTGCAAACGTCTGGTCATAGTCTATTCCTTCTTCTTGAGAATATCCTTGAGCAACTAGCCTTGCCTTGTTCCTTACAATTACTCCTTGATCATCCAGTTTGTTTCTGAACACCCACTTTGTTCCAACAATGGAGTGATCCTTAGGCTTTGGCACTAGTTCCCACACTTTATTCCTTTCAAATTGATGCAACTCTTCTTAGATTGTAATGATCCAGTGTGGATCTTGCTCTGCATCTTGAATGGACTGAGGTTCAATTTGAGATAGGAAGCAAGTGTGCAACAGGTTTTGGTTGACCTGATTTCTGGTTTGCACACCAGCTGAGATGTCTCCAATTATTTGGGAAATTGGATGGTCTCTTGATGTTACTAAATCAACAGGGGGTGTTGATTGTTTACCAACCTGTGTTGTTGTTTCCTCTTGTGGTACAACAACTGGCTCTTCAAGTTGTTCTTCAATATGTTGAATACTTTCTTCATCTTCACTGCTTTCCTCTTTTTGAGTAACCTGTAACTTGTTCAAGTCTTCAACAAGAGAATGTTCCTGCAAAGGTTCTTTGGTAGAAGAGATCTTCTCCTTGAAAGACATGTTAGATTCATCAAATGATATATGAACAGATTCCTCAATTTTAAGAGATGATTTATTATAAACCCTATAAGCCTTACTGATCATGGAGTATCCCAGAAACACTCCTTCATCAGCTTTAGCTTGAAATTTTGCTAAATATTTCTTGTCATTATTATATATATAGCAAATACAACCAAACACTCTAAAATAATCAATTTTAGGTTTCTTCCCTTTGAGTAATTCATACGGAGTCTTACCCATTAGTTTATGTATCAAACTTCTATTCAGCACATAGTTGGAGGTGTTCACTGCCTCTGCCCAAAAGGATAGAGGAAGATGAGCATCTGACAACAATGTAGTGGCAGATTCAATAAGGGTTCTATTTTTCCTTTCAGCTACCCCATTTTGTTGAGGAGTTTTGGGGATGAGAAAGTATGTCTGATCCCTTCACTCTGATAGAACTCTTGCATAAGAAGAGAATCAAACTCTGTCCCATGATCACTTCTGATCAGGGCAATGTGAGTATTGAACTCAATCTGTATACATTTGAGAAACTCTATCAAACACTTAAAGTTATCAGACTTCTTCCTCAGAAAGAACACCCAAGTGAATCTAGAGAAGTCATCTACAACTACTAAGGTGTAAGATTTCCCTCCTAGGCTTTGTACTGTGATGGGTCCAAAAAGATCCATGTGTAACAGATACAATATCCTAGGTGAATCACTCTTATTAAGTGACTTAAAACTATTTTTTGTTTGCTTGCCTAATTGACAAGCCCTGCAGAGTCCTTCCTTCTTGTAGGGGCCAGAAGGTAGTCCTCTAACAAGGTTGTCCTTGGATAGCCTAGCAATAGTTCTAAGGTTTAAGTGTCCAAATCTCTTATGCCATAAAATATTTGGTCTACAAACAGAATTGAACAGGCAAATATCTATATCTGTTGAAAGAAAATCTACCAGATAGATGTTACCTTTCCTTTTACCTGTCAACACAGTTGTGTTGTCCTCTGACTTGATCTTGCATAGTGCTTTGCTGAAGATCACCTGGAAGCCTTCATCACACAGCTGACTGATGTTTATTAAGTTGTGCTTCAGTCCTTCCACATAAGCTACCTTCTTGAATGTTACTGATCCAATCTGTACTGCACCATATCCTTTAGTTTGTCCAAAGTTTGAATCACCAAAGATAACTTTGGGTCCAAGTTTGGCTCTAAAGGATGTGAGGTTGTCCTTGTTTCCTGTCATGTGCTTAGAGCACCCACTATCCAAGTACCATTGCTGGTTTGATGTTGGATAGGTCTTCACCTACACATAAAATAATTCATTTGTTTTTGACCCAGTTTACCTTGGGCCTAGGTTGATAACCTTTAAACTCTAAAATAAAAGACATCCCAGGTTGACTCTTATAACCTTCAGGATGATATCTCCTTGGAGGTAAAATCCATTCAGTATAAGGGTTAAAGATTTGGGATGAAGGACCCTTAGGATTGGATTTTGATTTGCCCTTGAAGGGATTTCTAGAGCTCTGATCTCTGTTCGACGATCGTGGAGCTGCGTTCGACGATCTTGGGTCAGATCGTAGAGCTCCGTTCGACGGTCGATTATGGCAGAGTTCAGGAATTTGAGATCGTCGACCTGAGTTCGACGATTTTGCCTGAGATCGTCGATCTGCGTTCGGCGATCGTCGAGCTCCGTTCGACGATTTCTGCTGGAACTTAGTTTTCTTGGGCAGATCAGAATTTTTCCTAGCTACCTCTACAACTCCCTTTCCTTTATCAGAAATGAACTTGATTGGAGTTGTTAGAACTATAGGTTGGCTAGATGAAGCACCCAAGCCCAGTGTACTATTAAATCTGGAGTTCACTGTGCTTGTGATGTCCATCAGCTTGATACTTCTCCCATTAAGGGATTCTTCAAGCTTCTTGGACTCAGATAGCTCACCTTTCAGTGAAGCTATCTGCTCCCTACAGCACTCCAACTCCTGAGAGAGTTTGAGGTTTTCTTACTTTAAGGTATTATGTTCAGATAAATGATTTCTGAGAGAGATAATTTCTTTCTCAGATTTTAGCAGGTCTAAACATAAAGCTTTAAACTCAGATTTAAAGTCCTCTGAATTGAAATCAAATGAACTAATTACCTGATCTTCTTCAAGTGGAGTCTCTGAGTCTGACTCTGAGTCTTCTTCATCTGAATTATGTTGAGAGGCATTGATTGCCATCATGCAGAACTCCTTCTCTTCTGCATCATCTTCATCATCACTGGAGCTGGATGAGGCTTCTGACTCCTCTTCAGTCTCACTCCAGGATTCAGCAACAAATCCCTTTCTTGTGTGTTTGTTTTTGCTTGTGGAGGGTTTGCCATTATTGCTTTTCTTGAAGTCCTTTTCTCTTCTTCTTTCTTTCTTGTCCCTTATGTCCTTGTTTTTGTTCTCTGGACAGTCAGGTACAATGTGCCCTGGTTTCCTGCAACCAAAGCAGACAATTTCCTTATTATTAATTTACTTATCATACCTTGGCTTATCATGCTCCTTGTATGATCTCCTTCTAAAGTCCTTTCTGGCCATCTTGTAAAATCTTTTGGCCAATAGACTGAGCAGTTCATCATTGCCTGTGACTTTGTCTTCAGGCTGATCTTTAGTTGCCTTGAAGGCTATTGTCTTCTCTTTTCTTATGGCTGGTGAGGCAACCTTCTGTTCTTCTTCTCTATTCTTGATGAGTAGCTCATAAGATTTGAGCTTACCCAATAGAGCTTCTGTGGTGATCTCATTCAAACTTCTGGCATCCTTGATTGGCCAGATTCTTGAATCCCAAGTGCTAGGGAAGCACATTAGAATTTTGTCATTAAGTTCAGTTAGTGAGATCTCTTTATCCAAAGTCCTGAGTTCACTGACTATCAGACTGAGTCTATTGTACATATCTCCAACTAATTCAGTTTCTCCCTTCTTGAAATTCTCATATTGGGATATGAGGTGGGATCTCCTGTCCTTTCTCTCATCATCTGAGCCTGAGACTATTTCAGAGAGTTTATCCCAGATTTCCTTTGCTGAATTGCATTCAGCCACCTTTTGAAAGATATCATCAGACATTGTCTGGGCTAAGATGTTCATAGCCTTGGCATCAGCTACCTTCCATTTCTTGATTTCAGCATCTGTTCCTAATGGAGGTGGAACAACATTTGTACTTGAGTTCTCTGGAGGTCTTGGGCAAACTGTCAAAAAAAATTTAAAAATATCCTCGTCAATGGAATTCATGTATAATCTAATCCTTGCTTTCCAAAGTGCAAACTTGGATAGATTGCACACTGGAGGTCTGGTGCTAGCATAATCTTTGTTTTGGGCCATGATTTGTGAAAACAAAATCTAATAATAAACTCAAAAGAAAACAGATCTAACTAGGAATCTTTGGGTTCAGGTGTTAGCCTGTGCAACCACCAAGGTGTGGTATGTTTAACCAACCTGGCTCTGATACCAATTGAAAGTGCAGCTAGATCTGATATACTCTAGAGGGGGTGAATAGAGTATATGGTGCTTGAAAACTTTTTACCACAATTGTTGTAATTCTGAGTGAACAGGGAAGCAACTATTAAATCTAATCACAGAATAACTTACAACAGAAATTAATCACAGATCTAAACTAATCACAAAACAATCACAGCCAGAAACAAAAGATAAAGACAAGCAAGCCAGAAGACATAAGGAGCTATAGTGGTTCCCCTAAACTTGGGTACATCCACTCTTCTACCACCCTAGGTAGGAATCCACTACAGGATGAGTTGATCAGGTGTCCTGGGCACCAATGAGCTTTTGATAAGGTGCTCAAAAACCAAATCAGATTTTTTGATCAGGTGTCTTGCCACCAATGAGCTTTTGACAAGGTGCTCAAAAACCAAGCTCAAACTTTTGAAGGGAGTTTGAAAAACCCTTTACAGAGATGGGGATGAGAGAGTTATGGAAGTCTTCTCTTTATCAGATCAGCTGAGAAGACTATGTGGATTTGATGTTGTCAAAGCTCCCCCTGAGTTCTTGAGATGTTCAGGAAATGAAGCTTTATTGTAGGGTGATAGGCCTTCAGGAGTTGATCTCCAGCAAATGATGATTTCAGCAATAGCTGAAATGTTAGGTGTCTTGAGTCTTTGAAAGATGTTGGCCTTGAACACTTGAGACAAGAGAGATCAGAAGATTTCAGATGGTTGATCTCCTGGATGTGTGTTCTTGAGAGAATTCTTTGAGATAGAGAATATTTTGTTCTTGTTCTTCTTGTCTGTGTTCTGAGTGTGATAGATAGATTCAAAAATCTTGTGTTTTATTCTCTGGTACTGAATAGAAAATCATCCTCTGTCAAGAATAGCCGTTGGCCTGTCATTAATTGCATCCTTAATTGCAAATGTCTTCTGGAGGAAAGTCCAAAGAAACATTCCTTGATAATCCCTTGAAACTTGGTCCAGAAATAAATGAAAACGGCTAGAAAATCTTCTGAATTAATTGCTGAATAACTCCTTAACTGATCTGAATTTGAATCTTGAAAAATCCTTTAACTCATCAGAAAACGTCGAACTGAGCTCTGCTATCGTCGAACTGAGCTCAGCGATATGGACTTATATAGCAACAAAAAAATGTCGATCTGAGCTCAAAGATCGTCGAACTGAGCTCAGAGATAGAGATCCAATACTGAGTCAAGATCGTCGAACTGAGCTCGCAGATCGTCGAATGGAGTTCGACGATTTGTTGAAGTTGAGCTCAGCGATCGTCGAATGGAGTTCGACAATCTGTCGAAGTTGAGCTAGACGATCGTCGATTGGAGTTCGACGAATCATCGTGCTGAGCTCGACGATCTGACTTAGTCTCAAACTGAAAATTCTTGGTCTTGAGGGCAGCTTCCAAACCTAGACTTCTAACCCTTAGACTCAATTCTAACTGACCTTTAGAGCTATACAGGAGGTCAAAAACAGGTTTCCTAGAGACATAGTGATCCTGACCCAAATTAGTAATAGGGTGTTCCAACAAAAGGTGGTCTTCTTTCTCGACACACCCAAAACTAGGGAATAACCAGCACCTGTGGTGGTGGAAGTATCCCCCACACACCCAGTCACAAACCAACACCGGGGAAATCCCACCAGGTGTACTGATTCACAAAACATGTCACTGTGGCGGTGGTACATTCCACTAACACCCACAACCCCAAATAATCCACAGCATACACTGAAAATAACATAAATAGTATAAGGACTAAGTTAGTTGCAATACTAGTCTTATAGAAATGAAATTCACTAAACATACTTACCCCTTGATGGGTAAGACTAACTTCTTTAAACAAGATAGCCTGATTAGATGAAACTGTACTTATCTCAACGAATACTGCAATTAAATTAACGAATACCACCAATTTGGATGAATAATAGGAGTTTCTTGACAAAAAGACTAAAATACATGATAGATAGGTCATAGACTTGACGTAAATAGGAGAGCAGTCACGATGAGAAAAAAAGTGAGTTCGTCTTGATGAAAGCATAACTGTTTTGACTAACGGGTAAATCACTTCAACAGGATAAGCAACCAGGTTCACGATGGAGTGGAAATTTAGGTATAAACAGCAATAATTCGTCAAGTTGACTAAATGTATCAACAAGCGTTCATCGAGATGACTCGAGGAATCAGGAAGGATTCGTCGAGTGGCCTAAACAAATCAAACAACTGGACAAATCAACCATCATTCATCGAGATGACTCGACGAATCAGCAAGGATTCGTAGAGGGGTCTTTATGAATCACACAACTTGACACAAACTCTACTACATCATTCGAAACATTACACTTGGTGAATATAAAAACACTAGAGGAATTGAAGGATACTCGACGAATTCAACTCAGACACAACGAACTGAGACACTTGACGGATACAAGGATACTCGACGAATTGAGCTTAATGGATTCAAATATGCTCGACAAATTCAAGTCAGACTCAACAAATTCGACTTAAAATCACATCGATATTCAACGAATAGGAAGGTCACTCGTCGGATAACTTCCAAGTCCACATGGATTTGTCGATAATATTTGACGAATTGACTCGACGGTGAAGGTCAAACTCGATGAAAAATTATTACGTCCATGGAAATTCATCGGAAGACACTCGACGAATTCACATTCGACTCGGCGAAAAAGACTTGACTTGACAGAAATACTTGACAAATTGGATTTGTTTCCACGAGTATACTCGATGAAAAAGACTTGGCTGAATACAACTAAAACCCAAGGATATTCGACGAATTCGTCGAGAATACTCTATGAAAAAGACTCGGCCTCTCATGAACACTTGACAAATTCTGTTTCACTCAATGCCTAACTGAAATCACTCGTTGCCAAGGCTTCACTTGACGAATTCTGCATCACTTGATGAATTCTGTTTCACTCGATGAATTTCGCTTCACTCGACGAATTCCACTTCACTCGACGAATACAGCTTCATTCGACGAATTCTATTTTACTGATTCCTACCCTACATCAAAATCAACAAACCCTAATCCATACCCTGATCCTAGGTTCATGAATGGAAGAAAAAGATAACAGGGACACAAGAACAAGCAAGAGGGGAGGAACCACCACTTGCCTCAAAATCTCTTGAAAAAAAGCCTTTCCAGCGATCCGCTTCAAGGATCAACCGCAAGAACTCCTTGCCTACAATCTCTGAAACTCTTCGGGGTAAAACAAGGGTTATGGTCAAATACCCTAACAACAAATATCCATAAATTTGGAAAATCATACCGTGCACGCGAAGATCTTGGTGAGAGCTTTTTGGATCTATGCTCCGTCAAAAGTTTCGTGCACCAGATCTCTAATGGGTGGCAGTCGAATGGCTTCACGATATCTGAGTCACTCTATTCTTTCTGCCCTTCGGACCCTCAATTTGGGTACGGTGATGAATAGGGATTCTTAAATACGTACACGCACAAATATATATATATATATAATAACTAGAAAAAAAACTCAGACGACAAGAATGACCAAATCACCTTGGATCTCGGTGAAATTCGCACCAAAACTAATTTTCAGTGCTTCAAATCCAACGACAAAGTCGAAATCTGAATTTGATGAGCCAAACTCGAGATAAAAATCCCCAAAGTTACAACCACAATAATCCTTATAAAAATCACTGAGACCCCAATCTGGCTCGGATCGCCACAAAACTTTACAAGCACGCTTAAAATTAACAACTTTAGTATTCCCAACTCAAAAATTCTAATTCCAATGACTTTAAAATCTGGCCAACTTGGCCTAACATACGCAAACGCGCACTAACGACAATGCACTGTTAACTACGCGCCAACGTAACATACTTACGTCAAAAATACGTCACCTAAGAGATTAAAATGGTTATTAAATATTCAGGGGCATTACAAACAATCTTTTATCCCAAGGGGTATTATGAATGGTCATCCTATATTTTCATCACTCCTTATAATGGAAAAAGATGTAATGAGTCCAAGGTAACTTGGATCCCAATTGATGTTTGATTTCATGTGCAGCTTATACAAACCAATTATATTATTTAGACAGTCGTTACTCCAGGCATATGACTGGGCATAAAGAATTGCTGGATAATTTCTAGTCCAAAAATGGCCCAAAGGTAATTTTTGGTGATTCTAATTATGGTCAAACCCAAGCTTATGGAAAGTTCAAAATTGGATATATCACTTTCTCTAAAGTAGCTTATGTTGAAGGACTTCAACATAACCTAATTATTATCAGTTAGTTATGTGATGGTGAATATAAAGTTGTATTCACACACAACCTTTGTCAAATAGTCAGCTGCATAACTAATATTGTAGTATTATCTGGTTTTAGAAAAGGTAACATCTATGTAGTTGATTTCAGCTCAACCAAAAATGAGGTATGTCTGTTTAATGTTGAATTAGATAGGAATGAGCTTTGACATAGGAGGCTTGGTCATGTTAATCACAAGACCATTGCTAAGCTTTAAAAGGATGATTTAGTAAAAGGCTTACCAAAAGGTAAGTATAAAAAACTTAATCCTTATAAAGCATGTCAGCAGGGTAAGCAAGTCAAATGATCATTCAGACCAATTGGTAAGAATGATTCCCCAAGAATTTTATATCTACTCCATATGGATTTATTTGGTCCTCTTACCACCTAGAGTTTAGGAGGTAAGTCTTATACTTTGGTCATAGTAGATGATTACTCAATATTTAGCTGGGTGTTCTTCCTATGATCTAAGCCTGAAAACTTTTTAATCCTCTCTAGATTCATCAAAAAGATTCAATCTGAGTTTAATATTAAAGTATCTTTGATCAGAAGTGATCATGACACCGGGTTTGAAAATCAAATGATCTGTGGATTCTGTAAGGATTAAGGAATTAGACAAAGTTTTTCAACCTCTAGAACTCATCAACAAAATGGAGTGACTAAAAGAAAAATAGAACACTCATCAACACATGGATTCGTCGAAAATATTCGATGAATTGACTCGACGGTGAAGGTCAGACTCGATGAAAAATTCTTAAGTCCATGGAAATTCATCGGAAGACACTCGACGAATTCACATTCCACTCGGCGAAAAAGACTTGACTTGACAGAAATACTTGATAAATTGGATTTGGTTCCACGAGTATACTCGACGAAAAAGACTTGGCTGAATACAACTAAAACCCAAGGATAATCGACGAATTCGTCGAGAATACTCGACGAAAAAGACTCGGCCTCTCATGAACACTTGACAAATTCTGTTTCACTCTATGCCTAACTGAAATCGCTTGATGCCAAGGCTTCAATCGACGAATTCTGCATCACTTGATGAATTCTGGTTCACTCGATGAATTCCGCTTCACTCGACGAATTCCGCTTCACTCGATGAATACAGCTTTATTCGACGAATTCTGCTTTGACCGATTCCTACCCTACATCGAAATCTACAAACCCTAATCCATACCCTGATCCTACGTTCTTGAATGGAAGAAAAAGGTAACAGGGACACAAGAGAAAGCAAGAGGGGAGGAACCACCACTTGACTCAAAATCTCTTGAAAAACAGCCTTTCCAGCGATCCACTTCACGGATCAACCGCAAGAACTCCTTGCCTACAATCTCTGAAACTCTTCGGGGTAAAACAAGGGTTATGGTCAAATACCCTAACAACAAAAATCCACGAATTTGGAAAATCATACCGTGCACGCGAAGATCTTGGTGAGATCTTTTCGGATCTATGCTTCATCGAAAGTTTCGTGCACCATATCTCTAATGGGTGGCAGTCGAATGGCTTCATGATGTCTGAGTCGCTCTCTTCTTTTCGCCCTTTAGACACTCAATTTGGTGAAGGTGATGAATAGGGATTCTTAACTACATACACGTATATATATATATATATATATTATATATATATATATATATATATATATATATATATATATATATATATATATATATATATATATAATAATAATAATAATAACTAGAAAAAAAAACTCAGACGACGAAAATGACCAAATCACCTTGGATCTCGGTGAAATTCGCACCAAAACTAAATTTCAGTGCTACAAATCCAACGACAAAGTCGAAATCTGAATTTGACGAGCCAAACTCGAGATAAAAAGCCCCAAAGTTACAACCACAATAATCCTTATAAAAATCACTGAGACCCCAATCTGGCCTGAATCGCCACAAAACTTTACATGCATGCTTAAAATTAACTACTTTAACATTCCCAAATCAAAAATTCTAATTCTAATGACTTTAAAATCTTGCTAACTCGGCCCAACGTACGCAAACACGCACTAAAGACAATGCACTATTAACTACATGACAACATAATGCACTTATGTCAAAAATACGTCACCTAAGAGATTAAAATGGTTATTAAAAATTCAGGGGCATTACAAACACTCTTTTATCCCAAGGGGTATTATGAATGGTCATCCTATATTTTCATCACTCCTTATAATGGAAAAAGATGTAATGAGTCCAAGGTAACTTGGATCCCAATTGATGTTTGATTTCATGTGCAGCTTATACAAACCAATTATATTATTTAGACAGTCGTTACTCCAGGCATATGACTGGGCATAAAGAATTGTTGGATACTTTCTAGTCCAAAAATGGCCCAAAGGTAATTTTTGGTGATTCTAATTATGGTCAAACCAAAGCTTATGGAAAGTTCAAAATTGGATATATCACTTTCTCTAAAGTAGCTTATGTTGAAGGGCTTCAACATAACCTAATTATTATCAGTTAGTTATGTGATGGTGAATATAAAGTTTTATTCACACACAACCTTTGTCAAATAGACAGCTGTATAACTAATATTGTAGTATTATCCGGTTTTAGAAAAGGTAATATCTATGTAGTTGATTTCAGCTCAACCAAAAATGAGGTATGTCTGTTTAATGTTGAATTAGATAGGAATGAGCTTTGACACAGGAGGCTTGGTCATGTTAATCGCAAGACCATTGCTAAGCTTTAAAAGGATGATTTAGTAAGAGGCTTACCAAAACGTAAGTATAGAAAACTTAATCCTTATAAAGCATGTCAGCAGGGTAAGCAAGTCAAATCATCATTCAGACCAATTGGTAAGAATGATTCCCTAAGAATTTTATATCTACTGCATATGGATTTATTTGTTCCTCTTACCACCTAGAGTTTAGGAGGTAAGTCTTATACTTTGGTCATAGTAGATGATTACTCAATATTTAGCTGGGTGTTCTTCCTATGATCTAAGCCTGAAACCTTTTTAATCCTCTCTAGATTCATCAAATAGATTCAATCTGAGTTTAATATTAAAGTATCTTTGATCAGAAGTTATCATGACATCGGGTTTGAAAATCAAATGATCTGTGGATTCTGTGGGGATTAAGGATTTAGACAAAGTTTTTCAACCTCTAGAACTCATCAACAAAATGGAGTGACTGAAATAAAAATAGAACACTCATTGAATATGGAAGAACCTTATTAGTAGAGTCAAAAATAGAACACTCCTTTATTTTAAAACCATGTGCGTACATGTGTCATCATGTAGATCTTAACTTAGCACGTGTGTGTATGCTATATTATGTTATGTATGCAGGGCTATGCATTCTAATAAATGCCTTAATGCATGTTATGTGCGGCGTACACATGAAAAATTATGCATCTCATACTACATAATATTGCATGTAATGAAAAAGTAAAATCTAATGGGCAACCATGTGATGATTGTTATGCATCACATACTACATAACAGACACAAGTTGCTTCCTATGAGGGTCCATATACAAACATATATTATGGATCTCATACTACATAATATGTTCTTTATACTCCTTAGCATGCTTATGAGTGTAGTGTTCATGCTTCAGCCAAAACATACTGATGACACATCAGTGTGTTTGCAATGAGATAAGATAACTAGAACTTTACCAGAGATAGCTGTTCGACCAACTTGTCAAACAAACCACCCTCTGATACCAACTGTCACCACCCACATTTTCTCAACATTTAATAATATATCAGAGTAAGGGAAAACATGCACTGTGACGTCATGCCTTACAGGGGACAACTGCAGACTCTCAGGCAAAAACTTACTCCTAAAGACTTTTCATGAAATTCTCAAGTTTGTTATGATGAAAGTATAGTTTGAATTTAAGTTTTATGGGTTGTGTCCCTCGACTAAGTAGATCAACTTGTCCACGGGTGAAAACATACATATACGCAGTGAAAAACACTTGGTTTATTTCATTTATTATCCTATATGAGTATGAAGATCCAGTAGGACAAGTAATGATATGCATACCTCTAGATTTAATATAAGTACCAAAAGAGCTTTTACGTTTGTTAAAGTAGAGTGATTTTTGATTTAAAGTGATGTTATGAGTATGAGATAAAAGTGTTGATTTGTTTATACTTTGAAAATACTAACATGCAATATAGCATAAAACCTTCGCAGAGAGCAAGTAGATAAAACGACTCAGCAAGAAATAGCATAAAAGCTAGCAAATAGTCTAATCATTTATAACAGAATCGATGTGGGCATCAACAACATAACACGAACCCATACAATCTAAACTTATGTCTGAGCAAAAGGATGACAACAAAACTACCTCACGAAGGTTAGGGAGGAAAACCACAGCTACTAATTCCCATGCCAGAAACCACCAATTTTAGTTTCTCAGACTACTACTGCTCCAAGCCCAAGGCATTCAACAGAAAAGAATGCCTCAGCAAAAATGTACAAGTGCTAGTAAAATTCAAAAGTAAATAAATGAAGAAGTGAAAATGGGGGGTACCAACCCAAGACAGAATAGCTGAAAGAAAAACATCAGCACTCAACCACAATATAATAAGTAAAAATGAAGTCACATGAGGTTAGATATACCAAAATGCACCAAGTGTGATAAAGATCTATACTTTATAAAACATACATATGAGTAAGTGTATATATATAAGATATTGATCAGCTCATCATTGAGCAAGCATTATCACCGGGAAAAAAATCGGGACCTGTGGTGGTGGAAACCTCCCCCACACACCAATGGTCAAAACTTCACCAAGGCAAACAGAAAGGTGGTCTTCTTTCTCGACACACCAAAAACTGGGGAATAACCAGCACCTACGGTGGTGGAAGCATCCCCCACACACCCAGTCACAAACCAACACCGGGGAAATCCCACCAAGTGTACTGATTCACAAAACAGGTCACTGTGGCGGTGGTACATACCACTAACACCTACAACCCCAAATAGTCCACAGCATACACTGAAAATAGCATAAATAGTATAAGGACTATGTTATTTGCAATACTAGTCTTATAGAAATGAAATTCACGAAACATACTTACCCCTCGACGGGTAAGACTAACTTCTTTAAATAAGATAGCCTGATTAGATGAGACTGTACTTATCTCAATGAATACTAGAATTAAATTGATGAATACCACCAATCTGGATGAATAATAGGAGTTTCTTGACAAAAAGACTAAAATACCTGATAGATGGGTCATAAACTTGACGCAAATAGGAGATCAGTCACTACGAGAAAAAAAAAGGAGCTCATCTTGACGAAAGCGTAATTGTTTTGACTAACGGGTAAATCACTTCAACAGGATAAGCAACCAGGTTCACGATGGACTGGAAATTTAGGTATAAACAGCAATAATTTGTCAAGTTGACTTAATGTATCAACAAGCATTCATCGAGATGACTCGAGGAATCAGGAAGGATTCGTCCAGTGGCCTTAACAAATCAAACAACTGGACAAATCAACCATCATTCGTCGAGATGTCTCAACGAATCATCAAGGATTCATAGAGGGGTCTTTACGAATCACACAACTTGACGCAAACTCTACTACATCATTCGAAACATTACACTTGGCAAATAAAAAAAACACTAGACGAATTGAAGGATACTCGACGAATTCAAGTCAGACTCAACGAACTGAGACACTTGACGAATACAAGGATACTCGACAAATTGAGCTTAAGGGATTCAAAGATGCTCGGCAAATTCAAGTCAGACTCAACAAATTTGACTTAAAATCACATTGATATTCAACAAATAGGAAGGTCACTCATCAGATAACTTCCAAGTCCACATGGATTCGTCGATAATATTCGACGAATTGACTCGACGGTGAAGGTCAAACTCGATGAAAAATTCTTAAGTCAATGGAAATTCATTGGAAGACACTCGACGAATTCACATTTCACTCGGGGAAAAAGACTTGACTTGACAGGAATACTTGACAAATTGGATTTGGTTCCACAAGTATACTTGACGAAAAAGACTTGGCTGAATACAACTAAAACCCAAGGATAATCGACGAATTCGTCGAGAATACTCGACGAAAAAGACTCGGCCTCTCATGAACACTTGACAAATTCTATTTCACTCGATGCCTAACTGAAATCTCTCGATGCCAAGGCTTCACTCGATGAATTCTGCATCACTTGATGAATTCTGGTTCACTCGATGAATTCTGCTTCACTTGATGAATTCCGCTTCACTCGACGAATACAGCTTCATTCGACGAATTCTGCTTTGACCGATTCCTACCCAACATCGAAATCAACAAACCCTAATCTATACCCTGATCCTAGGTTCATGAATGGAAGAAAAGATAACAGGGACACAAGAACAAGAAAGAGGGGAGGAACCACCACTTGCCTCAAAATCTCTTGAAAAACAGCCTTTCCAGTGATCCGCTTCAAGGATCAACCGCAAGAACTCCTTGCCTACAATCTCTGAAACTCTTCGGGGTAAAACAAGGGTTATGGTCAAATACCCTAACAACAAAAATCTATGAATTTGGAAAATCATACCGTGCACGCGAAGATCTTGGTGAGAGCTTTTCAGATCTATGCTCCGTCGAAAGTTTCGTGCACCAGATCTCTAATGGGTGGCAGTCGAATGGCTTCACGATGTCTGAGTCGCTCTCTTCTTTCCGCTGTTCGGACCCTCAACTCGGGTAAGGTGATGAATAGGGATTCTTAACTACGAACACGCATATATATATATAATAACTAGAAAAAAAAACTCAGACGACGAGAATGACCAAATCACCTTGGATCTCGGTGAAATTCGCACCAAAACTAAATTTAAGTGCTACAAATCCAACGACGAAATCGAAATCTGAATTTGACGAGCCAAACTCGAGATAAAAATCCCCAAAGTTACAACCACAATAATCCTTATAAAAATCACTGAGACCCCAATATGGCTCGGATCGCCACAAAACTTTACAAGCACGCTTAAAATTATCTACTTTAATATTCCCAAATCAAAAATTCTAATTCCAATGACTTTAAAATCTGGCCAACTCGGCCCAACATACGCAAACACGCAGTAACAATAATGCGCTGTTAACTACGCGCCAACGTAACGCACTTACGTCAAAAATACGTCACCTAAGAGATTAAAATGGTTATTAAAAATTCAGGGGCATTACAAACACTCTTTTATCCCAAGGGGTATTATGAATGGTCAACCTATATTTTCATCACTCCTTATAATGGAAAAAGATGTAATTCGTCCAAGGTAACTTGGATCCCAATTGATGTTTGATTTCATGTGCAGCTTATACAAACCAGTTATATTATTTAAACAGTCGTTATTCCAGGCATATGACTGGGCATAAAGAATTGTTGGATAATTTCTAGTCCAAAAATGGCCCAAAGGTAATTTTTGGTGATTCTAATTATGGTCAAACCAAAGTTTATGGAAAGTTCAAAATTAGATATATCACTTTCTCTAGAGTAGCTTATGTTGAAGGACTTCAACATAACCTAATTATTATAAGTTAGTTATGTGATGGTGAATATAAAGTTGTATTCCCACACAACCTTTGTCAAATAGTCAGCTGTATAACTAATATTGTAGTATTATCTGGTTTTAGAAAAGGTAATATCTATATAGTTGATTTCAGCTCAACCAAAAATGAGGTATGTCTGTTTAATGTTGAATTATATAGGAATGAGCTTTGACACAGGAGGCTTGGTCATGTTAATCACAAGACCATTGCTAAGCTTTAAAAGGACGATTTAGTAAGAGGCTTACCAAAAGGTAAGTATAGAAAACTTAATCCTTATAAAGCATGTCAGCAGGGTAAACAAGTCAAATCATCATTCAGACCAATTGGTAAGAATGATTCCCCAAGAATTTGATATCTACTGTATATGGATTTATTTGGTTTTCTTACCACCTAGAGTTTAGGAGGTAAGTCTTATACTTTGGTCATAGTAGATGATTACTCGATATTTAGCTGGGTGTTCTTCCTATGATCTAAGCCCGAAACCTTTTTATCCTCTCTAGATTCATCAAATAGATTCAATCTGAGTTTAATATTAAATTATCTTTGATCAGAAGTGATCATGACACCGGGTTTGAAAATCAAATGATCTGTGGATTCTGTGAGGATTAAGGAATTAGACAAAGTTCTTCAACCTCTAGAACTCATCAACAAAATGGAGTGACTGAAAGAAAAATAGAACACTCATTGAATATGGAAGAACCTTATTAGTAGAGTCAAATTTACCTAGGTCCTTTGGGGCTGAAGCAGTAAACACTATTAATTATGTTCTCAATAGAAGTCTCATTCACAAAACTAAGTTAAAGACTCATTATGAACTCTTGAAAGGTAAAACACATATAGTCTCTTATTTTAGCATATTTGGTTGTGCTTTTTACATACTAATAATAGGAAACGATATCTTACCAAATTTAACAAGAAAGCTATTGATCGAATATTTTTAGGATATTCCTTATCAAGCAAAGTTTATAGGTGTTACAATAAAAGAACCCTTAGAATTGAGGAATACATGCATGTAGTATTTCCTGAAAACTCATTTTTATTCCAAGGGGGAGGAAACTTCCACCAAAAATCTTTTGCATGAATAGATTCCTTTAAATGATGAGCTTAAAGAGCAGAAGATTAAGTAGAATATAGAAAATTCATCTAAGAAGCATAACCATCAGTCAGAAGATATTATAGAAAGCTCGGGTGATGAAGTACAAGTTGAAGGGATATTCAGTCCACCTATTTTCACTAATCAAAATAATGAGCAAGTGGCTGACTTTCAACATACAAAAGAAATTGTAGAACAACAAAGAGATCATCATCAAATTGTTCAAACTAGAACAGATCCAGAGAGATCAATTCTCGGGAATTATCCATCAACTCAAGTAATTGGAGATGTGTATCAAGGAGTGAAAACTAGAAAGAAATTATTAACAAAAGTCATGTTGTAGTGTTTTCTTTCATGGTATGAACCCAAGAAATTTGAATAAGCAGATAATGATCCACATTAGATTATTGCTTTGCAAGAGGAGCTTGCATAATTTGAAAGAAATAAAGTTTGGACACTTGTGGTGAGACAAAAGAAATATCCAATTATTACAACAAAGTGGGTGTTCAAAAATAAAATAGATTCTAATAGAGTGATAGTAAGAAATAAGGCTAGACTTGTTGCTCGAGGTTATAGATAGGAAAAAGGAATTGACTATAATCATGCATTTGCACTAGTAGCCAGGCTTGAAGCAATCAGATTATTTCTTGCCTATACAACATATAAAAGAATCAAAGTATATTAAATGGATGTAAAGAGTGGTTTTCTTAATGGAACTCTTCAAGAGGAAGTCTATATTGAACAACCCCCAAGTTTTGTCACTCCAACTTACCCATCATATATTTATAAACTAAATAAAGCACTTTATGGTTTAAAGTAGGCTCCAAGAGCTTGGTATGAGACTTTATCCAATTTTTTCTTATATCACTCTTTCACAAGAGAAAAGGTGGAAAAAAACACTTTTCACAAAAACACATAAGTAAAAGCTGCTAATTAATTGTCCAAATTTATCTGGATGATATTATTTTTGGTTCAACAGACTTTGGACTTTGCAAAAGGTTTGCTGACTTAATAAAGTCTAGGTTTTAAATGAGTAGCATAGGAGAATTATCTTTCTTCCTTGGATTACATGTGAATTAAAGTGATAAAGGCATTTTTATATCACAATCCAAGTATATAAAGGAACAAATAAAGAGATTTGGTATGGAAACCGCCTCCATCATGAAAACTCCTATAGCTACTAATGTTATTCTGGATAAAGATATTTCTGGTAAATCTATTGATCAGAAAATATATAGAGCAATTAATATATCTCTTCTTTATCTTGCAGCTAGTAAGCAAGATATAATATTTGTCACAGGTGTCTGTGCAAAATTTTAGGTAGATCCTAAAGAATCTCATCTTAGTTTTTAAAAAGAATTTAAGATATCTTAAGGGTACACTTGAGATGGGATTATGATATCCAGCAGAATCAGTGTTTGAATTATATGGATATTCTGATGTTGATTATGTTGGATGCAGATTGGATAGGAAAAGTATCTCAAGAACATGTCAATTCCTAGGTGCTAGACTAATATCTTGGTTTAGTAAAAAGCAAACATCAATCTCCACTTCTACAGCAGAAGCTGAGTATATTACTACCAGAAGTAATTGTTCACAAATATTATGGATGCAGAATCAATTGCTTGATTTTAATTTAAATTTCACTAATTCAACAATATTTTATGACAGCTCAAGTGTTATCTCAATTGCCTTAAATTTGTTGTTGTATAGCAGGACAAAGTATGTAGAAATAAGGCATCACTTTCTCAGAGATAATGTGAAAAAGGGGGAAATTTTCCTAGAATATGTGTGTAACTGATGAGTCTGATATTTATAAGGTTTTTCGGACTCATCTGGGTTGGTTTTCTCACTCATGCACTGCATTTCAACTGATTATCGGTTATATTTGCATCGTTAGGTCATGGACCATTTTGTGCACTGTTTTGGCCCATGGGTGTGCAATTGTGCACTCTTGTGTTGAGGGTAAGTTCTTTGAGCTCCTTACACTTGTTTTTTTTATTTTATATATTTATTTATGTGGATTTATTGTTGTGCAGGTGGTGCATTTTCCCCAAGGCAGGAAATCTGATTTGTGGAAAATGCACGGTCGTGCATTTCTTTCACGCATGGTTTGTGCCCGATCGTGCGTTTTGTTAAGTTGGAGAAACATCGAGTTGAGCTCGACGAATTTCGTCGAGCTGAGCTCGACGATCTTCATGCACGGTTGACTCATGGTTTCTTCATAACCGTGTGTGAAGGAAACGCATAGTTTTCCTATAGCTTTCTTGTTTGTTCCATTCTGTGGTTAATCGTGCGATTTGTTCACGCACGGGCGACAGCATTCATGCGTGAGTAAAAAGCATGGTTCCCCTGTATTGTCCTGAATTCCTGCTTTCTATCATTTCCTATTTGATTTCATTCACGCACGGGCGGAAATGTCCGTGCACGAGTAAAATGCATGGGTCAACGCTTCTCCTTCCGCGGTCTTGTTCTGAAAGTTAATATCGCACGGTCGTGCGCCAAACCATACATGCCTATTTTTCTGACCTGCTTCTATTTAAAGAGCATATTTCTTCTTCCTGAAGGACAGTCTGATCCAGTCTGACCCAGCCCGCCTTTTCTGCTCCTTTGAGCGGGAAAACATCCCTCCAGCCGACATTTTCTCTCTCCTCCTTGGAGAGTTGATCCGACCACCTTTCTCCCTCCAAAAGCTTGCAATAGCTTCATCTCCGGCCACCATTTTCTTCTCCAAACTCCAAGCTCCGTTTCAATCTCATAAGGTGATGCATCTGTGGAGTTCTCCGGATAGATTTAGCCTAGCAACTGTTCACGAAGAAGATAGCCCTTCTGGACCCCGAACGTCATCCGTAGACCGAGCTCGGACAAGGCCCGACAAACCTTGACTCCGGCCGCGAATCTCAAAAAGCCTTCGTGTGTTTGGTTGTATTTCTCCCCCTCCTCTTGTAGTTACTTTGTTCTAAACTTGTGTTTGTTTGATTGTTTCTTAAGAACACTGTTTATTTTAAGTATTTCAGCATGTCTATGTGTTGTTATATCTTAGATCATGATTGTGTTACTGAGCTTCAGTTTTTCGTATTCTTGTTGAGATAGTGTCGTTCTAGCGATTGCTAGAAGCGTGCGTGGTGAAGAGGTGATTGCGACCCTCATTGGCTCATCCATCATTCATATTACTCTCTTGAGTAATCCACCAAAGAGACGCGGTGACGGCGACCCACAATAGGTTTATTAGTGTTAAACTTAGGAAACTACAAACCAAAACCCCCTTTGTTTACATTAATACTTGCAATCACTTTTTTAATAGTGAAATCACACTCCCTACTTGCACTTCTCGAGAGATCGATATCTGATGATTCGACTCCTCAACTTTATTACTTGACTACGATCGGTACACTTGTCGATGCATCAGTAACCACCACCACCCCCCCCCCCCCCGATTTTTCGATGTTATTATTTGATTTGGTGTCGTCATAATTACGTCGTCAGGGCATTACCCTTTTTATGTTTTTTTGACGGCGCTGCACCGTTTGTGCATTTTTGCGTCCGTTGGGTCTGTTTGACCAGATTTAGGGATTTTGATTGGATTGAATGTTTTCCTTGATTGAAATGATGAAGTTTTGAGGTTTTGGACTTGTCCAGTTTTATTACGATCCGAGCATTTTGGAGTCTTGGCGCTTGTATAGATCTTTGTGATGATTTTTGCTTGTGTAAGCATTTGATGATAGTGTCTCAAGAATGGTGTGTTGGATTCTAGTGTTGTCTTCATGGCTAAATTCGTAGAGTCGAAGTTTATCCCGAAATGTTAGTCAAATTTGAGTTTCTGAAATTTTTCCTGCTTAGTACTCGAGATGGAGAGCCCTGTTCTCAAAGAGTGAATTGTGTAATGTACTCGGGAGTTTTGGCCCTTCATTTCTCGAAAGGCCGGGACTTGTTCCTGAGTAATGTGTTGTTTCCCGAGAAATGCCTTTTCTTTACTCGAGAAATTTCCTCCTCTAGCTCTCGAGAAATGCTTATAGTTCTCGAGAGATCTATTTTTGTACTCGGGAAATGCTTCCTTAGTACTCGAGATCTGCCCTTTGTACTCGTGAACATGATTTGTTGTTCCCGAGTAGTCTTCAACCTGTTCCCGGGTAGTCTTCTACTTGTTCCCCGGACTACCTTCATTAGTTCTCGAGATGTCCTCGACAGTTCTCGAGAATCCTGCTTCATTACTCGAGTAATGCTTTTTCTATGCGAGTAATCTTCTTTCCTATTCCTGAGAAATAATTTTCTTCCACTCGAGAAATCCATGTCTTCTTCTCGAGAAGTCCGGTCCAGCTAACCCTCTTCCCTGGTTCCTTTCTTAGAAATGTTATTGTTGTAGGTAAATTATTTTAATCATACCTTATATATATGTACTTTTCTTCCTCCTTAGAGTCATACTTCCTTCTTCTAGAACTAGACAGGTGTGAGCAAGAGAGAGAATGTCCATTCGTGAATCTTTCGGTGGCCGCCGACGGTGCTCCAGTGCTCGAAATCTTGAATCGATCGTAGATCATGAAAGCTCTCAACGAGAGCTACGTCATCGTGGTAAAATCTTCCCCATTTCATGAGTTTTTCTCGTTAGGATTTTTGGCCCTAACCTCTTTTTTGGCCATTTTTGTTCATATTTCGGTTTCCCCCGTCTTCCTTAGTCCCGATCTAAACTGTGGTGCGATTTGGAGGTCTTCTCCGGCAAAACCAAGGCAAGTGATGATTTTACTCCCCTCTTCCCTTCTTTCTCCCGATCTGCAGAAAATTTCTAACTTCTTGTTATCATTATCTTTAATTACTTGCTGATTATAGTGTTGTTTAAATCCCTCGTCTAATTCTACTTGTATTTTTATGTTCTTGATTTTACTACCAAGCTTGCTAAAGTGGTATACGTTATGATGTTGTGGTTGAATCTTGCTTTTTTAACCATTCCTTAACTATTATGTAGGACGTGTTAGAGTTTATCTAGGATTGTAAATCTTCCCTAAAGGTTGATCAATCGTTTTAAATCTAGAATTGTCTAGTAGAATCCGATGTGCTAATGTCGTCTTGAGATCTATATCATTTTTTCCTTCGCGGCGTTGCCGTGGGGAGAGACAAGCCGCCAGGCCCAGGAAGGGTTATGGTGGGCCTCTGAACTCTAAACCTGGGTCATTATGGATTGTGACGGTGATGGTTTTTCTTCGTTGCGGGTGTTATTAGTGGTGAATCCATCGTCGCAACATTTGATCCCTCTATTAGTATCTTGTGGAACTCTACCGGGTGTTTGGGCATTTGTGGTGTTTGGTGGAGTATCCAGTCTCCCCCGCAATTAGACGAATAATGTGTATGTGGAGTGTGTCCAGATGAGTTGACCACCTTACCCGTGTTGTTTTTGGTGGAGTTGTTCACATGTGGATAATAGAGTTTTTCTTTATTCCTGATGATTTTAATCTTGATTTTTCCCTTATAGCCTTGTGCATCTAGGGTACTTTTGTTGTACGAGACGATTCATGTAAGTGTTTCTTTCTGAGTTTATTTTTGTACCTTACCGTTGTACTTCATTTCAGTATTTCTTTTTGGTCATGGGTTGGTCCCCTTGACCTTTGTTTAGTTTTAGCTTACTTTTCTGCCATCACTTGTACTTTCTTGCTGAGGTGTTCTGTCTTTAGAATGCCTCAGGTTCAGAGCTGTAGCTGGTGGTGGAGCTGGTTTCGGAGTTCTTGAGTAGAAGTGTTGGTTGTGGTTTTTTACCTCATCGTTGCGAGGTAGTTTTTTGTTTTAGTTTCTTTTTTCCTAGTTCAGACATACTTTTATTTTATGTGGGTTCGTGTCAGATTGTTGGCGCCCACAGGATAGTTAGTGTTGGACACTATTGCTAGCTGCTACTTGCTTTCTTTCTGATTATTTGGTTTACTTGCTCTCTGGGATGTTTTATGCTAGGATTGCATGATAGGTATTTTCAAGTATAAAATCTACTATTATTACTTCATGCATCGCATGTTTTAAAATGCTAAATTGCAATATTTAATGACCGAAAAAGCTACATTTACTTCTATTATAAAACTAGGACTTGCACACCATGAGTTGTCCTCCGGGGACCTTTAAACTCATGTAGGATATCTAATCTTGTAAAAGAAGTATTTTCCGCAGCATATAACTACCTTTCTCATGGACTAGATGAGCCACTAAGCCAAGGGATACGACTAACTGCTTAACATAAACTGAATTTTCCTCTAAATAACAAAAAGACCCTTCTTTATGTGATAAGTAGGAGTTTTGCATGAGCATCCGTAGTTATCTCCTACTGACGTGGCATCATGATGTGCATTTTCCCTTAATCTGATTATCTTTTATGGCGGTGAAAATACAGGTTGTGACAATGTGTCTTCTAAAAATCAAAGAGCTGATATTTTCAAAAATCTTCTTGATGAAATCAAGCACAAATACTTTTTTTGGGCATGCTTGATAAATCGCAGTAAATTATTTTATTATCAACATAACATGTTATTTTTATTAAAAATATTGCTAGAAAAAACCTGTATAAGTCTTAAAAATTTAAGTCTGTATTCGACATAATGTTGAATAAAAGTCGACAGAACATCAACTTCTATTCAACTCAACATCTAGAGACTGTGGCTATGAAGAGTTTTAGATCTTGTTGAAGTAATGTCAACATCACTCAATGCATGTGTCGACTATGATATTTTTACAATACGTCGAAAATAAATCGATGTCATGTCAACTAAGGAAATATTTATGCCCAAATTTCTTAACGTTTTGTCTATTTATATAGACTTGATATTTACTCCAAACTCTTCATCTTCTCCACTCTATTTTTTCTTTACTTGCATTCTTCCATGTTCTTTGTGACTTTTACAGGTATTCTGGTGATAATCGCAATCAAATAAATTCAATGTTTACTGAGAAGGAAGTATTGGATGCTCTTATTAAAACCCTAACGGTACTAGTTACTGAATTTACCAAGGAATTCTTGATTTTCAAAGAGGTGTGCAATGGTAAACTTATCATCCTTCAAAATCGAATAGATGAACTATCAAGATGTGTACAACTTTTAGATCAACAAGTTCATCAAAGGATGTAAAGCCCCTGGATTTTTGATAATTATTTTGATCTCCTTAGTGTCGTATTTATGACATAAGGGCATTATGTAGACGCGTAGTTAACGGGGCGCCGTCGTTGATGTGTAATTTTGTTCTTTGGCATTTTGATGATCCCTTTGGTGGCAGTTGTTAGACTCATCGAAATTAGAGTTTTTGACTTGGGAAAATTAAAGTAATAAATTTTAAGTTTGTTTGTAAAGTTTGGTTGCGACTCGGGCTTAATTGGGATCTCGGTGAATTTTATAAGGATTGTTGTTTTTTAACTTTGGGGAATTTTAACCCGAGTTTGATTTTTTGAATCCTGATTTCGACTTTGCCTTTAGATTCGTAGCACCGACGTTTATCTTTGGTGCGAATTTCATTGAAAACCGAGGTGTTTTAGTAATTCTCGCCGTTTGAGCTTTTCTTGTAAATTATATTAATAATATAATATTATATATAAATATACTTATAAAGTGAAAACTTTATTCACCATCTTCCCCAAACCGAAAGCATGAAGAGCGGAGTGTAGAGTGCGATGGACATTGTGAAGTCTTTTGGCCGCCACTTATCAGAGATTTGATGCACGAAACCTTTAACGGAGCATAGATCCAGAAAGTTATTGTCAAGATCTTTGCGTGCACGATAAGATTTTTCTCATTTCGTGGATTTTTGACATTAGAGTATTTGACCTTAACCCCTATTTTCCCCGAAAAGTTTCAGAGATTGTATATGAGGAGTTCTTGCGGCCTATCCTTGAAGCAGAGCGCTTGAGAGGCCGATTTTCAGGAGATCTTGAGGCAAGTGGTGATTCCTCCCCTCTTGCTTGTTCGTTTATTCTTATTGTCACTTCCTTTCCCTAATAGAATGTAGGAATAGGGTATGGTTGATGTTCGTCGAATCATAGTAGTGTAGGAATTAGCCTGAGTCCTTTTTGTTGAGTGAAAATTGTCGAGTGTTCATGATCAGTATGAGTCCTTTCTGCCGAGTGTAATTCGTCGAGAATCGATGTGAGGTCAAGTCCAATTCATCGAGACCAGTTAAATTTGGAGAGTCAAGTCTTTTTCATCGAGTAATCTCAAAAAATTCGTCGTGTGATTCTAGTTAGGCATCGAGTGAAGTTAAATTCGTTGAGTGAAGTCAATTCATCGAGTATTCTCGAGGAATTCGTCGAGTATCCAGTGAATATGTCGAGTGTTCATGAGAGGCCTAGTCTAATTCGTCGAGTATTCTCGACAAATTCGTTGAGTATTATTGGGTATTAGTTGAATTACCAAAGTCTTTTTGTCAAGTATATTCATGGAACCAAGTTAAATTCATCGAGTATCCTTCAATTCATCGTGTAAAGTGTTGGCGTCGAGTATGTTGAGTGATTTAGTGTATTCGCCGAGTGTCTTCCAATTCGTCGAGTATTCTTGATGAATCGGTTTGTACTTAGAATTATTTTGTCAAGTAACCTTCTTATTTGACGAGTGATTCCGACGAATCATTGTGGTCTTGAAAGTTTTTCGACGAGTGGTCTTCCTATTCGTCGAGTATACCTTAGTAGATTTTTTGGTTTTCTTTCGTTATCAGTATTTTTGGAAGTTTATTTGTGGCCTTTGGTTGGCAGTGGATAAAGGACCACCACCTCAGTGCAGGTTTGTGAATCATTATACCTGGTGGGTGTTTCTTATTTTCTCTTCTTATGAACTGTTGGGTTGTGTTGGACAATGTAACCACGACCATAGTGCCTTCTTCAGATTGTTTGGTTTGATGGTTTGTGTTGGACAAGTGGCCACTGCCTCAGTACTGGGTTTCTTTTACCAGTGTTAATGATTCATGTGTTTAACTGATTAGTCATTCCTTATATACTGAGTTTTGACTTTACATATTTAACCTCTTGGAATTTTTCATTTATTTATTGAGTTTTGACTTAGGTGTTGTGGTTTGACAGTTTTTCTCTCTTGGATTGCTAACCATTAGACTTCTCTTGTTTATTTACTTTTGGTCTTTATATTCACTTGTTTATTCTTACTGAGACATTCTTTCTTTTGAATGCCTCAGGCTCAGAGTAGTAGCGGCATGAGAAACTAGAGTTGGTGGTTCTTGGCGCGGGCTTAGTAATTGTGGTTTTCTTCCCTCGCCTTCGTGAGGTAGTTTTGTTGTTCTTGTTTTAGTTCAGACATACATCTTGTTTTGTAGGTTCGTGTTGGGTTGTTGACGCCCACAGTGAATTATTGTAGATAATAGACTATTTGTTAGCTGTTATGCTAATTCCTTGCTATTTGTCGTACCTACTTGATCTCTGGGAAGGTTTTACGTTAGGATTTTTTGTTAGTTATTTTCAGAGTATAAAAAGATAAATAATTTTATCTCATACTCATAGCATCTCTTTAAATCAAATGTCATTCAGCTTTAATGAATGTAAAAGCTCTTTTGTACTTATATTAAATATACAGGTGTGCATATCATGAATTGTCTGATTGGATCTCCATACTCACATAGGTTAATAAATGAAATAAACCAAGTATTTTGTGCTGCATATATGTATATTTTCACTTGTGGACTAGTTGATCCACTGAGTTCAGGGCCACGACCATTAAAAATCAAACTATATCTTCATCATAACAAAATTGAGAATTTCATGAAAAGTGTTAGGAGTAGGTTCGTGCCTGAGCATCTGCAGTTGTCCCCTGCACGGCGTAGCATCACGGCACATATTTTCTCTTACTCAGATGCATTATTAAATGCTGAGAAAATGAGGGCTGTGACAAAGGATACTCCATATCGAAGTCTTTAAATCTTTTTTTTTGAGATTTAAAGAAAGGGGAGAAAAGTCGTTGCAGTGTTGGTAGGATTCAAAACTATTTTTGAACTATTTCAGAAAGAATGAATGAAGACATGGTTTCAGATATGAATTTTGATGATGCAAACAAAAAAACTTTAGAAAAACTGAGTGTGGGCATGGTTCAAGATATAAGGATACCAGATACTATTGCCTTGGTTTCAGAATCAAAAATGATTCAGATGTTTGCAAAATAGGGGAGGATTCTAAAATGATTCATATGTCTATTACACATGGGGAGAATCCATCAGTCCTAAAGCCAGATATTTAAGGGCATAAAATGTTAGAAGACATTGAGATAGAGAAATCTTTTGAGTTAATAAGAGAAAGAGAGGAAGTTGAATTTAAAGCTTCTAAAGATGATTAAGCTGATAAGAAAAGGATTTTTCTGGCAAAACTACAAGCTAAGAGATCAGGGATGAGAAATTTTTCTAAATTATCAATTACTCTTCTATAAACAATCTTTGATCATAATAAATATGCCAAGAAGCATCCAGTTACTCGGATTGTGGACACTACTGGACATTGTCATAAAAATAGTAGGTTTGAGTTATAATCAGGATAAATATATTACCTATGAAATTGGTAAACAAAGAATGATAAGCTTTGTCAATGCCTCAACCATTGAAGTACCAATAACTGAAGAAAAGTAGAAAGATACTTTTTTCCAAACAATCAATTGGAGTCTATCAATAAGCTATCTGCAAATATTTTTGTTGAAAATTGTGAAGTGAAAGTGGGTGAATGGAGCACTTGGAATTCCTACCCGCACGGACTACGCGGACAGGTGTGGCAGACTGTGAAGTCGGCAGGGATGTTGCAGGCGGTTTGCTCTGTAGAGGCCTGGGAAGGCTGTTCGCGCGGACTACGCGGACAGCAGTTGCGGTCAGCCAGGACGGCTCGTGCTCAGCTGGCAGTTGGATCCCAGGAAGTAACCAGGCAGATGGAAACCTTATCCGCGGAGTCCGGCATGAAGCGGACTGATGAACTGGAGCTCGGCAGACCGGTTTGGCAGTTGTCTTGGTCTTGCTCTAGTGAAGCGGCAAGTGGAAGCCGCGAAGACCGCCAGTCAGCACGGATAGAAACTGGAGGTCTCCTGGTATGGCGGGCTAGATCCAGTATCCGCCAGTAAGTGCGGACTGGCCCTTGTGGCCAATGGGTTGGACTTGGTGGGTTCTGAACCAAGTCCATGGTGGCTCAGTCCGGGGAGATCGCGCAGTGCAGCGCGGGCTGCTTTCTCAGTCTGCCAAGCCTAGTAGAAGTGTTGTTGCCTTGATTGCTAGCTTGGGGATATGCGGACTGGAGGATTTCCTATGCAAGAGCGTGCGGACTGGAGCTGGAGTCCGCTGAGTTCGGTTTAGCCTTGTGATGAGGTTATGAATTCAAGAATGCGGACTGGAGTCTGCTATGTAAGCAGACTGGATCGGAGTGTCCGCTGAGTCCGGCAGTGCCTTGGAGATTGAGGCAATGGACTCGGGATGTGCGGACAGAAGCCGGGTGTACGCTGAGTCCGGCAGGTTCCTTGATGGCGAGGCTGCGGGCTCGGGTTATGCGGGCTGGTGCTGAGTCCACGGATTAGCGGACATAGCTGTTGTGGAGTCCGGCTGTGGTGGTCCTGGCTTGGTATTTGGCGGCAAGGCGGGCTGGATATTGGAGTGGTCTTGGAGAAGCTGGACTGGGTATCTTGGAGTGTGTGTCCGCGGGCTGGCGGCACTTGTTCTTGCTGCGGGATGTGGCGGTGTTCCTATCTGGCGACCATACTCATCATCGTGCCTATAAATAGACCCATGTCACATCAGGGTTCTCAAGTGACCTAAATCGAAGTAAGTGAACTGAGCTCGCGAGTTGCTGCGGTCTGGACTTTGGTGTCCGCGCGGTTTGACAGAGTGACCGGGTGTGCTGTGCAGGTTGTGCGCGCTAGAAAGCCAGGACTTGGCTCTAATTGCGGTCAGGGAGTGCGGACTCTGCGGTAAGCAACAGGCGGTAAACAGCAGGTCGCGGATAGGCTGGCGGACTTGGTTCGGGGTTCAGGAAGTCGCCACTCAGGCGGACTGTTCCATTCTGGCGCAGCGTGGCGGCTGGCGGCGGGATCGCGGTGGCGGTGCAGTCGACGGTCTAGCATTGGAAAGAGGTAGTCCGCGCGGCTTGGGTTCGGTTAGGGTGGCAGTAGACCGGCCAGTCCGCGCGGCTTGTTCTGTTTCTTGTCTTTGTACTATCTCTGCTCTCCTGGTGTGGGTGTTGGTCATGTCTCACCATGTATGTCGTCGCCTAAAGAAGTTTGCTCTTAAATAGACCATGTGTTGCATGATACAATCCCTGCACAAGATCAGGATTCGTTCAACATTTAAGTGGGCGTGTCCTCCTCCGGTTTGTTGAGTTTTCAAGTCCGAGGAGGCGTCCGGGTTTGTTGAAATTTTAATGGTATCAGAGGGAAGTCAACGGAAAGTGTTAAGAGGAAACCAATGGTAGAACAGTAATTAAGCAGTGGAAGATCGTTTTCGTAAGATCTTCTTTGGAAGCTTGTATGAAGAGCTTTCTTCTTGGTGAGGACCTTTGGGAGGTTGTATGCGGAGCAGGAAGATAAGGACTTTGCAATGTGTGAGAGCTTGGAAGGAGACGCGAAAGCGGAGTCTATTCTCAAGCAGGTGATCTCATCGGAGCTCTTGGACCACATCAGTGGATGTGTCAGCTGCGGAGGTTTGGACTTCCCTTGATGGGTTGTTCAGGAAGGAGGTGAAGGTTGCTGCGGAAGATGGTCCTTCTACTTCTTATCAGGAAGAAAGGAGTGGTTCTCCTAGGCATGATAGGAAGAGGAAGGAGGGACCAAGGTGCTATAAATGCAAGAAGCATGGTCATCTCCGAAAGAGTGCAAGGTTGTCTTGCTCTCGGCGAACGTCGCTCAAATAGGGAGGAAGGAGAAGAACATTGTTGGGTTCTCAACAAGTTCGGTCGGATGAAGACCAATGATAGTGCAGCTATCTGGCATGAAAGACTGGGGCATGTAGGGATGGACAAGCTGAAAGCAATGGCGGAAAGAAGACTCGTAAGAGGCTTGCCTAGATTGTCATCCTATGGCGATGGTCGGGGGTGTGCGGGGTGTCAGCAAAGTGAAGCTTACCGCTTCATGGTTGATAAAGCACAATCCAGATGTGAAGCACCATTGGCAGTTGTCCATTGTGCTCTGGTGGGACCGACCGTCACAGCCAGTCTTGGAGGCAGCAGGTTCGTGCTGATATTGGTTGATGACTATTCTAGGTATACTTGGGTATACTTCATGAAGAAGAAGTCCAATATGATGCACTTGTTTGTGGAGTTCAAGAAACTTGTGGAAGGCCAGCTTGGCCGGAGGATCAAGGTGTTGAGGACAAGCATCGGTGGTGAGTTTGGCTCAACCGAGTTCTCACACTTTTGCAGGAATCAAGGGATCCGGAAGGAGCTTTCTTGTGGACATACTTCACAACAAGCTAGTGTTGCAGCTCGGATGATCCGTTGGTTAACGGAGACCTGCAAGTGTTGGCTTCAGAGTAAAGGCGTTCCGAAGGCTCTTTGGGCGGAAGGGATGGTCGGTGCTGCTCATGTCATCAATCGGATGCCTCTTAGTCCGATCTATGTGAAGACTCCTTATGAGCTGATGTTCGGAGTAAATCCCAGCGTGAAGCACTTAAGGGTATTTGGATCTACCTGCTACATACACTCTCCGGGTGCTCTCAAGACAAAGCTAGTCTTTGTTGAGTATGATGAGCAGAGGAGAAGATGGAGGTGTATGGATCCTGTGACGAAGAAAACTCATAGTGTCTAAGGACATTGTATTTGATGAGTTGACGTCGTATTGGGGTAGCTCTCATGTGGAGCTAGAGATTAGCAGGTCAGATGTTGGGCTGAAGGAGGTTACTGCTAAGGAAGTGGAGTTGCCTGAGTCACCAAGTGCTCCAGGCTGTTCTAGCTGCGGGGCAAAGGCGTCAGAGTCGGGAAGAAGGGGGAGCAATGCTCCAGTATCTTCTGACTCGAAGGCGGAGTCTTCCGGTTCAGGAAGCAGGGGGAGCGATGTTCCAGGTAGTTCTTGTTCAAGAGGAGAGTCTTCTGGTTCAGGTAGTAAGGGGAGCGTTGCTCCAGGTGCTTCTATTTCTAGTAAGGAGGCGTCTTGTTCAGGAAGCAAGGGGAGCATTGTTCCGGGTTTGCCCGGGAACGGAGTTGGTTCAGAAGCAGCGGAGGTGGTTAGCCATGATCAGGTTCTTCGGAGATCGAAGAGGATCAGTAAGACACCAACTCGATATAGCGAAGGGAACACGGCGGACTTGGTCCCATGTTTCTTTGCTAGCCCTCAGGTCGAGCAAGGTTCTTCCGGCTGTGATGACCCCACCAGAATCAAGGAGGTGGTTGACACCAAGGCTAAAGAGGTGACTTCTCTCAGAGGTGCCAAGGCTTGGGCTTTTGTGCCCAAGATAGTCGGTGATACTCCTGTGATGCATGAGTGGACGTTGAAGCTCAGGAAGGTAGAGGGAAGCATGGCTCCCTTTGGGAGATGCTAGAGGGCTCCCTCTTGGTCCATGATATGCGGGGCGAGGACTATGTCTTGGACATTTCTTCGTAGATGCTATCGGAGGGACCAGGTGCAAGGTTACGGGAGCTGCTGGAGTTATTCACCACTTCTCACTTCAAGGGGGAGTGTTGAAAATTATGAAGTGAAAGTGGGTGAATGGAGCACTTGGAATTCCTACCCGCGCGGACTACACGAACAGGTGTGGCGGACTGCGAAGTCGGCAGGGATGTTGCAGGCGTTTTGCTCTATAGCGGCCTGGGTAGGCTGTTCGCGCGGACTACGCGGACAGCAGTTGCGGTCAGCTAGGACGGCTCGTGCTCAGCTGGTAGTTGGATCCCAGGAAGTAACCGGGCGGATGGAAACCTTATCCGCAGAGTCCGACATGAAGCAGACTGATGAACTGGAGCTCAACAGACTGGTTTGGTAGTTGCCTTGGTCTTGCTCTAGTGAAGCGGCAAGTGGAAGCAGCAAAGACCGCCAGTCAGCGCGGACAGAAACTGGAGGTCGCCCGGTATGGCGGGCTAGATCCAGTGTCCGCCAGTAAGTGCGGACTGGCCCTTGTGGCCAATGGGCTGGACTTGGTGGGTTCTGAACCAAGTCCAGGGTGGCTCAGTCCGGGGAGATCGCGCAGTGGAGCGCGGGCTGCTTTCTCAGTCCGCCAAGCCTAGTAGAAGTGTTGTTGCCTTGATTGCTAGCTTGGGGATATGCGGACTGGAGGATTGCCTGTGCAAGAGCGTGCAGACTGGAGCTGGAGTCCGCTGAGTTCGGTTTAGCCTTGTGATGAGGTTATGAATTCAGGAATGCAGACTGGAGTCTGCTGTGTAAGAAGACTGGATCGGAGTGTCCGCTGAGTCCGGCAGTGCCTTGGAGATTGAGGCAATGGACTCGGGATGTGCGGACGGAAGTCGGGTGTCCGCTAAGTCCGGTAGGTTCCTTGATGGCGAGGCTGTGGGCTCGGGTTATGCGGGCTGGTGCTGAGTCCGCGGATTGGCGGACATAGCTATTGTGGAGTCCGGCTGTGGTGGTCCTGGCTTGGTCTTTGGCGGCAAGGCGGGCTGGATATTGGAGTCCGGTCTTGGAGAAGCTGGGGCGGACTGGCTATCTGCACCGGAGCGGCGAACTGGAGTGTGTGTCCGCGGGCTGGAGGACACACTTGTTCTTGCTGCGGGATGTGGCGGTGTTCCTATCGGTTAGGACGGTGACCATACTCATCATCGTGCCTATAAATAGGACCCATGTCACATCAGGAGTTAACCTCGAGTGACCTAAATCGAAGTAAGTGAACAGTAATTGAGCTCGCGTAAGTTGCTGCGGTCTGGACTTTGGTGTCTGCGCGGTTTGATAGAGTTGACCGGGTGTGCTGTGCAGGTTGTGCGGATAGCGCTGGAAAGCCAGGACTTGGCTCTGATTGCGGTCAGGAACAGTGCGGACTCTGCGGTTAAGCAACAGGCGGTAAACAGCAGGTCGCGGATAGCGACTAGGCGGTCTTCTCTTTGGCAACTTGGTTCGGGGTTCAGGAAGTCGCCTGCTTCAGGCGGACTGTTCATTCGGTGGCGCAGCGTGGCGGTCTGGCGGCTAGGTGACCTCGCGGTCAGGCGGCCTGCAGATCGACGGTGAAGATCTAGCATTGGAAAGAGGTGAGTCCGCGCGGCTTGGGTTGCGGTCTGGCGACCTGGCAGAATGAGCGGACTCCACGACAGTAGACCGGCGGCTTGTTGATTGAGTCCACTGCTTGTTCTGTTTCTTGTCTTTGTAACTGTCTCTGCTCTCCTGGTGTGGGTGTTGGTGAAGCATGTCTCGCCATGTATGTCTCGCCTTATAAAGAAGTTTGCTCTTGATCAATAAAGACGCTTGTGCTGCATGTGTTGCTGGTTGTTACTGCTTTGTTGATATAATCCCTGCTAACTCCAAGATCCGGGAATTCGTTCAACATTATAAGTGGGCGTGTCCTCCTCCGGTTTGTTGAGTTTTCAACAGGGTATCCGAGGAGGCGTCTGCGGGTTTGTTGAAATTTTAACAATTTTAAGCAATAGATATACACTCAACTTTATCACATAATGTAGAGACAGAAGTTCAAAATTTCTTTAATGTTTATCAGGATATACAGAGTCATCTAAAAAGGCAAGAAGGTTTCATTTATAATTTGTTGAAAAGATGTCAAAAATTGTACACTACATTTACAACATTTCTTGCTGACAAGGATAAGAGGTAATACTTTTTTTACACAAAAGTTTTATGGTATATTTAGTTGCTTCTCATGTCCTTTTCAATTTAATCTATGTCCACTATATGTTGTATGTAAGTTAATTTTTTTGTAATTCTACTGATATGTTTTTGTAAAATCACCTTTGAAATTTTGTAAACTTTTTTATGCTAAATTGTGGAGATTGTTGGGAAAAACCATTATAATTTACCTTATCAAAGTATTTTAAATGATTTTACATCCTAGGTTTATTACCCATGTTGTATAGAGAGGGTAATATGGTCTTAGAAGTCCTAGGATGTCATTGGTGTAAAGGACATGAGAAAGGCACACTGAATTTAAGAGGAAAGCCAGGAAATGCCAACATACGCCGACTACAAGTCGACGCAACATCGACATTATATTGACATTGCTTCAAGTATAAGTCAGAGTAACAAAACATGACAAATCTACGTTAATTAAAGAATTAAATTGATGCATACTTCAATATGGTATCGACACAATGTCAATTACAGAACTAAATTGATAGATTGTCTGAATAAAGCCAAAACTCGATGCTACTTTTATATGAACTCGATGTTACGTCGAATAGTTTTCTAAACGAGATTTGTTTTGAAGATTAATTTGGAATTAATTCAAGAAAGGTTTGAATTGAATAACTGATTCTTGGAGATATTAGATTCTCTTTCAAACATATATAAATAGAGAGTAATAATGATGAAAGCAGAAACATAGATTGAATCAAAATAATATTTATTCTAATAATCATTACACTCATTTTAGATCGTGGTTTTGGAAGATTAATTTTGATAAAGGATAGCAAGATTATCATCTACAATTGAAGTTCTTCCTTGAATCAGTCGACCTTCTTCTTTGTTCCTAAATATGAAAAGAAAATCAATTCTTCTTCCTCCCAAGGGCATATCAATTGCTTCATCAGATTCAGTGAAGATTAAAAGGATAATCTAGATTAAGGGCTTATAATCCTTGAGATCTTCTTATTCAAGGATTCATCGAGTTCTAGATATCAATTCAATAAGTGCCATATTGTCCTCAAGATTCTGCTGAGAGGACACATCAAGAAGATCACTAAATCCTCATATCTTCTTTTATTTTCTATTTCATGAATATTTCTAGTTTGTGAAAAGAGTTTTGAGAAACTCTCTTCAAAGAATTCAGTTAGAGGTTCTGAGAGTCTCATTATGAAAAGGCTCAGATTGTATTGGTTCAAGATCTCCTTATCAAAAGATCTAGTGATTGGTTTTAAGAGTCGTCTTATCAAAAGACTCAGGCACAGTGATGACAAATTTCTACCAAGATGGTAGAAGAGTGGATGTACCCAGATTTTGGGGAACCCCTGTATTTCTTATGTCTTTTGAGTTTGTGCATTATTCTGTGATTTCTTATCTATTCTGCTGTGATTTTAATTATTTGTTCTTAATTCTGGTTAATTGCTTGAGTAAATACAAACTCTGTGAATTGCATAGTTAATTTTGAAATAAATTTTAATCCCTATTCACCCCCTCTAGAGAAATCTCTGAGTAATTAGTCAAATATTCTCTCATATCACCCTATATTGAACAATACTCTCACCTGATAGTCCAAAATTAGGACAAAGCTTAAGATAAATAAGTTAAACAAGCAATGCACAAGGTAACAAGTATATAAAGTAATAAAAGTTGTATACTAAATCTTACCTGCCACCATATCGCTTTGTTTAATGGCCTCCTGTTGTCCAAGATTGTAAACTCCGGGCTGAGCTGGAGCATAATGGGATGTAGTTGACTCCACTGCCTTCCCCTTCTCCGTATAAGACACTCCCGCCTTTTTCTTCTTACTTGGAAGACCACTGTAACACTCTCGAGCAAAATGTTCTGGCTTGCCACAAGTATAGAAAGTGAGCGAATCTCGCTCAGTAGTCACTCCAAAAACAACAGAAGAAGCTGGCTCTAAAAACTTACACTTCTTCCTCCAGCTTCTTTGCCCAGACTTCATAGAGTTCAGTACTTTGAACTCCAGTTTTATCACCGCTAAATCCTTCTTACGTTCGCGCCACTTTATATCATGCTCCAGGGATCGAGCTGTGTTTACCAAGGTCAAAACACCATGCATCATCGGACCTAAAATAAGTAGCCTCAGATCATCCCGCAGACCTTCATAACAACTGTTGGACTTTCACTCCTCAACAGCAAATATGGAGCCTGGATATCGCCCAAGTCTGGTAAACTTGTGCAAATAGTCATCCACCAAACTATCACCCTAGTAAACTTGTGCAATATGCTGCGCAGAAGGGAGATACCTTCTCAAAAATAGTCTCGAGAACTTCTCCATCGAGACATCAGTCAGTTGCCTTCCCGCAAACTGGTGCAAATATAACTCATTCCACAAAATTCTTACCTCTCCATCCAATAACAAAGTAGATAAGGTGACTTTCTGCGCCTCCTCTATATCCATTGCCATCACGGTTCTCTTTATATGATAGAACCAATCTTTGATTTGAGTATGGTATCTAGTACCCGTAAACACATGAGGATTGAAGCTCGGAAAGTGCTTCAGTTACTTATCTATTGCTCGTCTTATTGTTAATGTCTCTGCAGCCACTTGTATCACCACCACGGGCTCAACTATGCCAACTGAATCCAGGGCCACTACAGGTTTAGGAGGTTGTGCCAGCCTTCTTGGTTTTGCATTGATCATCGCAAAGATGACTTCAGCAACTAAATGTAAAGTCTCAACAAAAGTAGGAGGTATAGCCACATCAGTTGGTGCACTACTCTCTATAGAATGTTCGGGTTAAGACTTCCCCGCACCACTCCTAGTAACCTATAATCATTCAACACACAATTAAGGGACTATTCACATTGCAAATGGCAATCATAGGAATATGCAGGTTCCTCAAATATATGTATTTTTCATTCCTATGTGAAAATTCCTAGGTTATTTCACATTGCAAGGGTAACTCAAACACGTGATCACCACCCCTTAAAATAATTCGACCATGAATTCAAACAAGAAGGGATCTGTTGGGTATTGTATCCACAATGTACCTGATTTGAAGAAGCCCCTGGACAAGCTAAGGTCAATAGACTATGTATTTGATAAAATCCTTCTAGTTGTGCTTGCAGTTTTCCACGCTAAGTGCACACCAATGTCAGGGTGCAGTAGGTTAATATACACGGGTCCGCACGACGTAATCCCTCGTTGAGCAGATCAGTGTGTTGGCCTACGTGTACTCTCTCTATTGGAGTGCACTTATTTTCAAGCACAGGGCCGCTCATATGCAAGAGAAGACAAGGAGCATGGAGGATCAAGGAGCAGCTCCTAGGTGGAAGACGAGAAATCGTCCAAGGCAAATTCGACGAGAATCACCAAGTGATTCTCGCCGAATCGGCGAGAATCACTAGTGATTCTCGCCGAATCGACGAGAATCATCAGTGATTCTCGCCGACTCCTTCTGGCCATCTCAATATGGTGCCAAGTAAGATTCGGCGAGAATCACTTGTAATTCCCGTCGAACCAGTGGTCAAGCAGCCCATGTATAAAGTAAAATTCGTTGAGAATCGACAAGTGATTCGACGAGAATCACAAACGATTCTCGACGAATCGTCGAGAATCACTTGGTGATTCTCGCCGATTCGTCGAGAATCGTCTGCGATTCTCGCCGATTTTTACTTGGCGTTTTCTCAGAATGCTGCTGAACCGGATTCTGTTTCTGGTTTAGTTTGAACCGGATTTTGGGGATTTCTTTTGTGGGTCCCACAAACGGTCAAAATTGCTGTATCTTCAGGGTATAAATACATGGGTATTTTGAACAGTACCAAGACAGAAAAATACGCCGAGCTCACGGAAACCCTAAGATCGCGAAATCTTTCCGCCGCCTCCGTCGCCGCTCGCGCAAGTCCGTCGCCGCCACTGATCGATCTTCTTCCCGATCTCCGGCGACAGTAGCTTAGCAAGGTTTGAGTCTCACGCGTCTATCCAGAGATCCTTTGTCTCTCGATTTGTTGATCGGAAACACTTCCCATCCGAATCGATCGAGACGACCGATCCTCGTGTGACCGTTGGTAGACCGAGCTTGCTTCGCAACGAAGTTTGGATCTCCAAGTTCAGCAGCTGCTCTTCACCGTAGCCGCCGATCCCGAAACTAGCCGCCGCTCGTGTGCCGCCGCCGGTTCCGGGGAAATCCTCTCCAAGAGAGACCAAGGTCGTAGACTCTTCATCGACTTCAAGAACACGTCGTCGAACAAAGAGGAACACCGTAGTCTCCAAGAGAAGTTTGTATCACGTGTACATTCTACATTTATTTTATTGTAAAGGAACTTTTGTTCCGTGTTGTAAGGGTTGGGTGCAACCCGTTTTGTGGGAGTGTTGACTCTCACGTGTGGAAGGGCTCCTTCCGTTAGTGCAGGGATTGGATTTCAATCCCGTTGGAGAAGTGACCGAGTCGTCCCTTGTTGGGGAGATAGGTCGTAGGGGGAAAGTGGATGTACCCAAGTCGGGGAACCACTATAAATTTGCTGTGTATTCTGTGTGCTGTGGTTTTTGTTTTTATTGTGCAGGTACATCCGTAAATTCCGCAAAAGAATCACACGTCACCTATCCCCCCCCATAGGTGCACATAGTTGACACTAGTTGGACTTTTAAGTGGTATCAAAGCCAGGTTCCTCATCAAAAGGTTAACACCTTGAGTAGAATCCTGCCACTAGTGTCAACAAGGAGACTTACATCTACTATGGACGGGCTCAAGTACTCCGGCAAGATCCCAGTGTGCAACAGACTCAACTTTCCCATCTGGAAGGAAAGGATCAGGTTCTACATGGAAGCAGTGGATCCTCGACTGTTCATGATCGTGCTGGAGGGACCTTATGTCCCCACTAAGGCCTCCACCATTGATCCCACCAAGAAAGTGCCGAAGACACTCTCTGAAATGGACAAGGATGAGATGGTACTAGTGGGCCTTGACATGAAGGCAAGAAACATCCTGGTCAGCGCGGTTGATGACTCTATGATGCAAAACTTCAGCAACTGCAGGACAGCTCAGGAGATTTGGCAGTGCCTGATCATCCTAATGGAGGGCACGGATGAAGTGAGGGATGATCGGAGATCCCTCCTGAACCAGAAGTATGAGGCCTTCCGGCAAGGGCCTAAGGAAGAGATCGGAGTCACATACGAGAACTTCCTGAAGATTGTCAACGCCCTCAAGGGCTATGGAAGAGTGTTCACCAATGGTGAACTCAATGACAAATTCCTTAGGTCCCTTACTAAGGAATGGGACACAAAGATCTGCGCCATCAGAGAATTTGGCAGACTAGCAGAAACTGATCCACAAATCCTGTTCGGGAAGCTGATGTCCTATGAACTTCAGCTGAACACCAGGAAGGCAGAGGAAGAAGCAGAGAAGGCTGCTGCAAAAGAAAAGACTGTGGCCCTAAAAGCCAGTCACTCCAGAAAAGGGAAGGGTGCGGTGTCATACCGTGCCAGGAATAAGGAAGAAGGGGAGGACTCCGATCCATGCTCCTCCAGCTCAGAACTGTCGGAAGAGGATTTCTCCCTCATCACTCGAGAGTTCAAGAAATTCCTCAAGATGAGGAATCAAAGAAAGAGAGACGACTCCTCTTCCAGACATCAGAAGAAAAACTACTCTTCTGACAGGTATGCATCTAAACCTAACAAACATCGTTCTTCTGATATTATTTGCTTTGGATGCAATAAGCCAGGTCACGTCGTGGCCGACTGCCATCAAAGCAAAAGAGATAAAGGGAAAGGAGAGGAGCTCAAATCCTCCAGAGATAAGAAGAAGGAGCGGAGCTACATCGCAAGAAGACCAAAGACACTAAGTGAGTCTGATTCCTCAGACTCCAGTGATGATGAGGAAGCCTACTTCGGGCTGGTGGGTCGCTCGGACTCAGAAGGAGAATGCCCCCCATTTACTGGGAAGGTAAAAGCTCACACCCCTCTCTCCGACTCCGACTCTGATCCTGAGTCTCAGGATGATGAACCTGAGGATGGCCCTTCGGCCCGCGAAGCTGAACTCCTCGAGAAGTATGAGCTTCTGCTCAACACTTTCGATGAGTGCCGTAAGAGACTGAGGGCTGAGAAGAAGGAAGTAAAATTCCTTAAGGGTGAGTGTGTATCCCTAAGGGAAGAGGTCACTAGTTTGATTTCTCTCCGGCAGGAGCACCTTGACCTAACTTCAAAGCACCCAGAGTCTTTGAAGCTCCTTGATCTCAAGCAGGAGGAAGTCAACAAATTGGAAGAACTACTTGCGGCAGAAAGGAAGATCATACAGAGCTTCTCTATGCCAAAAATCGTGCTTCCAGTCGTTGACACCTTCTCTGCTCAGGCCAAAGGAGCTGGCTTGGGGCATATTGGGGCATCTGGTTCTTCATCTAGGAGAAACAAGAACCAGAGGAAGAATAAGGCCGCCAAGAAGGCCTCTGCTGATGAAAAGGGGAAGGCTCCTCTTAGTCCTGTTGCGTTCAGAAAGCCTGGCTTTCCTTGCAACCAACACGACTTTGAGTCAACATTTGGGCATCATTTCCGGCCCTCGGTTGCAAAGCCAAAGAGCCGGTATGACGGTTGGAACTTTCCCCGGAACTTCGGCGAGAGTGCCTTCAAGGCACCTTATGAGGAAATCCACATAGGAAATTATGGTCCGTTCTCTAGCGGCCATAATGGAAAGCAGGCATCAAAAGTCATGTCTGTTATACAGAAGGTGACAAAGTCATGTGACTGCCGTCACCATGAGGCCTCCACCTCCAGATCCAAGGCCCAGCTGCACCCACTGTTCCCAGGGTAAGGCAGGCGCCTAGGAAGAGATACAACAGGTTCGACTGTTGGTGCTGTGGCAAAGTCGGTCACTTTGCCGTGGATTGTTGGTTTAATCCAAGAAATTACGAGACTCCCAAGTTAACAATGCGAGGCCGACCACTCGTAGGGTTAACCAACCGAGGGGGAGTGTGCTAACAAGGAATCTAGGACCCAAAGTCGATTGGGTTCCTAAGGCGAATTAATTTTGTTTTGCAGGAATGTCCAAAGGCCACCAAAACGCCAATCTGGTATTTGGACAGTGGATGCTCCCGGCATATGACTGGGACAAGAAGCCTGCTGCGTGACTACACTCCCGTCGAGAATGGACCCAAAGTCATCTTCGGAGGGTCAGATCGAGGAGTCACCAGAGGTTACGGTATGATTTCCAACGGTATAATCTCTATCACCGACGTGGCTTATGTTGAAGGGTTAAACCATAACCTGATCAGCGTGAGTCAGTTATGTGACAAAGGTTATGACGTTAAGTTCTGCAAGGATAAATGTCTGATAATTTCACGTACCTCTTCTGAGACGGTATTATCAGGCATTAGGAGCAGAAATATCTTCTGCTTAGATTTTCTTAGTATAGATTCATCTACCCCCGTATGCCTTGTGGCAACAGGCAGTGCATCTCTTTGTGAACAATGGCACAAGAGATTGGCACATATTAATTATAAAACAATTAGTATGTTGTTTTCTAAGAATTTAGTAAGAGATGCTCCCAGTATCAAGTGCATCAAGGATAGCCCCTGTCATGCATGCCAGATGGGCAAACAGACACGGGCTACCTTTAAGAGCATTGCAGACAAAGACTCTTCCCGATGTCTTTACCTGTTACATATGGACTTGTTTGGTCCAATGCAAGTTCATAGCTTGGGAGGCAAATCATATATGCTAGTGATAGTTGATGATCACTCTCGGTTTACATGGGTGTTCTTTTTGAAACGAAAGTCAGATACTTTTGCAATCTTCACTAATTTTGTCAAGCAGGTTCATAATGAATTTAACTGCTCCGTGGTCAAAGTAAGAAGTGACCATGGAACAGAATTCGAATCTGGTGCTATGACAGAATTCTGTGAAGCACATGGTATCTTTCATGAGTTTTCCTCCCCACGCACTCCTCAGCAAAATGGGGTTGTGGAGAGGAGAAATAGAACTCTCATTGAAGCCTGCACGACAATGCTGAAAGACGCCTCTCTCCCTGAATACTTCTGGGCAGAGGCTGTCAATACAGCTTGTCATGCACAAAACCGAGCATTGATCAACAAGCATCATCGTAAGACACCCTACGAGCTACTGAAAGGCAGGAAACCAACCATGTCCTACTTTAGGATTTTTGGTTGTAGATGCTATGTACTAAATAATGGGAAGTACCCGCGTACTAAATTCGGTGAAAAATGCTTCGAAGGCATATTCATGGGTTATAGTTCCCATAGTCGGGCATATAGGGTCTTCAATAAGAAGACCCTAGTGGTAGAAGAATCAATAAATGTTGTATTTGATGAAGGAAGTTTGCTTCACAGCAACTCTTCTAGTGGTTTTCTTGAAGATGCAGGTGCACGATTGAAACAGCTGAGTCTGGATGAGCCCGCTAAAAATGACACTCCTAAGTACGTCAAAGTGTCCACCTCAACGTCATCTGAAAATGTCGAAGATCAAGATGAATCAAATCTCTTGGAAGAAAGAGAAGCCCAAGAAGTAGTTGAAGTACCGGACGCCAGACTTCTAGAGCTCCGTCACGTGAGGGATCATCCTAGAGAACAGATCATCGGAGATCCTCGTGACGGCGTCAGAACTCGAAGAGGTACAACTAACGAAGTATTGCATCTTAGTTTCCTGTCACAGGTAGAGCCAAAGAAGTTCGACGAGGCGAACAAGGATGCGGCATGGATTCTGGCCATGCAAGAGGAACAACATCAATTCGAACGGTGCAAGGTTTGGACGCTGGTTCCCAGACCATACAAGCAGAATGTGATCGGCACAAAGTGGATCTTCAGAAACAAGCTGGATGAACATGGTGTCATCGTAAAGAACAAAGCCAGGCTGGTGGCTCAAGGTTACTGACAGGAGGAAGGGATTGATTTCGATCAGACCTTTGCACCAGTAGCAAGGCTCGAGGCAATCAGGTTGTTCCTGGCGTATGCTGCAGTCAAAGGATTCACAGTCTATCAAATGGATGTGAAATCGGCATTCCTAAACGGAGATCTGAAAGAGGAAGTATACGTTGCTCAACCCCCAGGTTTTGTCGATCCTACTTTTCCCAACCATGTTTACTTTCTTAATAAAGCATTATATGGGTTGAAACAAGCTCCACGAGCTTGGTATGAGACTTTATCTAGGTTTCTTCTTGAGAACAAGTTCTCTAGAGGTAAAATAGATAAAACATTGTTTCTCAGGGAAGTCAAAGGCAAGATTTTGCTGGTACAAATCTATGTCGACGACATAATATTCGGCTCAACGGACAACAATCTTTGCAAAAAGTTTTCTAAACTTATGCAAGGAAAGTTTGAAATGAGCAGTATGGGAGAGCTCAAGTATTTCTTAGGACTTCAAGTGAAACAATCTGAGGATGGAATCTTCATCTCTCAGACGAAGTTCACAAATGAACTCCTTAAGAAATTCGGTATGGAGAGTGCAACCTCTATGAGGACTCCAATGGGATCCACCATGTCTCTGGATAAGGATGAGAAAGGTAAACCTTTCGATGAAACCAAATACAGAAGCATCATTGGATCCCTGCTCTACCTTACTGCCAGTAGACCGGATATTATGTTCTCCACATGTGTATGTGCCCGATATCAGGTGAACACTAAGGAATCTCACTATGTCGCTGCAAAGCGAATTCTAAGATACCTTAAAGGTACTCCTAATCTTGGCTTGTGGTACCCGAGGAACAATGATGTCGAGCTAATAGGCTTTTCAGATGCTGATTTTGCAGGGAGCAGGGATGACAGGAAAAGCACCTCCGGGACGTGTCAATTTCTCGGCAGGAGGCTTATCTCATGGAACAGCAAGAAACAGAATTGTGTTGCAACCTCCACAGCAGAGTCAGAATATATCTCGGCAGGAAGCTGTTGCGCACAACTCCTTTGGATCAGAAATCAGTTGGCCTGACTACAACCTTCAGTTCAAGGAAGTTCCTATGTACTGCGACTCCTCCAGTGCTATTGCCATTGCCAACAATCCTGTCTCGCACAGCAGAACGAAGCATATTGAAGTGCGCTACCACTTCATTCGGGAGCACGTGGAAAACAAGGACATCTCTCTCTGTTATGTCCCCACGGACAGGCAGATTGCTGATATATTCACAAAGCCCTTAGACGAGGCAAAGTTCAATCTTTTCAAGACTGAATTGGGGATGCTCAATTATGAAGAATGAAGACTACAGAAGCTTCCGACCCGTGCATGATCTGAGGGGGAGCTAAGGGCCCAAGGTTACTGACCCCGATTTGCCGAAGCCGAAAAGGGGGGATTACCCTCTCGGGGTCAAGGCTAAGGTGGCTCCAGCTTGCTCCCAAGCAATCGGTTTGGTAAGGGATGACTCCACTTAATGATGTTAAGTTTATGGCTTTCAGTTGCTTTCCTTTCCATTTGCTCTATTCACCTTAGCTTGTAGGGTTTAGGCTTCTTCAAATAGGGGGAGATTGTTGGGTATTGTATCCACAATGTACCTGATTTGAAGACCCCTGGACAAGCTAAGGTCAATAGACTATGTATTTGATAAAAATCCTTCTAGTTGTGCTTGCAGTTTTCCACGCTAAGTGCACACCAATGTCAGGGTGCAGTAGGTTAATATACACGGGTCCGCACGACGTAATCCCTCGTTGAGCAGATCAGTGTGTTTGGCCTACGTGTACTCTCTCTATTGGAGTGCACTTATTTTCAAGCACAGGGCCGCTCATATGCAAGAGAAGACAAGGAGCATGGAGGATCAAGGAGCAGCTCCTAGGTGGAAGACGAGAAATCGTCCAAGGCAAATTCGACGAGAATCCCAAGTGATTCTCGCCGAATCGGCGAGAATCACTAGTGATTCTCGCCGAATCGACGAGAATCATCAGTGATTCTCGCCGACTCCTTCTGGCCATCTCAATATGGTGCCAAGTAAGATTCGGCGAGAATCACTTGTAATTCCCGCCGAACCAGTGGTCAAGCAGCCCATGTATAAAGTAAAATTCGTTGAGAATCGACAAGTGATTCGACGAGAATCACAAACGATTCTCGACGAATCGTCGAGAATCACTTGGTGATTCTCGCCGATTCGTCGAGAATCGTCTGCGATTCTCGCCGATTTTTACTTGGCGTTTCCTCAGAATGCTGCTGAACCGGATTCTGTTTCTGGTTTAGTTTGAACCGATTTTGGGGATTTCTTTTGTGGGTCCCACAAACGGTCAAAATTGATGTATCTTCAGGGTATAATACATGGGTATTTTGAACAGTACCAAGACAGAAAATACGCCGAGCTCACGGAAACCCTAAGATCGCGAAATCTTTCTGCCGCCTCCGTCGCCGCTCGCGCAAGTCCGTCGCCGCCACTGATCGATCTTCTTCCCGATCTCCGGCGACAGTAGCTTAGCAAGGTTTGAGTCTCACGCGTCTATCCAGAGATCCTTTGTCTCTCGATTTGTTGATCGGAAACACTTCCCATCCGAATCGATCGAGACGACCGATCCTCGTGTGACCGTTGGTAGACCGAGCTTGCTTCGCAACGAAGTTTGGATCTTCGCAACGAAGTTTTGTGGGAGTGTTGACTCTCACGTGTGGAAGGGCTCCTTCCGTTAGTGCAGGGATTGGATTTCAATCTCGTTGGAGAAGTGACCGAGTCGTCCCTTGTTGGGGAGATAGGTCGTAGGGGGAAAGTGGATGTACCCAAGTCGGGGAACCACTATAAATTTGTTGTGTATTCTGTGTGCTGTGGTTTTTGTTTTTATTGTGCAGGTACATCCGTAAATTCCGCAAAAGAATCACACGTCACCTATCCCCCCCCCATAGGTGCACATAGTTGACACTAGTTGGACTTTCAGGATCAACACCAGAAGCTAATATTAAATTGTAACACCCTGCCCGTCACAAAGAATATATCGTAAGGTCCGATCGGGGCCCCATACCATATTCCACAAATAGATGAAAGTGGTACAAAATTGAAATACCAAACATCTACACACCCTATCACAGAGTTACACTCTAGCAGAAGCAAAGGAGCAACCATAACCCACAACACAGAATGTACACTATAAAGATATAACTTGGAATTATTATTTACGCAAACGTGTGGCCTTAAGGCCTTACAGACTGTTTACATGATTATACAATTAAGTGATTTCTATACATCGGCACGCAGACCGGTGATACATGAAAACAGCAAAACAAGCACTTGGGCCTTCGAGGGCCAGCATAGCATCAGGGCTTCAGCCCACTATTTCTCGCTCGGCTCACCAGCTTCTACACTAGTGCATTCCAAGGAAGACGTGGCAAAATAAAGCAATGGTCATCTTTAGCTGAACATAATTATAACGACCCCACCTCATTCCTAAGGCGATGGCATTCCTTTCCTACAAGCAAGCTGTTTCACAGTATATATAATTACGTATTCATCACAAACATTGGCACGCACGAGTACACATCCCGTGCACTCATGGCACATTATCGATGTACTGAATTTCAAGTCCCACCTCTGTTCTAAGTATCAACCACTTAGACGGTCATTGAGATTTTAGCATCAAGGCCATCTTGCCTCATAGACTCCCAAAATCAGAAGGTGCACTGAGAAGCAACTACTTCACCTACCAGTAAGGGATAGGTTTGAATCAGCTTCGCTCATGCTTGAATCATCATAATCACACTATCATGATGTAGGTACAGCTTTATCTCGGCCCGTTATCATATTAACAAACGCTAACATTTTGGTCAGCACACAAGGCCACCAAGCTAGGCACTTCAAGCCTCATAGCTTAATGCTACGCACCGATCCTCAAGACCTGGGATTCACATCCATCATATCAGCTCACTGGGATCTATCACCAGCGATATGTTATCACTGCATGATATCAGCAGAACCATAAATCTATTTTAGTCTCGGGTTCAGACCCCAAACACACATCCGCTCACTGGTCTCTACTAGAGAGCTATTGCCAGCGATAATAACAAACCTTCATTTTTTTTGTAAACTCGGGTGTTTCTTGGAGACACCCTCCAGTACTTCTGCTGCAAACTGCATCACCCCAAAACTCTAAAATCTAATCATTTTTTCTACGGAGTCTTCTCCGGCACACAAATCAATACATTATTAATCCAGACCACATGTCACAGATGGGCTTCACATAGCATGCGTATGTCCATACAGCGATCCAGATTCTAAATGCAAATTCTCAGGGATAACCATATCAACCCGTCGGAAGTCTCTTCCTCCACCAATTGGTGGAAACCTCCACATAAACATGCCAAATAAAGGACTTCGCATGTCCAAGTATTCAGAAAGAGAGTCTTTACCCTCATATAACGTCTCAGAGCCATGAAATTACAGTTGATTTGGATGGAAACACTCGGAGCGCTTTCCTCTCCGTGGATCTAGCTTCAGCTCATGATTCTGACCTTGGAAGCTCCTCTAATTCTTCTCTAATGGTTGGCCAAGCCTTCCTCTTCCTCCCTTTCCCTTTCTCTTATTTTTCTTTCTTATTTTTTGGAGAGAGGGAGGGAGAGAGTAAGAGAGATATAAGAAGAATTTTCCACTTCAAACACCTTAATAATCACGGGCCTCACATCAGCCATAGGATATCTAAGACAAAAGTAATGGACATCCCTAATTTCAGGGAGAAATCTTAAATAAATGCCATCGTCTGGCGATAGCCACTATCTTCGGGCAATATATCTAGTGGTGGTTGTCACGGCCCGAATTTTCTCAACAATTGCATGTTATCAGAGTAAGAGAAAATACGCAGTGTGATGCCACGCATACAGGGGATAACTATAGATGCTCAGGCAGAAACAACACTCTCATTTATTTTGTATTAGAAACATGTGGGTTAAGTTTTAAAAACAAAGTTTTAAATTTAGAGTATAAATAACCATGTCCCTCGGTTTAGTGGATCAACTAGTCCACAAGTAAGAAAATGTAGTCACAATGGAAAGAAATACATAACTTACTTCATTTTACCCTACATAAGCATGAGGATCCAACGAACATTCTAATGATTTGCAAATTTCTAAATTTAGTATAGGTAAAAGGAATTTTATAAACCTTTAAAATAGTGTGACAATAAGTATAAGAGATGTCATGACACTATGCTAAAATGCAGTTTTTATATATTTAAAATATCTAACATGAATCCAAGCTTATATAATTCTCAGAGAGCGAGTAGAAATAAACAGAAATAAGTTAGAGCAAACCAGCAAGTAGCCAATAGTAGAAATCAAAAGCTATGGGAATAAACAACCTGATACGAACCCATAGAAACTAACATCTGTCTGATCTAAAACAAAACCAAAAACTACATCACACGGCAAGGAGGGAAACAATAATTACTACAACTGGGCCTGGAATTGACAACTCTAACCCCTCAGACTACTACTGCTCAGGGCCTGAAGCATTCAAAGAAAAGAACGCCACAGCAAGGAAATAATAAGAGGTAGTAAAAACTAAAATCCATGAGGTTATTCAACAAAAGCCATATAAGCAGTGAGTATAATAGTACGAAAAAATAGTCAAAAGAAAAGCTAGCACTATGTGCAGCAAGATCTATCTTATAATTATATATATTATATATATATAATTGAGACTAATCAGCTCAAGAAAGATCATCATTAACATAGGTCATAATTTGGCACTGAGGCAGTAGCTCAAATTCCAACAGAAACCATCAGATCAAATTATGCCACAAAAAGGCATTGTTGTGTTCTATCTTTCCAACACAACCCAACAATCCAAACATCAAGAAAAGGCACTATGGTGGCGGATATCTTTACAATACAACCCCACAGTCCAAAACAGTAACCCGGTATAATGATCACAAACAGGTGCTGTAGCGGTGGTATAGTCCTCTAACACCCACAGTCCAACCCATATCATAACACAAAACTGGTACTATTGTAACACCATGGTTTTCCAGACCTTAAATCTCTCTAAGTGAACGTCGAACTGATTCTTGAGTTCGATGAATGTCGAAAGGAATTCTTGGGTTCGACGAACGTCAAATGGATAGGTCGACGAACGTCGAACGGATTCTTGAGTTCTACAAATGTCGAAAGGCATTCTTGGGTTCGACGAATGTTAACGGATAGGTTGACGAATGTCGAACAGTTTCTCGAGTTCGACGAATGTCGAAAGGCATTCTCGGGTTCGACGAACGTCGAACGGATAGGTCGACGAACGTCGAATGAATTCTTGAGTTTGACGAATGTCGAAAGGCATTCTCGGGTTTGACGAATCTCTCTAAGTGGTCATATTTTGTAATCTAGTGCATTTACTAAGGTTTGTATAAAATAGTGTAGACATGCATTAGGGTCAAATTCTCATGAGTAGAAATTTTTTATAAGATAATGATATGTACAAAAGTAATTTGATAAAGTATACAAATGTATTAATCAAAATGAATGGCATATATAATGAGAGAACACAACATTAAAATACACAAATAAAATTACTTCCACAATATTTCAATGCACATACATAAAAAATACAATTACCAAGGTGTTTCACACACACAATGCTCATTAAGACTTATCAGGGAGCAAAGTAGTGCATGGGGGATCACTTTTATTCTTTTTAACTTTGTTTTTATTTTTGTTATCCAGTGTACTAAGAGAAGTAGTGAATAGTTTTGTTTACTACAAGACACTTTACAATCCTTTGCAAGGTGCTAAGCCTCACAAAGCTCATTAAGCCTTATCAGGAGGGTGAGTAGTGCTTGGTCGAGTTTTTCTTGTCATTTATTATATGCTTCTTAGACTTGTGACAAATGACTCCGAATTCACTTGTTTTGCAAACAATATCACTTATTTATTTATTTTTTAAACCACTTTTCTCTAATGAATAAGTGCATAAAAATAATGAATAAGCAATTCAATATAGTGTAGGTAATTTATTTATGCATTTTAATTATTTTATTATAACACTACATATTCATGCAAGTGTAAGATTAAAAACACATATAAGTTATCAAAATAAGTGAGTAAAGGAATTATTATCAAACATAAAACATTACTCATATTTACAGGCATGCTAAACAATCATACACATGTTTTCTACAATCAATTTCATTGCACATAACAAGATAATATTCAAGACATGATATAATCAAAGCAATATTTTAAGAAACTTGGAAAATTAAATTAAGCATTGTTTTAATCTTTAATTGATAGAATTAGTCATCCTTGATAATGATAATGAATAACAAACAGTTTTTTGATTTTTGAGTTTTATAAAGAAATTCAAAAATATCAAACACACAAAGAGATAATAAGAAAATCAAATATTTTTTTGTTCTTTGAAATCATTTAACAATTTTATATTTGATTTTCAAATATTTTAAAAATAAATAGTTTTCTGGAAAACATAGAATTCTTTAAAGACTTTGTCAATAGTATGATCTTCTATGCTAGAAAAAAAATAACAATTTATGTTACCCTAGTGTTAGTACTAACATGTGAGCTAGCCACAAAATATGTTATATTGCATAGAAAATATGATTTTTGATAATTTTTCATTGTTATTTTTCTTGATTCATGTTTTCTAACATAAGTGACACAAAATACCGCAAAGAGTTTTTTAAAAAAATTGGGATAAAGTGTTAAAAATGGTTATTTTTCAAAATACTTATATTTTTCAAAATCATGAATGACCAAATAAATAGAGTGTGAAAAACACAAGATACACATGTTCGAACCAATATGAATGACACAAATAATCATAAAGTGTAAAATAAAATTTCATGCAATGAATATGATAAGAGTATTCTCTAGATTAAACTACCCAAACTATATATCTACACTCTAGCCCTTTACTAAGTGACAGATGGGCATGAGGAGCTGCACGCATGTCGTAGGTTATGATGTAAATCCCATGTGCATACAAAAGATGATGCTCAACCTAGCACTCTTTCCCCAAGTGCCTCGTAAGACCCCACTGGAACACTCTCCGGTTAAGGACAAGACATGACTTAGAGGTTAGGTCTCTAATGCACACAATCTTATACCCTCGCTAATGTGAGAGACAAATTATAGGCAAATAATCATGGCTATGCTAAGCATTTAATCCTAAGAATGATTTCATAAACTATGGGTTTATTTAATATTTAAAATTATTGTAGATTTTAAAACCACATAGATATTATTAATTTAACTCTTAATCTTTCAACTTTTAATTTATTTTATCATGACAATATGAAATAACTAGCATGAATAATAATATTCAATATGTGTGGATAATAATATCCATTATATGATAATACAAGAATTTTGTGTTTAATGTTAGGCCATAATATTAATGTTGAAATCGAGAACAGGCTTCTGTGGCGATCGAACCCTAAAAAGGGGTGACCGCACACTTACTTCTCCTAGCAAGCCTGCTTGACTGAGAACTTATGATTTGAAACTGACCCAAGGCTGCAGCACGAAGGTCCCACCACATACCCGGAAGATCTTAGAGCGCTTCCCCTCCTTAGCCAGTGTTGAGCTAAGGATAGCTCAAAAAGCGCTATAAAACTAGAGAATGAGAAAGCGTCCATCTAAGATACCCTTGTGGGTCTATTTATAGATTTCTGAGTTTGGCCAGCAAACAGGGCAACTCTGTTGTCCAGAACGGCTATACGCAGCCCAAATCGGTTTGCCAATAGCGTAACTCCGTTGTTTGAAAAGTCTACTGGTAAACCAAATTATACAAAGCACATGCTAATAACACCCCCACGTAAGAGGGAGAGAGCGAGCCAGCTCGCCGGAGGATGAGAGTGAGCCAGCTCGCAAGAGGGCGAGCCAGCTCACCAGATGGCGAGCGTGAGCCAGCTCCCTAGTCACCTGGACGGGTGCGACCTAGCTCCTGTAGCTCACTTGACTCTTAGGCAAGTACGTGTCGGGTCCCTGCAGCTCGCCCGCAACATAGGCAGATTCAGGCCGCTGCTGAGTTGAGGCAGGTCGCCTGCCCCTCGGCTCGCCTATTTGCCGAGCTGAGGCGGGCTGGGTGCCTCGGCTCTCTCGCTTACCGAGAACTAGCTGGCCTCCCTGGTTGGCCTGGCTTTTGAGAACCGATGGCCTCCCTAGCTCGCCTGCCTATCGAGCTGAAACGGGCCAGACTACCCGGCTCGCCAGGATGCTGAGAACCAACTGGCCTCCCCTGCCCACCTGCCTATCGAGCTGAAGCGGGCCAGTCTCCCCGGCTCACTTGGTTTGGCCATCTGCTTAGGCTGGTACGAGGCGGGCTATCTCGAGGCCCATGTTCTGCCTTATCAGATCCACTCAGTGAACACTGGGTTGTACATAATCCCCGCCCTTTGTGAGCTTTTGCAAAGCTTGGAAAGAATCATCTGACCCCATGTGTTTGGTGAGTGCCTGCTGAGGTGGAGGGAATCTTTTTGTGGGTCCCACCTCTGTATTATATATATCGCTGGTCTCAAAGGAATTCGCTAAATTTCCTCTTCTCTTTATTTTCACGAGTTACTGTAACGGTGCACCTGAAGCCTATCTCAGAGGAGTTGCGCACTTACTTGGAGTGCGTGATGGAGGGTGCATAGGGGCAGGTCGCCGATGCCGCCCCTTTTCTAGCTCGGAGGTCGCCCAGCTCTTCTTTCAGGCCCAAGAAGGCCAAGATGATCAAGCAGCCTCCTCAAAATGGCACCCCTCCTAATCTGGTGGCCGGTTTGGAAGCCACCCATCAAGTACACGGGCCGGTTACTTGGTTCCATGTTACTCCAATTTGATATCTTCTCCTCCGCAGGAGGCATATCTCGAGGATGGAAATGGGGGAGTGGATCCGGGACATTCTTACCCTCGTGTATCAGAGCGAGCCGTCAGCCCCTCTACTGCGAGATCCCTCCTTCTGACGGTCTCGAACATTATGCTTTAAACTATAGGTGAGTTCGACTCCCCGTCTTTGCTTTTCGCCCGATCGCTCCTCTCCTGATCACTTATTTTCTGTAGTTTCCACCCCAGGAACTGGCGACCTGCCTCTTTGGGTTCCATAATCACCGATCTACCCTGGATTGGGAAAGTCCTTTTTCATCTCTCGAAGGTGAACCCTTCCAGGTCCAACCGGGCACTTCCCGCCCGCATGTCAGCGCGGGAGATGTGCTGACCCCGGGTCAGTTCTTATACTTACTCGCCCATCATTGTACGCTTTTTCTGCTAATCCCCTCTCTTTTTAAGGTTTCCACCGAGTGTCATCATCCGAAGTCGACATGAGTGAGGAGTTCTCGCCCCCCCCCCCCCCTCCCCCCTTCCCTGGACCGCATCTCCGACTACCTGGGCGACCCTCAAGATGCTGTGGAAATGAAGAAACGGGTGGCTGAGCTATTTCGAAAACACTCCCTGATGCTACATGAGTTTTATGGCAGGGTGGATGAGGATAAGGCGGATGCGGAGGTGCGCTTCGGGGCTTGGAGGGCGGGAGGAACCAAAAAGACGGGACGACCTCGCCCGAAGTGCATCTCACGCAGGCTGAGGAACAACTGCAGCGAGCCACGGAGTAGGTCGGCATGACCCAGCAAGAGCTCGCGGCGGTTCGCGAGTATTACTACCCCTGCCTTCCACCTCGCTCAGGGGAGCGAGGGCAAGGTAGGTGGAAGTGGATTCAGTAATGAGACATCCACCTCCTAGCCACTAGCTCGCGGGCTTGGTGTAACACCCCCATCTATCGAATGGGATATAACAAAAGGTCTAGCTGGAACCCGACGCCATATACAACGGACAGTCGGAAGGGTTATATAAGAATATCAAAAATCCAACTATAACTACTCGCCCTAACACAGAGCATTCTAGCGGAAGCTTTTAAACAGTTGGAAAGAACCCATAATTGAATAACAACTATCATGAATATCCACATACCACCATAGGAATGAAATAACAAATACACTGAGAGTACTTGACCTTATGGCCTTACAATAGTTTACTTAATAATTTACATACATCGGCTCGCAGGCCGGCCACACATGACAAAAATAAAAACAACAATTCGCTTTGGCCTTCGAGGGCCAGCTCAGCAACATGGGCTTCAGCCCGCTATTTGGTACTTGACTCTGCAGCACCTGCAAGCAACATTCCACCGTACAGTGGCAAACAAAGTAACGGTCAGCCAAAGCTGACCAAATTATAACGACCCCGCCCCTTAATCGGGACGGCGGTGCTCCTTCCCTGCATTTCATTAGCCTAGCTAAACAATAAAGTACAAACATAATTCGCCACAGGTGTAGGCTCACGCGGTCAAACACCTCGTGCACTCAGGGCACATTATTGGTGAATCCGGTCAATTCCGTGGCTTCACCACCATCCTCGGGATGGCAACATCGTGAGCATTTTAGTCTTTCTAACCACCGTCTAAGACTCCCGACTATGCCAACGGCCAGTCCCTCTTTTGGGTCTCTAGCACTGAACCACATAGCCCAGGTCCGATTCCACTTGCCCGTTGCTCACTCCGCATAGTCACTTTAAGACGTACGCATGGTCCAAGCTTCTCTCGGTTCCCAAAACATTTACAAACATCACATAACCCAGTTATGTTCAAGGCTGGTTCCCCGGCCGCCAAGTTAGCAAAACTACGTTTCCACTCAGTTTTTCTGGTGCGCCTTGGAGTTAATCCCCAAGGATCCCTGCTGCAATCTACCGTGTAGAAACCCGAAAACACAAAGCACAGAGTCTTCTCCGGCAAACCTTACAATATCCAACATCACTGATCCAGACCAACACGTCCAGGTAGGCTTCACACATATGCATATGTCCGTACTTCGGTTCCGGACTCTATATACAAACACAAGGGGACTATTCACGTCAAGCCCAAGGAACACAGCACGCTCACCGCACACTCGCCGGAGCGTTTCCTTATGCAAAGAAAGAGAGCTTTCACATGC